>OZ012739.1:408578388-408803388 GCA_963859935.3 Lathyrus sativus | reverse complement strand
TCAATACCATGTGAGGTTTCACACTTGGATCTTAAGTTCCATTGTTTGATTAAATGATGATTTAACACTTCAACTGGAACTTAACTTTTCTAACAAATGAGACTTGAGATAACTTCATTGATCAAATGCCATCATTAGAGGTTGACGGACAATTGTCACCACAAATTTCACTGAATATTGGTTGACATTAGGTGTTGTTATTATCAAAATCACCAAGATCATCTAAGAAGTTCAGAGAGTTGTACCTGCAACCACATAGATCAACATTCTCCCCCTTTTGATGATGACAATGCGTCTTTCAAGGAGGTGTCAAAATAGAAAATAGATGGATAAAAGATTGAAGGGGTTAAAATCTAACTCACAAATAAAAAGAGTATTCTTTACTCCTCTCTAGATTATGCTTCTACCCCCTTTGGCATAATAAGAAAGGCGGTAGAAAGTACACATTCACATAGGTCATGTAAAACACATAGAAAAAGGGAAGAAGAAGAAGAAGAAGAAGTAGAAGAAATATTTATTAAATTTAATTCATGCATGATTGATTTAAGATTCCTATCTTATGAAAAAAATCTATAGGAAGAGGTTTGGTAAAAATTTCTTCCAAATAGTTAGATAAGGACGCAAACTCAATTACACATTTCCCTTTTTCGACGTGATACCTAATGAAATGATGCCTAAACTCAATGTGTTTTTCCGAGAGTAAAGTAAAATATTTTTTATGAGATTTATGGCGCTAGTATTGTTTCATTTTAACAGAAAAACTCTGAGATCAACTCTCTAACCAGTTAGTGATGTTTCATCAAGAGAATTCACATATAAAAACTATCCGCAACAATGTATTCTGCCTCAACTTTAGATGTATAATGAAATTTGGGATTAATTGAATGACGAGTTCATCTCAAAATACCTAATCTAAAATAACTTAGATACTCATAGTGACAATAACAATTACCATGAGTTTATAAGAATTCATCATTTAAATATAAAAAATGATCTTCAATGGCTCAAATGCTCTCCAAAATCGCGCTCTAAATGCTCATAGCCGACACTTTCTATTACAAATTCAAAACCCTAAAAAAACTAGCAAAAAGCCATATAAATAGCAGATGGCATGTGTTAGTGCAGTACAACATGGCGATCCCGTTAGTAAGTACCGCAATGTGACGTCATTGCGCCCACGATATTAGCATCACAGACGCGAGAAACACAAAGTAAAAATGTATTATTTTCTTCGTTTTTCTTCAAGTTTTCTCCATGTCCCAAATTTCTTTCTCTTGGTAATTTTTTCTCACTTCTTTCACACTTTACTTTGCTTTTGTTCATTATTCCGCCAATTTGTCAGAAATTTCTTGCAACAATTATGTAATGATTGAGTATCGTCAAAACCAAAAACTTACTTTGTATCTTGTTATCAAGTAATCTTAAACATTGCTAACTTCCAAGAGATAGCCCAAACTTAATCTTTTCATCAGATAAGGAACATAAATTTTTCTACCTAACTCCAAATGAGGGTGGAAAGATTTAATCTTTCAAATCAAATGGCTATATAATAGGCTATGTCATCGAAAGAAAGGTTAAGGCTCAAAGTGGTTAGCAAAGGATATAATTATATTAAAATAAGTTGGCTTAAAAAGGCTCATAATTTTCACACATAATTGCCTCGGTGTGTATTCATCGAACTAATAGCCAAAGTAGAAAGCATGCAAATTCTAAAAAATAACTAATGCACAGATACCCTCATAAGAAAGAAAAGTGAAGAATGAAAATATTTGGCTCAAACCTTACTAGCTAAGTTATCTGAAGATTGAGTATAAATAGTTGATTTCCTTTTTCTTCATCAAATGTCAATATGCAAGGGAGCTTCATTTTTTATCACTTTTGTTCATTCTTTTTCTGGTGGCTCTGCTTTTTCTTTTTCATACTAACATTGATAAAGTGGCAAATCAAAACTGAAAGAAACAATATTAGCAAACTAATTCATTAATTAAAAAATGATCATAATACAAAAAGTGAAATAAACAATTTTTGAGGTTATTTTTTCTTTAATAATAGTGTCGTGCATAAAAGCTACCTCTCAAGAATGCTTTTCCTCTTAAAGGGAAAAAATTGATTCCTGAAAAAGGGTTTAGCGTAGCATGGCAACCATCATACCTCATTAATAATGCAAAAATGCCCACAAGCTCGTTGTGGTGAGTCAGCGATGAACTTAATATTTTCAGTAATCAACAACCCAATATCAATACGCTCTTGATTAAAAAATTTCATTAGAGCGTGGCATCACTTCACAATGAACTCAGATTAGTTAGAAGCGGATTCTAAGGTTTGCACAATAAAAAATGCTCATGCCCTTTTTAACACCCTAAAAACCCCACTTACAATTATATATAATTGTAGGTAAATTCAAATAATTTAAACATAGGGTGTCACACACACTCTATCATCACATGCTCATCTTTATTAGATTCATTGCAACATAATCAACAAAATAAAATAACTCTAATAATCTCATAAAATAATTCAAATATCTCATAATTATAGATTATCTTAAAACTTCTCAAACAGAGAAAATAATGCTCAAAATAACATACTCTAAAAATCGAAACAAAATAGAAACGTTTTCCCCTAAGTGTTACACTATCAGAGCAACTTAACTAATAACTCAAAACAAAAATGATAAACAAAGAGGCCAAATACACCATCCTCCAAGCCAACAGCTACTAAGGCTCATCTACCTGACTATCTACACAAAGTACAAAGACCAAAAATAATAGGGGGATGAGAATAAAATCATATATAGATAGTGTGCATAAACAACAAGGATAGATAAGCAACATGTTATCACTCTCACAACTTATATAAACTACCAGGATAGAATTGATAATATAAATTCATACAAAACAACCAAATCAACTCATACAATCAAATTAATCACTCACATCAACTCATATAAACAATTAATTAATATTCAATGCAGATGTGTATGCAACGATCGACTCCTCAACTCTGTATGCATGTGGTACAAATTTTTGGATGGTTAGAGTTTTGTTACTGATTGTTATACCGCCACGGTCCCCTTTTTGTACCAGGCCGCCTCAAAGTCCGCCTCTCTCGAACTGGGCAACTTTACAGCTCATGAATGCATGTAATGCAACTCAACCCTATCAATGCTTGTCACGGTCCTCTCTCTGAATACAACTCACCACATCTCAACCATTACTCTTTTGTGACCACTCACCATAAAACTCAACAATGCTCATTATCAATCAATTGATCACAACTCAACATAACTCAATAATTTCATGCATAATAATTATCAATTCCATATAGTGCAACAATTCACATTAAACAAAATCAAATAATCTAAAATAGTACATGACAGTACCAATTAATCGTCAAAACAACACCATATCACAAAATTTACTCGAAAACAACTCAGTTATGCGTTGTCACTCTCCCTAAACAACCTATAGCCTGCTGAGCAAGCTCACGCTTTGTGCGCATATTAGAACCCATAATATCCTCACTCTGCATATCTTGGTAAGAGATAAATTTCTTTCTAAGCAAGCTCTCACTAAGTGAAAAATCGCTCACTAAGCACGACTCGCATAAAACTAGAACACCCAATAAGTCACGCTGGCTAAGCGAACATTAAAGTTCATTAAGCAAGCTCTCGCTAAGCAAAGCCCGTCCTCAGTGAAGCAAGATTGATCCGACCAGAAATTAAAAATTTTGCATCTTGCTGGGTAAGCCCTCCTCGCGCTAAGCTAATTTCTCTATGTGGGGCTTCGATCGCGTTGAGCGCAAGAGCCCAGAAATAGCAACATCAAAAAGTGTGATTTCCACCATTAGAGCCCTATCAAAGCTTTGATGTCGACCCCAATTAATCATAAACACACGAAATTCAATCATATATGTAAAAACAATATTAAAATCAATCAATTAGACACATATTAACATATATTACATTGATTTGATTAAAATTCATCATCATCTTCTATATTTTTTAACACAACCAATAAGAGCAACAACTTTCATAATTAACTAGATTAATTTACATGAATTTGGAATGCAATTCAAAATACGAAATTATCACAATGGCACAAAATTCTTGAAAGAGTTTTGATGAAAACTCATCTCAAGCTCTTACACATTCAACAATAGTGAAAAGGGAATACCCCAAAGGAGGAGGGTAAGGAACCATCTCTATCCTCTTTTCCTAAGCACCCACACATAAATAATTTCTCCCCCTTACCTTATAATTGCATAATCTCTTAAGCTTTATTAATGGTATCTCTAGCTCTAGCCTTCCTACGCCTTTTCTCTCTGAAACCCTTGGTTGCTCCTTCTCCTTGCCAATTCTCACGTACATCAAAATAATCCTAATTTCCTCTCAATTTCTCTATTTAAATAAATCCAAATAAAATCCAATTATTAGTTTCTAATTTTACTCAAGATACCCTTATTTCTCGTTAATTACCCCTACACCCAAAAACTATACTAAACTTCTAATTTCTGCCTCACACTCAATTTTCTCAAATTATATAATTAAATACATTAAAACTAAATAAAAATCCCATATTTTTCTAAAGGGTGTTTTCTCTCATCTTAGGCCATCTATCCCTAAACACATAAATAAAATAATTCACCACAACATCACAGATTTGATAAAAATAACACAATTAGTTAAACACGAAAAATGGGGTGTTACACCCTATTACACTAGATTTTTCGACTTGACTATAAATGGAAAGTACCCATTATACTAGCCATAGATATGTCAAGTGGAAGATCAAAAAAAGAGTGAGTCCACATGATCAATATGACTCAAGGTCAAAATTCACATAGGGTGATACCAGTCAAAGGTGGCATGATTGAAGGATGTAGCGAGGAACTTGGGGACTTAGTGAAATTGAATAATATGCTATGTTGGCTAAGGTCGGAGTTCATCACTACAACAGAAGTAATATTGACTCAACCACTAGATGTGGAGTCCATCACTCTAATGGAAACAATGTTGACTTGGATGCTACATGTGGAGTTCATCACTACAATTGATAATAAGATGGAGCATACTAGCTTGACATGGTCGACGTTGAAGGCTTTGTTGAGGATAGTCAGTTTTTGTCGCCTAGAAGAGCAGTTAGAAAATTTAAATGATATCGCAAGGCGGGAACTACGTCATCATCGAAGGTTACATAGAACACGTGGGAACACGTCAGGGAAAACCGTCATATGAACTTCGGATGTGTCACCATGGGAGTGATCTATCATTCTTAAATAGTTATTTTAGAGTAGTATATAAGGATACTTAGGTTCATTTTGTAAGAGGTCTGCAAATTGTACACATTTCTGTAAACTCAAAGTACTCACGTCTTGAGAAACGAGTGAGGAAAGACGCACGTATGCGTTCCACCCTTTTATACATTTCCAGCATTTTTTATTTAAACATATTTTTATGCATTAAAGTCTTTCTGATTTCCTTTACTTTTCTTGCCAATTTACATTACTCGCACTTTATTTTCAACCTTTTTTTCTTTCCTTGCATTTTCAGTCTTTCGACTTCAACAGTCTTTTTTTTCGTTTTAATTTCAGCCTTTTGTTCTCTGAACATTTTTCTTATTTTCCAAGTAATCACAACCAACATTCCAAACATTTTTGACAATGTTATGAGTTTTCACAATTGATAGACACACAAACATGTCTAGGAGATTTACGAGTTTGATCCCTTAAGTATTAATAGAAACTTGTATTTGTTTACCAAATTTAATAGTAAACAAGTTGGCACGCTTGGTGGGACCCGTTTGTGTGTTTCTTTTACGTATTCGTGTTAAAAATTCATAATTGTTACGTGTGTTTTCTTCAACTTTTCATCCAGTGTACGAGTGCACATGATATTAAGGTGTGGTAAAAGTAACAAAGAGAGAAGTGCGGAAACCTGTCAGAAGATACATTAGAAGAATGGTGAATCCTAGAAATAATAACGGAGACCAACCTTCTAATAGTGTTGTGATGGGAACAGGTTTTCTGTAATGGTTACTAAACCTATTCCTTCAACCGCTAGTGCGACGGGGATGTCATCCATGACGGTGGCATCGACAATTCCACCTGAGGGGACAATTTTGTCCCCAATTCCCCTGAGTCATCTAGTGACTCCTAGACCAATCATGGCAACAGATTTTAGGCCTTTTGCCACAAATTTTACAATGCCAATTCTAGGGCTTGAACAACCCTTTGGAATGCTAACAACAGTTATAGAAAGTTTATAGAATAACCCTTTAACATTTGTGGATAATGCTGAAAATTATGTTTTCACCCATTATGGTGCCTGGTTTAGCCATAAGCAACCATGGTCAAAATATGCCACCCCATATGGGAATGGTATTTGGCACCCAAGTGATGCCTACATTGACAACAAATTATGTCATGGTAATAAGACAACAGATGGACGAGAGTAACCATGATATGGTAAACACTCTAACACAAAAGATAGGTACAATATTTAACTCGTTGATTCAAAATACAAATCAGAGTTATCATCAATTGGCAACTAAAATGACAAGAATTTCTGACTTTTTTGGTGCTCCCCTAATACAAGTTTGACTAGCTGCACAACCTTAGGTCATTGTGTAAGTTCGAAATGAATGAGTAGTTTTAGAATAGACCGTGAACCAGGGAGACCAAGGAGATCCCTAACATGTCGAACATGAGATACATATCAGGGAAGGTAATCCTCCCATGGTAGTGGTTAATCGAAACCAAGATGTTGACCAAGTTATCCATCAGGTTCGACAGGGAAATTTGTTAGGAGAAAATAACTTAACAGCCATTGTTGAGAGAATAATGGTTCAAAATGGAGTTAACATGGGCTTACAAAGACCAAATTTTACTTCTCTTTTGTCAGAATATGTTTTACAGATTAAATTTCCTAGGGAATGGAAAGTCCCTAAGTTTATAAAATTCGCTGGTGATACTAACGAATCTACTGTCGAACACATTACTCGTTACCTGACTGAAGAGGTGACATTGCAAATAATGAGAACTTGAGAAAGAGATATTTCCCTAGTTCTCTAACAAAAAATTCTTTCACATGGTTTACTATCCTATGTCCTCATTCAATCTATGATTGGACGCGTTTAGAAAGGTTGTTTCATGAGCAGTTTTACATGGGACAATCTAAGATTAGTTTGAAAGAGTTATTAAGACTCAAGCGAAAGTTCTTTGAGTCAATTGACGATTATCTAAATTGATTCCGTTTAATGAAAAAAGGTGCTTCACCCAAGTGCTTGAGCATGAACTTATCAAAATAGCTGCTGATGGGTTAGACTATTCCATTAGGAAGAAACTAAACACTCAATATTTAAGAGCATGACCTAATTGGCAGATATAGTTAGACAAGTTGAGAGGTTGAAGGCCGAGAAAGCCAGAGCGGGTAAGGGTAAGAAAGAGCGTATAGCCTATGTCGACACGCGGGACCAAGGCATAATGTTTGAGGTTGAATACATGTTGAGGAGTCTGAGATTGACGTGGCTGAGTTAAAGCCAGGTCCCCCATATGTGTGTAAGTTTCTTACACATACAAATAGGAAGAATCCTGCATAACCCAAAGAGAATGATAAGTTTCCTAAAAAACTTACACCTTCGACGTAACCAAATGCGATGATATTTTTGATTTGCTGGTTGCAGATGGTCAAGTGCTTGTGCCTCTAGAGGTAAAAGTTCCACTATTAGAAAAAGGAAATAAACAAGGGTTTTGTAAATATCATAATTTCTTAGGACATAAAATTTAAGAATGTTTTCTTTTTAGGGATCTGGTGCAGGATGCTTTGAACAAAGCCAAACTCAAACCTTCTAAGGGGAAAAGCCCTATGAAGATTGATGCTGACCCATTGCAAATTGGAGATGCTAGTTATGTAGAGCCTGTAGTACTCAACATGGTTAAAATCATTGAAGATTTCGAAATGGCTGAATTTGAATGTGAGAATCAAATCGAAACTGTGTTTCCCAAAGCTGGTGAGAGTCTTATGGAGTTTCTTTTCAGGTGTCAAATTGATGATTCTGAGGTAATGTTATGTCTATGATACAACGTTGTGTTCGACAAGAAAGCTGCTAAAATGGTCAAAAGTCCCCAGAAGGAAAAAGAAGGTGAGAAGGCCAAGCCTCAGTATTATTTTAAAAAAGAGGAGTGCCACAGAGGAAGGAACATGCATATGGTTTGCAGAAAGCTAGGCCAAATACATACAAGCCTTCAGAAAATGCTCCCTAGGGGAAATGGACCAAGCCTGCTGAAAGAGAGCATGATAGGAAATAAAACTGGAGGAGTTTTGAGATTGGTCGAGGGTCTTCTATGACCTACAAGAAGAATTTCCAAATGACTGAAAGGCAGTCTTATGGGCCTAGTGGCAACTACAAAAGGAAAAATCTCATGACAAGAACAGAGTCGCAAATATTTTAGAGGAAGAAGAATGCAAAGAGAGATGTTGTTGAGTCAAATAACACTAAGAAACATCAAAAGCAAATAAATGATTGGGTGAAAATACCAGTGGGTAGGAAGTTGTTCTCCCCTAAGACGGGTGTAATGAAAGAGAAGATCGAAAAGGATAAGCAGGCTAAAGAGGATAAGTTATTGAAAGATAAATTTGACTCTAGATCGAATGGTTAGTTCAACGTCTTGTGCAACATGGTTTATGTACTCCCTTGTGAGTACGATCGTGTGAAAGAAGTTGCTGAAGAGAAGACTATGAGGAAGAAGAGTTGGCCAAGCATAAGCCAATTTATTATTTTATAATGAATAATGGGTGTATCGAAGAGTAGAACATATTCTTTGAGAGACTCCATGGAGGGATGAAAAATCATCTAAATCCCTTTTTTATAAGGGCTAAGGTTGAAGGTACCACTGTGAATAAAATATTAATGGATGGTGGGACAATAGTACACTTAATGCCTCATTTCTTATTGGCTAAGATAGAAAACTATAATACTGACCTCAGGCATGACAATATGGTCCTTTCTAATTATGAAGGAAAGACTGACAAAACAATGAGGTTTATTCAGGTCGTAGTGACAGTGGAATCGATCACTCAACCTATAATTTTCATGGTAATACCTGCAAGAGCTAGTTATAACTTGTTGCTAGGAAGAGAGTGGATACAAGGAATATGGACACTTCCTTCGTCCCTACACCAAAGAATAGCTATATAGCATGAAGATGGGATAGTTGAAAACATTGAAGCAAACTAGGGCTACTACATGACTGAAGTTAACCATGTGGACAAGAGAAACTTTGAAAGAAACCTGGTGAACATAGCTCCATGTATATTAAGAAGAAACTGGCTACATGCCTATGGAAGAGACATTTTTTTCTCTAAACCTTCACCCAACCCGCGGGCTTACCTGGGGGCAAGAAGTCATGAGGGAGAAGGTTTATGATGCAGATGTAATCCGGCCTACAGGATGGGGAAAAGAATTCAGTGATAATGACTGAGTTTGATCCATTAGATCGAATCATGACTTACTTGGTCGAGAATAGACTTCAAGCGGCTCTTGAAGCCCAGGTACCACACATGGTTGTTGAAGCTAATGAAATAAAAGTGTTTGACATGGGTAATCGAATCAACGTTGAACCTGAGTACGTCAGAGAGCCACAAAAGAATGGTTCAGAAGAAGACAGTCGAAAGGTCTAGGGGCTAGATTGTGTCTATGAAGACGAGCATTTATGGTTTGAGAAGGATCCAGTAGCATCTACTACCAAGATGTAGCCTTAAAATCCACTAGAAGAAATAAATCTGGGTTATAGATCGATCAGGATGCTAACTTATATAAGCACCAACATTGACCCGAGTCTAAGGTTAGAAGTATAAGAATTGCTTAAAGAATTTAAAGATTATTTTTCTTGGGATTATAATGAAATGCTAGATTTAAGCAAGGAATTGGTGGAGCTAAAGCTACCAATAAAGGAAGGCAAGAAGCCAGTCAAGCAGACGTCAAGGCAATTTGCCCCACAAATAATGTCTAAAATAAAAGAGGAGATCGAGAGACTCCTATGAAGCAGGTTCATAAGAATTGCAAAGTACGTCGAATGGCTTGCCAACATTGTTCTTGTTATAAAAAAAATGGGATGTTGAGGGTTTGCATAGATTTTAGAGATATAAATGTTGCAACCCCAAAGGACGAATACCCAATGCATATCCACCGATATGTTGGTTGATTCAGTGGTGGTTTTTGAGTACCTTATTATGTTAGATGGTTATTCTGAATATAACCAAATTTTCATTGCAGATGAGGATGTGCCGAAGATGGCATTTTGATGCTCAGGAGCTTTAGGCACCTACGAGTGGGTAGTGATGTCATTTGGCTTACAAAATGCTGGAGCAACTTATCAAAGGGTGATGAACTCTATCTTTCATGATTATATTGAGACGTTTATGCAAATTTACATTGATGATATAGTTATTAAAAGTGTGTCGAGGAATAATCATCTTGATCACCTTAGAAATTCGTTCGCAAGAATGAGAAAATATGGTTTGAAGATGTACCCCCTTAAATGTGATTTTTGTGTGTAGGTAGGGGATCTACTTGGCTTTGTGGTCTATAAGAAGGGGATCAAAATAAATCATTAAAAAACAAAAGCCATCAAAGAGACAAAGCCCCCGTCAACGAAGAAGGAGTTGCAATCTCTCTTAGGGAAGATCAACTTTCTAAGAAGGTTCATATCAAACCTCAGCGGCAAAGTGAAAACATTTTTACCACTACTCTGCCTGAAAAAAGAAGAGTTCGTGTGGCAATCCAAGCATTTGAAGGTGTTTGACGAGATTAAGGCATACTTAGATAATCCACCTATCTTGTTTCCTCCGGTTAGGAATAGATGTATGAGATTGTACATTTCTGCCTCAGTCTTGACCATAGGGAGCCTATTAGGCCAATAGGATGATAGTGGCATTGAAAGAGCTATATATTACCTTAGTCGAGCTCTTAATGATGTAGAAACTAGGTATAGCCCGATGGAAAAGATGTTCCTATGTTTGTACTTTTCTTGTATGAAGTTAAAACATTATATAAGGCCAGTTGATGTTTTTGTTTCTTCCAAATTCGATGTTATTAAATACATGTTGTCTAAGCCATTTTTGCATAGTCAAATTGGAAAATGGGCACTTGCTTTACTGAATACTCCCTTACATATGTGGCTTTAAAGGCCATGAAGGGCCAGGTAGTTGCAGACTTCATTGTGGATCATGTAGTGGTCGAGACACCTTTGAATTACTTGGAAATGGAATCTTGGAAGTTATACTTCGACGGTTCAAGCCATAAGAATGGAACTGGCGTTGGAGTCTTGATTGTTTCACTAAAAAAGTACCAACAAAGTTCAAGTTTAAAATCAAAGGACCTTGCTCCAATAACGAGGCTGAGTATGAAGATTTGATAGCTGGACTCGAGATCTTGTTAGAGTTGGGGGCAAGGCGAGTCGAGATAAAAGGAGATTCTAATTTACCCGTGAAGCAAATAACAAAATAATACAACTGTATCAAGGAAAACTTGATCATGTATTTGAAGGTGAGATAATACTTAGAAGAGGGGGGGGTTGAATAAGTATGAAAGATTAAGACTTTAAAGATAATAACATAATTATTTTTATCCTGGTTCGTTGAAATCAACTACTCCAGTCCACCCTTCCTAGAGTGATTTGCCTTTCTCAACAAGGACTTAATCCACTATTTAATCAAACAGATTACAATAGTAACACCTAAGAACAATTGTTCTTAGTCTTCTCAAGAGCTACTGATTCCAACTGAATCCTCTTAAGGAAAACCTTTACAATCAATGTAAATCAAATACAAGAGTATGAATGCTTCTAAAAAGCTTTTATCACAACAGTGATTTTTCTCTTAAGTTTAAGTACAAGAAATTCTAAGAAGAATATGAAAGAATGAGAGCTTTGAATAATATGATTTCTTTTCAGCAAATTGTGTAACTGAAGAAATTGGTGGAGTCTTCCTTATATAGGCAGCTGATCCAAGGATGCTGAGCATTGAGAAGAGTGTCCCAAAAAGGTATGAGCCTTTTTGTCTTCACATCAAGTGACCTTTCCTAGAAGTAGAAAGCACAGAAAAATCCTTTTTGTCTGTGTTCTTGTGTCTAGCACCAATGAGGAAAGAGACGTTTGATTTACTCCAACGGATATAATCTTTGAATATTTCTTCTTCAGTTTTCAGCAAGTTCTTCAGAATCTGATTGAGTCAGAGTCTTCTAATGATGTTCAGAAATTTGATGTATCAGAGTCTTCTGCAGCATGTGTGCTTTCAGCGTGTTGATCATCAGAGCATATTTGACACAGAACTTCAGTACTTAGCAGCGTTAGTACTTTCAGAAACTTCTGTAGAAATTATGCTTTGAGAAGCTCTTCATACAATATTCTTCTTAGCTTCAGATGCTTCTGACTAGCTTCAGAATCTTCTGGAGCTTCTTGCTTCAGATCCTTCTGGAGACTATGCTCAGGATCTTCTGTAAACAGCAATCAGAATCTTCTAATGAGTGCATCTGGCGCTTCAGAGTCTGGATAACTTCTTGTATACAATTCAGATTTGCTTCTGGAGTGTTAATATCATTACAATCTGCAGTAAAACTCTCAAGCAAATTTTAGAGTATATAATTCTTAAATACAAAATTTCCTAACAGTTATCATCAAAACAAAGAGACATTATTAAGAACCAATCTGTGTTCTAACAATCTCCCCCTTTTTGATGATGACAAAAAGTATCAGAAATTTTGTTTAACTGAACATATTAGAATTATAACTCCCCCTGAGATGATGAATCTCCCCCTGAGTTAAATATGAATAAGGAATAGAAACTTCCCTTTTGTCTTGAGTAATCTTCATAGTTAGATCTTGTTTGTTCTTATAACATTTGAAGGTCAGAATGTCTTGCAGTTTTAAGATTCAGAGTTTGATAAAAGACAAATGATCTGAGAGACTCAGAGTTTCTTTTATAGAATGTACTTATCAAATGTTCTGAAATAGTCAGATTAAATGTTAGATAGAATAGATATGTCTGAAGTTTCATTCTGGTGAAGTTATATTAAACAGTTCAGATCTATATTTTCTCCCCCTTTTTTGTCATAAGCAAAAAGTTAAAAACTTTAAAAAGACAAATAAAAGGAAACAGTAATCCAGATAATATAAAGGAGAAAACTTTGATTCATTCAAAAAGATCAGATCAAGAGTACATAGGCAAACATCAGAAGATATAGCAATAAGGTACAGATGCAAACAACAAATGCAGAAACATTAGAATGAAAAAAATTCTAAGAGTGTTTGGACAAAAGCATCTTCAATAGATCTGTAATCTCAGAGGATGATTGCTCTTGCTTGGACATCCACTTAGTCATAGTTTCATTCTTTTCATCTTGCTTTGACATCCATTCTATCATATCCTCAGACTTCTTATCCTGCTTAGCCATCCAGGATTTGATCTCTGACTGTCCAGCTTCCAGAGCAGCAATCTTATCTTCAAAATCTGGATGTTCTTTCTTTATCTCAGATGAAGAATTATGATGAGGTTTTGTAGCCTGAACAGAGTCAATTTCCATTGGTTCTGTAGATTCTGAGGAGGGGTCTACCAGAGTCATAGCCAATGCATTATCAGTAGATTCTGTTGATGGTGGAGGAACATCTAAACGAAACAGAGGTTCAGTTTTGTTGACAGTCCAGTATATAGCTCTTGCAATCTCAGCAAATCTGAGCTTTGCATCATCAGAACAGACGTTCTTCAGATTTGAAGCTACAGTGTTGAATCTGTTGATGAATCCGTTCCAGATGATGTCAGATTCTTTGGCATCCATTGCTGCTGAGCATTTCTTCTGAACAGTACCTAAATACATCTGTATTTCTTGCAAAAAAGTTTGAAATAAATGATCAACATTAAGTCTGTGCTGTGGACGTAACAAGGTTACCCAAGTTGGAGGTTTAGGTTGGGGAGTTGGTGGAAAAAGTGATTTTTGGATGGAAATCAGTGGAGGGGGATAGTATGGAATGAATGGTATCTCAGAAGCTTTTTATTTAGATCTTACTAAAGCATTAAGCAAATGAGGTTTTGCTCTTCTGTGAGGGGTAAAAACATCAAAAGGTGCATTTGAGTATGGTTTGAAAGCAGATTTTGGTGGTTCAACAGATGCAACAGTGTTATCAGATGCAATTTGCAGAGCTGAAACAACAGCTTTATCAGATTTTGCAGAGTATGATATGGTTGCTAAAGGTTCTACATCTGTCATAGATTTTAAGTAATCAAGAATCACAGATGGAAGGATCATTGTGGATTTTGGTTTCAGAGGGTTTATGGGTTCAGAAGGTTCAACTCTGTCATAAAAATCTTTCAGTTTGAAACCATAAGACAGATTATGAAATAGAGAAGAAACTTGGGCACAAGATATAGAAGATGTTGGATTGGAATTGGGGATTAATATCTCAGATGATGGTGCAGGTGGAGGAATAGGATCTGGAATGGGAGTTTTTGAAGGTATGGTAGTTTCAGGTTGGTTTATCTCAGAGTATTTTTCAGATGGAGAGATTAGAAAATCTGGGTGAATTTCTGATTCTGAGGAGTTAGAGGATGTGGTTGGTGTACAAGAGGTAGAAGATACTTGAAACACCGTTTTTAGTGGTGTGACATCAAGAACTTTTGTCTCAGGGATGTGAGTTTCAGAAGTATTGGTAGGTTTTGAAGGAATGTTAGATGGTTTGGATGGTTGTTCTGATATGGGTGAATCAGAAGGAATAGTTATTGGTTCTGATGAAACAGGAGCAAAAGTTACTTTTGTCGGTTCAGAAGTAACAGGTGCAATGGGTTCAGTAGGTGGATTATTTGATGGTGGATTGTCAGAGGCTTTTTCTGGTTGAGATTCTTGTTGTTGTTTCTCTGGTTGTTCAGATGAATGTTGTTGAACAGGTTGTTGTGGTAGTTGTTCTGATGGTTGTTGTTGAACGGATTGTTGTGGTAGTTGTTCTGATGGTTGTGTGCATGGAACAAACTGTTTGATATGAATTTTGGGTTGAGATGGTTTTGGTACAGAAACTGTTGGTGTTGGAATTGTTTGGGTTGGAAAAGGTGTTTGTTTTTGTGGAGATATGGAACTGGGAGCAGTAACAGAAGTGGTTTGTGTAGAAGGTGGTTTTGGTACAGACTTAACATTAGAATCATTAATAACAAGTTTTGCAGAAGATACAGAAGATTTAGTACCTTTTATTTTGATCCTCTTGGTAGGTACAAAAGCAGCTTCTTCAGATTCTTTTCTCTTCAAGAGCTTCTTGGGCTTCTCAGCAATCTTGACCTTATTCTGAACAGGTTCAGATTCTTCTACAGGCTGAGTCCTTTTCCTCTGGAGTTGTGCTTCTTCTTCTCCTACATCTGGTAGTGGTTGTCTAGCTAGCTGAATCACATTAGCAGGAACAGGTTTTCCTTCCTTCTTGCATTCATCAATATACATAACCACTATATGTCTGGGTTCTTCAGCAAAGAATAAAGGAAAGTCATCTACATGAACCCTCTTATTCAATTCTGACACATTCAGCTTCTTGGGAGCTGTTGTGAGTTCATCAACAATTTTGAGTCTTAGAAGACTTTTAGCATTCAGAGGCTTTCCCATTATAAATTCTAATTCCTCTGTAACTCCAGCAGCGTACAGAGCAGTTACCAAACCATTCTCAGTAAGAAAATCTGAGATCAACCTTCCAAAGGGGATCCAAGTTCTGATCTTCTGTCCTTTCTCTTTCACATATTCTCTAGATGCATTGATATGGTTCCACAGATGCATAAACAGAATGTATGGAAGATCTACCTTGGTGCTCTGACTAAGGCAATACATGAAATACAGTTGTTCATTATTGACATAGTCTGGAGAATTTGTTGACTTCCTGTGGTGGATGCATCCCATGAAGATCTTGGCCCAGATCTTGTAATCAGGCTTCAGATCTTTGAATTTGTTAGAAGCTTGACCAGCAGTCATTACTTCTTCATAAACCTCATCCATGTCCACACGCCCAGCTGGCAAGTGGGAAACACCATCTGTTTCTTCATATCCTATTAATTTTCTTATCAGATCTTCTGTAATAATAATTTCTTTTCCCAACACAGAAGATAAGATGAACTTGGGGTAAACTGATGCATGAATCCAGAATTCTTTCACAAGGAGAGGGTAAACTGGTCCAAAGAGCCTATAAAAATACTTAACCCATCCTTGAGCTCCAATTATGGAACGAAACTCAAACCCATTTTCTGCCAGAGAATCAAACTCAACCATAGATTCACATAGAACTTCCAACTTATCAACAGGGGTTAGAAGAGTTCTTTTGGGAGGAGAATATGGAGCAAAACCCGTGTTTTCTGAAGTTACAGCAGCCATAGAAGATTGGAATTGAGCAGCTATTGATGATGAAGTTGCCATTGAAGAATGCTTTGTCAAACGCTTAGGTACAGGGTTTTTATGCAGAGAAAAGAGGAGATGAAAACGCATGTAATTTCTGAGAATGTGAAAAGTGTGAAAGTGAATACAAGTCAAGTATTTATACTAAAACACTTAGGCAAATCAACAGTCAGAAAAATGCACGTTTTAACAAGCATTAAATGAAGAGAATAATAATCATTTCAAAACATTAATTGCTTCTGACAATTGGGGGGGGGGGGGAACCAAGATTCTCACTATTCAAACTTCACCTCAAACGTCTCTTCAGTTATGTACACGCCACCTCTTCAGATTTGGTGTGACACGTGGTTGCTTGCATGTTGCTCTGAATTCTCTTAAGAAATGAAACGTTAGCCAACGTTCAGATCTTCTAAAGATTGTTAGTTCAGAGTTTCACAAAAGAAATATTGATCAGAATAAAATAAGCAATCAGAAGAAATACTTCAGAGCATTAAGCATTTTTGCATTTGTAAAAATTTGCTTCTGATAAATATTATTCTGGACAAAAATCCATACCAATATTTTTCAGAATAAAATTGAATCTATCTTCAACAAGGGGTTTTGTAAAAATATCTGCCCATTGATGATCTGTATCAACAAAGGCTAAATTTATGATTCCCTTCTGAACATAGTCTCTGATGAAATGATGCTTAATTTCTATATGTTTTGCCTTAGAATGTAAAATGGGAATCTTGGACAAACATATAGCAGAAGTATTATCACAAAAGATAGAAATGTTACTTTCAAAAATTTGATAATCTTCTAGTTGACTCTTCATCCAGAGCATCTGCGTGCTACATCCAGCAGCAGCAATGTATTCAGCCTCTGTGGTTGAAAGTGCAATTGTGGGTTGCTTCTTGCTGTACCAGGAGATTAGATTTCTTCCTAGAAATTGACAACTTCCAGAAGTACTTTTTCTTTCCACTTTGTCTCCAGCGTAGTCAGCATCACAGAATCCAACTAATTTGAAATCATCAGATTTTCTGTAACACAAACCCACATTAGAAGTACCTTTCAGATACCTTAGAATCCTCTTGACAGCTGTCAAGTGTGATTCTCTAGGATCTGATTGGAATCTAGCACACAGACAAACACTGAACAATATGTCAGGTCTAGAAGCAGTAAGATAAAGAAGAGAGCCAATCATACCTCTGTAGAGCTTCTGGTCTACTTTCTTACTTACCTCTTCCTTGCCAAGTGAGCTAGTAGGATGCATTGGAGTCTTTGCCACCTTGCTGTCAGACATGTTAAATTTCTTCAGAAGTTCTTTAACTTATTTTGTCTGATGTATGTAGGTGCACTTTGGAGTTTGATTAACTTGGATTCCTAGAAAGAATCTGAGTTCTCCCATCATGCTCATTTCAAATTCTGCCTGCATACATGTAGCAAACTCCTTTCCAAGCATAATATTTATTGATCCAAAAATAATATCATCTACATAAATTTGGCAAATTAGAAGATCTTTCTTAATTGTTTTACAAAAGAGTGTTGTATCCACTTTGCCTCTGATGAAATTCTTCTCCAGAAGAAAATTGCTCAATCTCTCATACCAAGCTCTGGGAGCTTGTTTTAATCCATATAGAGATTTCTTTAATTTGAAAACATGATCTGGAAATTTTTCATTTTCAAAACCAGGAGGTTGGTGGACATAAACTTCTTCTTCTATAATACCATTAAGAAAGACACTTTTAACATCCATCTGATACAGAGTGATGTTATTTTGTGCATCAAAGGAAATAAGAAGGCGTATTGATTCTCACCTTGCCACTGGAGCATATGTCTCAGTGTAATCAATACCTTCTTGCTGACTGTACCCTTGAGCAACCAGTCTTGCCTTGTTCCTCTCAACTTCTCCTTTCTCATTTAGCTTATTTCTGAAGACCCATTTTGTACCAATTATATTGAATCCTTGAGGTCTCTGAACTAGATCCCATACATCATTTCTGCTGAATTGATTTAGCTCTTCTTGCATGGCAATAATCCAATCATTGTCTTGCAGAGCTTCATCTACAGAAGATGGTTCAATTTCTGACACTAGTCCAAATAGTGATGCTTCATATGATCTTAGAAAAGATCTTGTTCTGATGGGATCATCCTTCTTTCCAATAATGACATCCTCTGGATGAGAAGCTTTAATTTTGGATGATGATCCTCTAATAGTTGACTCTTCAGAAATGTTTAGATTATTCATTTGACAAGTTAAAGGAGTAGCATCTGGAGTTGCTTCTGGTTCCTTCACTTGAATTTTGTCTGCTTCTGGAACTTCAGAGTCAATAAAGACTACTTCCCTATCTGCAGAGTTATCAAACTGCTTTGGCTTTTCAGAGCCAAGCTTATCATCAAATCTGACATGAATGGATTCTTCCACAATCTGTGTCTCAGTGTTGTATACTCTGTAGCCTTTAGAGCGTTCAGAATATCCAAGCATGAAACACTTCTGTGCTTTGGAATCAAACTTGCTCAGATTTTCCTTAGTGTTTAACATATAGCAAATACATCCAAAAGGATGAAAATAAGAAATGTTGGGCTTTTTGTTCTTCCACAGTTCATAAGGAGTCTTCTTCAGAAGAGGTCTAACAGACACTCTTTTCTGAATGTAACAGGTTGTGTTGATTGCTTCTGCCCAAAAATGTTTTGCCAGATTTGTCTCATTGATCATGGTTCTGGCCATTTCTTGCAAAGTTCTGTTTTTCCTCTCTACAACCCCATTCTGTTGTGGTAGGACAGGAAAAATCATGAGCAATGCCATTTTCAGAAAAATATTTTTCAAAAAATTTATTTTCAAATTTACCACCATGATCACTTCTGACTTTTATAATTTTGAAATTCTTTTCATTCTGGACTTGCTTGCAGAAGTCAAAGAACACAAAATGTGACTCATCCTTGTGTTTTAAGAACTTTACCCATGTCCATCTACTAAAGTCATCAACAATGACTAATCCATACTTCTTGCCTCTGATGGATGCAGTTTTCACTGGTCCAAACAGATCAATATGAAGTAATTCTAGTGGTTTAGAAGTAGAAACAACATTTTTTGATTTGAAAGATGTTTTTGAAAACTTCCCTTTCTGGCATGCTTCATAAAGAGCATCTGAAGTGAACTTCAGATTAGGGAGTCCTCTGACAAGATTAAGTTTATTAATCTGAGATATACGTCTCATATTAATATGGCCCAATCTTCTGTGCCAGACCCATTGCTCTTCATTAACAGACAAGAGGCATTTAACATTTTGAACTTTAAGTTCTGAAAGATTTATTTTATAAATGTTGTTTTTCCTCTTACCACTAAATAGAATAGAGCCATCCTTTTGACTAATAGCTTTACAACATTTTTGATTAAAGGTAATATCATAACCATTGTCACTTAATTGACTTATGGACAATAAGTTATGCTTTAACCCTTCAACAAGTAAAACATTAGTAATAGATGGAAGTTTACCATTTCCAATAGTGCTAGATCCAATGATCTTGCCCTTCTGGTTCCCTCCAAACTTCACGTCACCTCCAGATCTAAGTTCCAGGCTTTGGAACATAGATTTTTCTACTGTCATGTGTCGTGAGCATCCAGAGTCCAGGTACCATGATTGGAGTCCTGACCTTCCTGCTAAGAACATCTGCAACAGGAATTATTTTGTTTTTAGGTACCCAGATCTTCTTGGATCCTTTAAGGTTAGTTGGTTTGTAGGTTTGTCTAAACTTCTGTTTTTCAACATAATGTTTATTCTGACTTGCCTTGGGTTTAAACACATAAGTATTCTTCTCAGAGCTTGTGTGTTTAATGTCATTTAAGTGACCAAATTTAAATTGAGAATACAGAGGTGTCTTCTTGATGAAAAGTTTGTCAACAGGTTTTGGATTGCTTCCAGATGAAGATTCATATCCAATACCTCTTCTGTTGTTTCCACTAACACCATAGATCATAGAAGCCATCTTGCTTCTGTCTATGCTCTTAGTAAGAAATCTCTGAAAGCTAGAGTCATATTTTTCTAAAATGTTTTCACATGACTTAGTCTCAGATTCAGATTCTTGTTGAGTTATTTCAAAGTCATTTTTTATTTTCAGATTTATTTCTTTTTGCTCAACAAGTTCTGTTTTCAGAAGATCAATCTCAGATTCAAGATTGCTTTTCAGCTTCTTGTATTTGAGTTTGATATTGTTATAACTTTTAAGAACTTCTGTTAAAACTTTTGTAAGTTCTTCTTTGGTAAGTTTAGCCATTACCTCTTCTGCGTCATCATCAGATTCAAAATCTGATTCATATCCTGAGGTACCTTCCTCTTGATCCTCTGTGCTGGCCATTAGTGCAACATTAGCACATTCTTCTTCTAATTCAGAAGATGATTCAGATTCATCTGAGTCATCCCATGTTGCCATCAGAACCTTCTTCTTTTTGTTAAACTTCTTCTTGGGTTTTTCTTTCTGAAGTTTGGGGCAATCATTCTTGTAATGCCCAGGTTCTTTGCACTCATAGCACACAACTTATTTCTTGCCAGATCTTCTGTGCCCAGAAGATTCCTTTCTATTATCAGATCTTCTGAAGTTGTTGAACTTCTTTCCCTTGTGCTTCCAGAGTCTGTTGATCCTTCTGGATAACATGGATAACTCATCTTCTTCTTCAGAAGAAGATTCTTCAGAGCTTTCTTGAATGACCTGCAAAGCTTTAGCAGTTTTGTTAGATTTTAAGGCAACAGATTTACCTTTTTCTTTCTTCTGAGGTTCATCTTCCTCAAGCTTAATCTCATGGCTCCTCAGTGAGCTGATGAGTTCTTCTAGAGAGATCTTGTTCAGATCTTTAGCCATCTTCAAGGCAGTCACCATTGGTCTCCATCTGGTAGGCAGACTTCTGATGATTTTCTTTACGTGATCTGATGTAGAGTATCCCTTGTCCAGAACTTTCAGCCCAACAGTGAGTATCTGAAATCTGGAGAACATGGCTTCAACAGATTCAGAGTCTTCCATTTTGAAGGCCTCATACTTCTGGATCAGAGCCAGAGCTTTTGTCTCCTTAACTTGAGAATTTCCCTCATGAGTCATTTTTAGGGATTCAAACATATCAAAAGCAGTTTCCCTGTTTGTAATTTTTTCATACTCAGTATGTGAAATTGCATTCAATAATATAGTCCTGGCTTTGTGATGATTTCTAAAATCTTTCTTCTGAGCATATGTCATAGATTTTCTGTCAATCTTCTTGCCATTCCCATCTGTGGGATGGACATATCTATCTATGACTAGATCCCATAGATCAGCATCATATCCTAGGAAAAAACTCTCAATTCTGTCTTTCTAGTAGTCAAATTTCTCCCCATCAAACATACGGGTTTGGTGCTGATCCTGTCCCTTTCTTCATATTTATTGTTAATATTGGATATTGAATTATCAGCCATTGTAACAAATAAATATATATCAAAGTATTTCCCTCTGGATCTTTACTGACACTGTTAAGTGGTAGCACACACAGAACCGGAGCTCTGATGCCAACTGAAGGTGAGATAATACTTAGAAGGAGGGTTGAATAAGTATGAAAGATTAAGACTTTAAAGATAATAACACAATTATTTTTATCATGGTTCGTTGAAATCAACTACTCCAGTCCACCATTCCTAGAGTGATTTGCCTTTCTCAACAAGGACTTAATCCACTATTTAATCAAACAGATTACAATAGTAACACCTAAGAACAACTGTTCTTAGTCTTCTCAAGAGCTACTGATTCCAACTGAATCCTCTTAAGGAAAACCTTTACAATCAATGTAAATCAAATACAAGAGTATGAATACTTCTAAAAAGCTTTTATCACAATAGTGATTTTTCTCTTAAGTTTAAGTACAAGAAATTCTAAGAAGAATATGAAAGAATGAGAGCTTTGAATAATATGATTTCTTTTCAGCAAATTGTGTAACTGAAGAAATTGGTGGAGTCTTCCTTATATAGGCAGCTGATCCAAGGATGCTGAGCGTTGAGAAGAGTGTCCCAAAAAGGTCTGAGCCTTTTTGTCTTCACATCAAATGACCTTTCCTAGAAGTAGAAAGCACAGAAAAATCCTTTTTGTCTGTGTTCTTGTGTCTAGCACCAATGAGGAAAGAGACGTTTGATTTACTCCAACGGATATAATCTTTGAATATTTCTTCTTCAGTTTTCAGCAAGTTCTTCAGAATCTGATTGAGTCAGAGTCTTCTAATGATGTTCAGAACTTTGATGTATCAGAGTCTTCTGCAGCATGTGTGCTTTCAGCGTGTTGATCATCAGAGCATATTTGACACAGAACTTCAGTACTTGGCAGCGTTAGTACTTTCAGAAACTTCTGTAGAATTATGCTTTGAGAAGCTCTTCATACAATATTCTTCTTAGCTTTAGATGCTTCTGACTAGCTTCAGAAGCTTCTGGAGCTTCTTGCTTCAGATCCTTCTGGAGACTACGCTCAGGATCTTCTGTAAACAGCAATCAGAATCTTCTAATGAGTGCATCTGGCGCTTCAGAGTCTGGATAACTTCTTGTATACAATTCAGATTTGCTTCTGGAGTGTTAATATCATTACAATCTGCAGTAAAACTCTCAAGCAAATTTTAGAGTATATAATTCTTAAATACAAAATGTCCTAACAGTTATCATCAAAACAAAGAGATATTATTAAGAACCAATTTGTGTTCTAACAGTATTTTGTTATTGTAAATAGATTGATCAAATGTTTTGACTTCGTGGATATCAGACATATTCCTAGACTTGAGAATCACGAGGCAATTGGATTGGCACAGATCCCTTCAGGGTATAAAGTGCCAAAAGGAAAGCTAAAAGAGTTAATTGAAGTTTGAGGAAGAGTTCAGGCAACAAGGCTTTCCCAATCAGATTTGGCATTGATGAAGCTTCGATCGGTAGAATCAAAGAACTTCGAGATCAGTACTGTTGAAGACTTGCCTAGCACTGACTGGAAAAAGCCCATAGTTGATTACTTGATTAATCCAGTTGGGTCAACAAATCAAAAGATCAAATATAGATCTTTGAATTATGTAATCGTTGGCAATGAATTGTGCAAAAAGACCCCTGATGGAGTGTTGATTAATTGCCTCAGTGAAGAAGAGGCATATTTAGTTGTTTTGAATACCCATAGTGGGGCGTGTGATGCTCTTTAAGTGGGGCAGAAATTGAAATGGTTGTTGTGTTGACAGGGTGTCTATTGACCCACAATGCTTAAGGATTGCATTGATTTTGCCAAGGGTTGTCAAGAGTTCCAGATTCACTCTAGCATACAACATGTTTCTGCAAGCGAGTTGCATGCAATAGTGAAAGCTTGGCCATTTAGAGGATGGACTTTGGAACTGATTGGAGAAATTCGACCAACGTCCTCGAAAAGCCAAGAATACATCTTGGTCGAAATTGATTACTTTTCAAAGTGGATCGAAGCAGTCCCTTTAGTGAAGGATGACCAAGAGGCCATAATTGAGTTCATTGAAAGAAACATTATTTACAAGTTTGGAGTTCCTAAGACCATTACGACATACCAAGGGTCAATATTTAATGGTCAAAAGATGCAAGAATTTGCATCAGAAATGTGAATTAAATTGGTAACTTCGACCCCCTACAATGCTTAGACAAATGGGCAGGTCGAAGCTACTAAAAAAACCATTACCAGTTTGATCAAGAAGCATGTCGGGAAGAAGCCAAAAAATTGGCATCAAACATTAGACCAAGTCTTATGGGCCTGTCGTACGTCTCCCAAAGAGACAACAACCACAACGCCATTTCGATTGACGTATGGGCATGAAGTTGTTTTGCCTGTAGAGATTGTTTTGCAATCTGTCTGGGTTCAATGCCAACATGAGATTCCGTTAGACCAATGTTGCGGGATGATGTTGGATGAGATGGTTGATTTGGAAAAAGAATGGTTGGAAACATTGGATATGTTAATAAGGTTTAAAAAATGAGTCGCTAAATCCTACAATAAAAAAGGTTAAGTCTAAGGCATTCTCAAGTTAAGATTACGTTTGGAAGGTTATTTTGCCTATGGATCAGAGAGATCAAACCCTAGTCAAGTGGTCCCCAAATTGGGAGGGCCATTACGAATACTTCAATTATTTTCAAATAACGCCTACAAAATCGAATAATTAGCCATGGACAAACAAACTCTAAGAGTAAATGGTAAGTACCTTAAATCGTATAGACCCATGCTAAAAGAAATCCAAATTGAACAAGAATAATGTGCCAAACAAAAAAATATTTCCACCATGGTATTAAAGTTCCAAAATGGAAAAGTCACTACAAAGAGTGAGCATAGTCATTACAATAAGCGAAGAGTAACAAAAAATATATCAACGTAAATACAAATCAGATAGGAAACTATGCTTTGAATTCTTCCAGCTTGGTTTTGGTGAGGTCGAGCCTATTACGAAGGCGACCAAGCAGTTCTTCCAGAGGAGAAATCTCAAGTCCTAGATTGAGCACAGTCTCAGCGTGCTCGACTCCTTTGGTAGCTTCAACATCAATCATTTCCTTAGTAGGGAGTGACTGTCCTGAGGCCAACTCAATTTTCTCTTTCTCCAAGCCATCAATCTCTTTGGAGAGTTCCAACATCTTGGCACGATACTGAGCAATCTTTTCGTCAATTGAAGAGGTTTTATCATTGTATTCTTGGAGTTGGGCTTCGAGTTGATAAACCTTTGTATCAGATGTATCACTTGCTTCCCAAGCTACTGCAATGGAATCCTTTACTCCTTGAAGTTTGAAGGAGGTCGAGTCGTTTAGATCAACGTCTTTGCATACTTGATCGAAGGATTCAAACTCAAAGAGGGGAAGCTCTAAGACTTAGTTGCAAGCAAATATGGTGCAAAGTTTAAATTCTTCATAGTCGAACTTGTGTTTCGACCAACAGATATCATCCTCCCAAACATAGAGAGAGAATGGTTGAAATTGGCTGCAGCCAAATTGAAGGTAGGAAAAACACTTAGAAGGGGGGGGGGTTGAATAAGGGTTTCAAAAAATAATTAAGATGATAGAAAAATATAAAGGTATTTTTATCCCGGTTCGTTTGAACTCAAACTACTCCAGTCCACCCTACCAAGGTGATTTTCCTTTCTCAACAAGGACTTAATCCACTAAATCAAACTGATTACAATGTTAACCACTAAGACAATTGTCTTAGTCTTCTCAAGAAATCTGACCACACTTGGTCTCTTAAATAATCTTTTACAAAAGATAAACTAACAATGTGTTTAAGAGTTGCTTCTAAAAAGCTATATCACAACTGTGATTTTTACACAAGTTTAAGAACGAAATAAAAACTATTCAACTTTGAAGAATGTTTGTATAAGTTGCTTGTTGAATAATTTGTCAAGTGATTCGTCAACTTTGAAGTGATGCTGAGACTTGCTTTTATAGTAATTGAAGTCCATTTTTCAAAGACTGTGCAACACTGTGCATTCTGTTGCTTTTGTCTTCTATTGAATTTTCCTTTCTCAGAAGGGGAATGTTCAGACAAATCCTTTTTTTCTAAATTCCTGCGTCATGCACGAATGAAGAAAGAGCCGTTTGGATAAGGACAAGGAATATGCCAACAGATATTTATTTGAACAACATCTTCTTCAACAAATTTGGAACGTCTTGCATCAGATCCCTTGATGATGTTCCTAGTTCTTCAGATCAGAGTTACTCTAACAGAGTTTTGCAGCAAAGTGCTTTAGAATGAAAATCTTTATCAGAGCAGACTTGCTTATTAGAGCCTCTGTACTTGCAGCGTTAAGTACTTACAGAGTCTTCTGAAACTTTACTGTATGTTCTTTACTCAAATTCTTCTCAGATTCACTCAGAGTCATCTGTAGCAGATCAGAGTCTTCTGATGTATTGCATCTAACGCTCAGAGCTTTATCGTTCTATAGTGTTCAGAGGCATTCTTGCTTCCAGAATAATATTAATTTTGATATCTGAAACAAATAAACACTTGAACAGAATTAGAGTATATATTTCTTTTATACAAAATTTCATTAATGTTATCATCAAAACAATGAGATATATTAAACACCAATATGTGTTCTAACAATCTCCCCCTTTTTGATGATGACAAAAACTATGGGAAATTTTGTTCAAATAGAAAAAAATATCTCTCCCCCTGAGAATATTAATCTCCCCCTGAAATGAATACTTCTGGAAAAAAATTAAATACTTCCCTTTCAGCTTTTGTATTCTTTTCAACGTCATATCAACTTGTAGATTCTCAGATTCTTGTTGAGAGTTAATTCTTAGAAATTTGTCAGATGAGAATTATTAGCTCTGAAACACTCAAAAATATGATTAGATGTAATTTATCATGTATGAGTTGCCTTTTGGTATCTGTTTATGTGAATTATCAAAATTACCATTTTCTCCCCCTTTTTGTCATATCAAAAAGAAAATCTTGAAGACAAAAAAATAACAGAGGAAAACAATAAATCATATGATAGATTCTGTTGGAAAAACACAACATTCATAAATGCATTGATAAAAATAATCCAAAACAGAAACAGACAAACAGTTAACACATAAGTGCACAAACAACAAAGAAACTAAGAAGAAGAACGAGCAGCCAAAATCCTCAGAAGATTCGTTATCTCAGAGGTTGACTCTTCTTGCTTCGCCATCCAAGTTTTGATTTCTTCAGTGGTCTTTTCTTGCTTTACCATCCGAGATCTTATCTCAGTGTTGCTAGCCTCTATCTGAGCAAACTTAGCATTCAGATCTCCATCTTCTTTCTTCACTTCAGTTGACTCAGGAGCAGACACAGAAGCAGATGCATTGTGAATAACCATAGAAGCAGATGCATTCTTTACAATCATGTAAAAGGTTGAACAAAGTCAAGAGTTTCTTCATGACCAGGAGCAGAACCTTCTAGAATGACTTCTTCAGGCCTAGACACTTCAGCAGTCTAAGATGCATCAAAGTCTTCAGAAGGAAGACACACATCCTTTGCAGGTGTGTTTTTTAGAAGCAAAGTTGGATTTCTGTGAATACTCAGAAGAGTGAGTCTGACAGCTTCAGCAAATCTGACCTTTGTATCATCAGAGCAAATCTCTTGAAGATTTGAAGCCACAGATTTGAATCTGGTTCTGAATCTAGTCCAGATGGCTTCAGAATCAGGAGGGTCAACGCTTGAAAGGCACTCCTTCTTAACAAAAGATAACCACATATTTATTTCTTTTTCAAAACCAGCAAACAGTGTACCAACATCTAGCCTAGGTTTGGGTTTTGGATAGGCTTCTAAGGGTGATGTTTTAGTGGTAGCAGAGGTTAAAGGTATAGAAAAAGAAGGAATAATGAAGACAGGAGGATAAAATGGAATACAGACAGATGAGGTATTAACAACCTTAGGTTTAGATGGGGTTGGTTCAGATGAAAAAGTATCATCCTCAGGGTCCGATGGGATAGAAACAAAGGGTTTGAGAAAAGAAGAGATGACATCTGATCTATCAGAATCAGTTGAATCAGATGAATCAGAAGATTCAGATGATCCAGATGAAACTGGACAGTCGTGAGAGGTTGGAGATCAAGAATCACAGGTTCATGATCAGATGGTATGGTTTCTGATTGTTTTGGTTCAAATGTTTGATTTTCAGATGGTGGATGTTCATATGGTTGGTTTACATAAGGGTTTGGTTCAGATGTTTGTGGAATAGAGGATGGGGTTTTATCAGGGGTTGTTTTCTGATGGATGTTGAAGGAAGGTGTGGATGGTACAGATGTAGTGTGTTCAGATGATTGTGGTTGTTGTGGTTCAGAAGTTTGATGTAGTTGAGGTTCAGAGTGTAGTGGTTGAGATTTTTGTGGTTCAGATGAAATGGGTTCAGAGTTGTGAGGAGGAGAAGGTGCGGAAATTGGGTCATAAGGAGGAGGAGATCTAGATATTAGTTTTGTTACTTGTTCCAAAATAGAAGATAAATTTGCAGAAGGGTTACCTTTCTGCTTCTTGAAGCGTTTTGGCTTTGCAGAAGATGTTTTTCCAGAAGCTTTCCTCTTAGGCTTTGAAGATCCTTCCTCTGAGACCTTTCTTCTCTTTCTCTGTTTCTCCCCATAGAAATCTGGTCCAGGTTCATTTTCTATTTTGATCAAGTCTGGTGGCAGGGGGTTCCATCTGCTAAGCATTCAGCAATGTAGCTCAGAAGAATTTCCCTTGGTTCTTCAGCAGTGAAGAGATAAAAATCATCCATAGGAATTCTTCTTCTGTGTACAACATCAGAGTCCATCTTGACTGGCTCTGATTGAAGTTCCTCTACAAGTCTCATCCTCAGCAGACTTTTCCCATTCAGAGGCTTTCCCAGAATTGGAACCAATTCTTCTGTCTGACCTGCCTCTGCCAGATGTGCCACTAGACCATTTTCTGTCAGAATATCAGAAATCAATCTGCCCATAGGGATCCAGTTTCTGATCTTTTGATGCTTAGTTCTGATTTCCTCTCTGGGCTGTGTTACATGGCTCCATAGATGAGCAAATAACAAGTGTGGCAGATCCACCTTGATGTTATTTCCCAAGCAGTAAAGAAAGTACAATTGTTCAGCGTTGATGTAATATGGAGAGTTGGTTGATTTCCTATGATGAATACAACCCAAAAAGATCTTCGCCCAGATCTTGTAGTTCCCTTTCAGATCTTTTATCTTGCTTGAGGCTAGCCCAGTTGTAAAAACTTCTCTGTAGACAACATCCATGTCTATACATCCAACAGAGAGATTGTGAACACCATCTACTTCTTCATATCCAATCAATTTTCGAATCAAGTTGTTGCACCCCAAAATTTGACCAACTACTCATCGCAATTTGGCTCATGTTTCGACTCATTTCATTTTTGCATTTGCATACCACGTACATTGCATTTTTTCCAGTCAGGTTGACTTTATCGGGATTACAGCCCTCTGATCGCGCTTCAGGCATTGCAGGCCAATACGAGGACGTATTTTGAGAATCGGTGCTCGTTCCCGGTGTTTTCAGCTCTCGCTGTTGTTTTTGAGGACATCTCGGTGTCCGGCTTTTACCGTTTATTTCGATATAGTTCGCTAATCGATTTAATCGACTTCCTCGGTATTTTTAGGTTTTTCCCTTATTTTCTAGAATTTTTATGGATTTAATCGATTTTTCTAGGTGTTAGATAGATTTTTTAATAGATATTAATTGTTTTTAAATAGATTTTAGTTTTAATTTCTTTTTAAGAATAAATCATGTTTGTAGATATTAAGTAGAATTTTTAAAATGATTTTCAATAAGGAAATTCTTTTACTAGGATTTTTTTTTTGAATAGGATTAATAGAGTTTTTCTATTTTTATTTGTTTAGAGATAAATAGAATTAATAGAGTTTTTCTATTTTTTGTTTGTCTAGAAATTATTAGAATTTAATAGTTAATTCTCTTTTAGATTTAATAGATATTAAAGTTTGTTTTAAGATTTAATCCTTTTAGGATTTAATTAGATTAATTAGATCTTAATAATTTGTTTAGGGTTTTAATTGAGTTTCTTAGAGTTAATTAGGGTCAGAGTATTCTTAATTGCAATTTAGGTTTTAATAGCTGTTTTAAATTTTCGTTAGCATTTAATTGTGTTTAGTTAGGCTTAATCAGTATTAATTAGGTGTTAATTAGTCTGAGTTCATTAATTTCGTGGGCCATGTGTCAGATTTTTGGAGGCCCACAAACCCCAGTCCAGCTCGTGCCAAGTGTCATCTATATAAGCATCCCACATGTGCTTTTCTCAGCTTCCACTTTCATTTCCACATTGCAATCTCTGAAGCTACCACTTCACACTTCACTTCCACGCGTGCGTTTTCTCCATTTTTCCACGTTTCACAGCCACTGCATTTGCCACGTTTCGCTCCCTCAATCCACCACTTCACTCTTCTGCGTGGCCCACAATCCCCACGCGTCACCCCATGCTCCCACCATCACCACACGTGGCCTCCATCCTTTCCCTCTCTCCCATGCGCGTTGACACGCGTCTTCCCCGTCCTCCCTTCCGCCGGCCGGCATGCAAACACGCCGGAAAATGTGAACGGCAAAATCACCACGACGCCAAACACGGCCAGATCTTCGCCGGAAACCGCAAGAACTCACCGGAAACTCCATCGTTCATTGCCAAGAACCTTCATCATAACCGTGAGATTTTCCAGATCTTGATGTGTTCGTCCAAAATCCTCAACAATCTTCATCATCCTCTTCATCCCAGATTCATCAATCTTGGGAGACTTTACCAGAACGATGAACATTCATCAGTTCCGCCATGAACATTCAACCGCCTTCTCCCAGATTCGCCAGAAACTGATGAAGTTTCTTCAACCTTCATCCTTGTCCTTCATGATTTTCCAAAATCCTCACCAAGATCCATACGTGTTCGTGGTAACCTTCATCAATGGCGATTCTCCAGATCCCAGACCTTCATTGTTCATCAACCATTCAAGAAGCCTTAAAATATATCTGGATCTTCATCGATTCTTCGTCCACGTTTGTGTGGTTCTTCAGAAGCCAATCTTCATCGTGTTTGATGTTCATCACATTCTTCATGAGTTTCCAGATCCATGAAGATCTTCACCATCGAGCCTTCAAAACCTCCAAGCGTTTTCGCCCAGAAACACATCGTGTTCATCGCAGTTCATCCATTCAACACGCTTTTTGGAAGTTCTCCAGATTTCGCCGCCTAGAACCTTCTTCCAACTTCAAAGCTTTCCAGATCGTCGTCCGACTTCAAGATCTGTTCGAGAATCTTTAAGATCCTCCATCAATGTCATCTGAAGGTTCGTCAATATTCATCGTCTCCTTCAAGATCTGCAGTTCGTCAAGGTTTTTTCATCAAGATCTTCGAGAACCTTCAAAGATCCTCATCTCTGTCACCTGGTTTAGTTGTAAGGTGGAAGATTTCGTGAGTGTTTGCTTGTACAGGTTTTGAATTGTGTTTGATCTCAGAGAAATTGAGGGAACGAAAGAGAAGCTCACACGAGAGAGAGAGAGGCTGAGAAGGAAGAACGGCGTAGAAGAGTGAACAGTGAAGAGGAATTGAGAATTAGGGTTAGCTGGATCATTGGGTCACGTGGCAATGGATTGGGCCTTAGGCCTGTTGTTGGTTTTCGTCCGTACACCCTCCGTTTTTGGCCAATAAACCCCCGTTTTTTATTATTATTTCGAGGGCTAATGGGCTGGGCCCTGTACGTTTTACTTATCAACACCCCCGGTTTGCTTTTCTTCCCCCTTCCCCGTTGCTGTACATTTTTGCTGGGCTCTGGGCCCAGTTTCCTGTATTTTTGCTGAAGCATCCCCTGTAAATCAATGCACCCCCACCCTGTATTATTTTTTTTTGTGTTGATTTTCTTGTATGACATTTAATTGTATTTTCTAGAATAGCTTAATAGTTCTAGAATATAATTAGCAATTGATTAGCATGTTAGGATGATAATTAGGATTTAATTTCCTTTAGAGAATTATTTTAGTTTAATATGCTTAGACTATATTTGTTAGTATATTTTCTCTTAATAGAATTTAAGTAGAATAATTCCTAGAATAGGTTGTAATTAGCGTACTATATTCTTTAGAGAATTTTAGATAATATTTCTCTTAGAGTTCTCTTTTATAGAATAGGAATTTAGCTTTATTCCTTTGTAAAGAATTTAGGAGTTAGACATTTTTATGCATTTATAGGCTTAATTCTTTAGAATGTTTTCTAGTAGAATTTAATTGCCGTATTTTAGGAGTAGCATTTTATTTCCAGTTGTTAGTGGATTTGTCTCCTATTTTCTCTCCTGTTTTCGTTTCTATCCGATTTTATCCCGATTTTATTTTTGGCTGGCCGTGTGACACGATTTAATTGGAGATTAATTTTCGATATCATTTCTCCATCTTGTCTTTGACACGGATATCAATACGCTACCTCTTAGAGCTCGATTTCTCGTATAAGTCGAACCATGACGGTCTAAGCGTCACATTATTCTGATTCGAGCGTCATCATCAAAGATCCAGAGAGGAGAAGATTGGAATGCAGCTTGCGCGCACGTCAGGAGCCCAAAAACTGCTTCGTTCATCATCATCATCGTCTTCTTCAAGTCTTCAGGCAACCGTCGAGTGTTGTGAGATCGTTAGATACGTAGGAAATGACAGTTGAGGAGTTCTTCTCAATCGTCTAGGATGTCTAGTATGGTACCCTTTGGGTGACATGCGACGCATTCACTCCTACGTCTTAGGTTCTTGCGTGTGTGTCCCGAGTTCCTTCCCGTTTAGGCGTAGGCCTGCTTCCCCTTCTCTTGCCCCCGTGCAATCGAGACTCATTTTCCCGTCGAACTACGTCATGCTCTGATTTCTATGATGAGAATAAGTAGGCACAATACTGATGTATTGGCGAGCAAACTTCCCCCGTAGGCACAATACCGATGTATTGGCGACCCGCCTTTCCCCTTAGCTGTAGGCTGAACTACATCTGCTCTGATTTTCTCTGATGAGAATATGTAGGCATAGGATGCGATATCCTAGCGAGCACACTAACAACTAACCTTTGTTCTCCTCACTGCCGTGCGATCGAGACTTTCCCGCTAACGACTGATGTTATCCTTTTCTCTTGCCCGAGTGCATTTGAGACCAGACCGTAGGTCTAATTCCCCTTTTCTCTCGCCCTCGTGCAATCGAGACTCCGTAGCCTGAACTACGTCATGCTCTGATTTCTCTAATGAGAATACGTAGGCCCAAGACGCGACGTCTTGCCGAGCAACTCCCCCCGTAGTTTCCCGAACTACGTTGACTCTGATTTCTCATTCTCTGATGAGAATACGTAGGCATAGAGTGCGACGCTCTATCGAGTCAATTTATTTCCGTTTAGATCTAGCAGCTGTAGATAGATTGTTTTTCACCCGTAGACAAACCAACAAGCGTGGATCCCATCGAGTACGATGGACGTGAGGGGTGCTAATACCTTCCCCTTGCGTAACCGACTCCCGAACCCAGACAATGGTTGCGACGACCTTGTCTTACCCTTTTCGTCAGGTTTTTCCGATCGTTTCCTTTCCCGCTCTGAGGGATAAATAACGAAAGGTGGCGACTCTTCTGTTTTGCCGGCACCTTATTTTCGCGGAAGCGACAGCTGGCGACTCTGCTGGGGACTTGATAGTTTCCTGGGATCCAACGTCCCATATGCGAGTCATCTTGGGGATCCAACGTCCCCTGCGAGAGTCAATCCTAGCGCTTGTTTGCGTGTCTGTGGTGTTGCACCCTAAAATTTGCTCAACCTTATTCACTTGGTTTATGTTTCAATGTCATTAGCATTTGCATATAGAGTCATGTACATAGACTAACCATCTGCATAGCATAAGCATAGCAAAGTCATTCAACAGGGGGACCAATCATTATTCTTATCTCTAGAAGCCTATCAAGAGGTTGTTATCCCAATTCAATCTCATTCAAGTCATCAGGAAAGAATTTGAAAGCAAAGAGTTCAGCAGATCAAGCCTTGAGTCCATCTCCTAGCTGAGGGGATCTGAGGGTCAACAAGAGGATTGTGAGCTGTGAGTTGGAGGCATGGAGAGTATCTAGACATTATGAGAGACTTAGAGAGTCATTTGGAGAAGGAGACAAGTCATTGATATGAGCACAAGAGCTACAGTTGAAGACAGTCAACTAGGGTTTCATCTGGGTCAACCCTAGGTCAACCCTAGGTCAATTGACTGATTTGAAAGGCATCAAGGGCTATTGGAGAGATGTGGGGTTCATCATTTGACATGGAGAATAAGAATATGTTGTCATGCTAAGAAGAAATCAAGAGAAATCAAGGAGAAGAGGAGTTTCTAAATTAGGGTTTCTATGTAAAATCCCCTAGTTTAGGTCAAATTTCCAAGCAAGATACGTCAAAATGAGAGCTTCAAATGGCTTCTTGGCCAACATGAAACTTGTAGAGGATCTCAAGACCTTTAATTTGAGTGGTGGAAGACATCAAGGAGATTTATAGAACTCAAGTTATGGTCCTTGCAAGTTACAGGTCATCTGAGGTATCTGAAATTTTGTCTGTGAAAGTGACTTGACTTCCAAGCAATTTTTACCCCTCAAGGAGATTTCAAATGAATTCTTGGTCAACATAAGAATTGTTCCTCATTGTCTTAGCTTTCTAGAATGGTATAGTATGCCTTCATATGATGTGTGGAACTCAACTTATGGTCTTGGCAAGCAAAGGGTATTTTGGGCATTTGTGAATTACAGGTCATTTTAACCTATGTCCAAAACTCATACAAGGAGGCCTCAAATGGAAAAACTTACAACATCAAACTTGCTCCAAATGGGATTTTAAGTCTAGAAAGAAGGTCACAAATTGTTGGAAAAGCTCATAACATGGAGTTGCATGATTGGTCAAAATTTGAACTAAAATGGCTTATAATTTGAAAAAAGTCAAGATGAAAAATGGTTTGGGAGATTTCTAAGTCCAAATGGAGACTTCCAATATATGATTTTGAATGGAAAAGACATTCTAAAGACAATGGTTCAAGCACTTTTTTGAGTTTAGTGGAAGATTTCAAAGTTATCCTTGGTTGCTTGCATTTTAAGAAACATAGCCAAAATGAATCAAAGTTGGAAGGCAAGGGAATGTGCAAGATGGATCTAGAATGTTCATTTGAGCCCTATATAAACATGAAATGAAGATTGATCAAGGGTTGGACTCATTTTTTCATCAAGAATTTCCCAAATTCTCTCATTCTTTCTCATTGAATTTTCACTTCAATCTCACAAAATCTTCATCAATTTTCATCCACATTGATTCTCCTACATTCAATCATCATCCTAGATCAGAATTGAATCAAAGATTTGGTGGTTAGAGCTCAATTTCGTGTGCTTTCTTCAAGAACATACAAGCTGCAAATTCAGTTGTAGATCAAGATCCAAGCCAAGTTTCATCCAAATATTGCAAACAGAATCAAGTACATCAAGAATGGATCAAGATTGAAGCATACAAGAGCCTGGATCCAAGTGATTTCTCAGCTTCCATTAAAGCTTGTTCAAGGTGCAAAGCTTTCTAACTTATGCAATCTAGGGAGATTTAGTTAGTTTTACTAGTATATTCATGGTCTAGGATGTTAGGAGGTTAGTTTAGATGAATTTGAGGCTGAATAGAGGCAATTGTTAGCAGGTGTACCAAACTGTTAGGGCTTGGAACTCGTAGATTAGTGCATTAGAATCTTAGGTTGTTAGCGCAGGATAATCACCATTAGTTATAGATTAGATTAGTGCAAGTTTGATGGAGAATTGTGTTGATGAGTTGCAGAGTATGTTCATGGTAACCAGGACTTGTTGCTATCGGGTTGAGTGATCTATTGAATTTCAGACTGAATTAAGACCATAGGCGTGTAGAGGGAGAGATGTAGAGTAATTTTCATGTTTATAGCGTGTTGATTCATGGCCTGTAGAGTGAGAACAGGTTGGTAGAAGTTTGCTCGTGCATGAGCATTCATGGAGTATAAACCCTAATTCTCAGATTCAATGGAGAAGATGAAATCTGAGCGGTCCAATGCGTGTAAGACTTTTGACTTGGGAAGCCATCGTGTGGCTGAGATTTGATTCAGTTTTGGAGGGAATTGACTGGGTGCCAAACGCACCGTTTCATTAATTGAAACGGGCGGGCCTGAGATTGATATGCTATTCCCACCCCCAATGCCTGAGCCCAATAATTTTGAACGTGAATCTGCTTCTATTTTCACCCCCCTGCGTGGTTTTTATTTTCAATAATTCTGAAGTGATGCTGGGCCTTAACCAAAGTGCTACGCGCACCCCCCGTCTGCCTGGCCCATCCAATTATAACTGGAGCGAATTGATATTCTAACCTCCCTCTCATTTTAATTTCAATAATTGTTTTAATTCCACTTTAATTTTTACCAATTTTAAAAAATTCATAATAAATACATAAAAAATTATTTTTAATCCATTCTTTTTACATCATTTTCTTTAGGATGTGTAGAAAATTGTCATTAAATAAAATTGCATTTTTATTTTCATTTCATATTTTTTCCATATTTTCTAAATAAATAGCATTTTAAATAGTTCATTTCATGCATGATTTTAGTAATTTTTGTTCTATTAAATGCTTTCATATTTTTTGTTCATTCTTTTTAGGTTGCTTAGATGAGATATTGAACTTGTAGAAACAATTTAGTTCCCTTTTTTAGAAATTAAATTTAGGGGCTTAGTGTAGGTGTGAACAACATGGATAAAATTAGGGTTTTTTAGGTGATGACTTAGGAGGTTTGATTCTTTCCCTTAGGACTTAGGGTTTAACTAGATTAGTTATGGGACTATAGGGGCTATGGGTAGTTATTAGATCCCTTAGAGAAAAAGTCAGGACTCCCCTACTGCTATTAATACTCTGTGTATGTCTGATTGACTGGTGTGGTGTGCCCTCTGGGGATTATTGCTTGCTTGCTTGGGTATTGGGGTTGTCTGGGGACTTAGGAGAGCTGAAGACTTGAGAAGATGAAGGCCACTGGAGATCCAGATGTTGAAGATCCACTTCCAGAGTTGAAGAGAAGATTCTTGCTAGCAGATGCTGAGGAACTAGGGTTTAGGAGCTAGGCAGAGCTCTAGGTTAGAAAGTTTGTTTCTCAAACATGGATTGCCTTGTCTGCATCCATTCTTCTCTGTGATTCAGAGTCTCTCTAAGACACTCACCCCCTTCCTTTGGAAGGCTTGGTGATAGTGTCTATGAGATAGAACTCTTGAGAGAAAATGTCTCTTGTGTTAGAAGCAGTCTGTTCACCACCCTTGGTAGTCAACTGATTGCTTAACACCCAATTCACTCTTGTGACTAATCCCTCATCCTGGAGGTTTGAGCTTGAAGAAAAGCCATTGCAGATAGAAGACTGATGATCAAAGCCCTTGCCTGAAGGTCATGAAGATGGAGATTGATGCTTGTTGAAGCCTGTAGCTGATTGGAGATTACTTGAAGCCAGATGTTGATTCAGAGCTGCTGATGCTGTTTCTTTTGCTGTTGTATTTTATTGCTGATGTATTGATTGGTTTTCTGGACTGTATTGTTTGCTGTCTACCCTGCTGGGTTGAAAGTGAAGTCTGTTCACTTTTGCCTATTGTTTTCTAGGTTCGAGGTTGAGTGGGACTCCCTTGCCTCGCTTGTACTGTTGCATCCATGCATTTTACTGCTTTACTGTATATATCTGGTATTGTTTCTGTTTCTGCCTATCCCGTAGGATCTCTGTTTCTCTCTGTGCAAGAGAGGAGCATGATAGACACTAGGTCTTAACCCATGCATGATAACATTAGGTTAGTTTGTTTCCCTTCGCAACCGTAGGTTAGAGTTCTGTCTCTTTCTTTCTCAAAACAAACAGAAAAACACATAAAGATTTCAAACACAATAAAAGACACTTCTTCCGTAAAAGAATGTGAACTCATCAAGACGTCATTTTTGTCCTCTTGGACTGTTAATCAGAAAACCCTTTTTCAGAAGGAATAAAATCAATCAAGACAGGCTTGTGTCGTACGTGGCCCGAACTACATTTGCTCTGATCTTCCATGCTGTGTGGAAGTACGTAGGCATAGGATGCGATATCCTAGCGAGCAACCTTCCCCTCCTTTCCCGTAGGTAGGCGAACTACGTTGACTCTGATTTCTCGTTCCAGACGGGAATACGTAGGCATAAAGTGCGATACTTTGCCGAGTCATTTTTATTTTCGCTTATTTTCTTTTTCACCCTTGACCTATAGTTTGGATAGAATAACAATCCATACCCGAAAACAAGCGTGGATCCCGTCGAGTACGACGGACGTGAGGGGTGCTAATACCTTCCCCTTGCGTAACCGACTCCCGAATCCAGGTTTTGGTTGCGATGACCATACCTTTCCCATGTTGTGCGAGGTTTACTCTGAGCGTTTCCTTTCCCTCCCGTGGGATAAATAACGCACGGTGGCGACTCTTCTGTTCAGCCGGCGCCGATTTTCGCAGTAGCGACAGCTGGCGACTCTGCTGGGGATCCAACGTCCCCTGGCCGCTAAGGACTGCGATAGTTCTTATGCATTTGGGATCCAACGTCCCTTGAGAGAGTCAATCCTAGCGCTTGTTTTCCCGTCGAGGATTTTGTATGGAGTTATTTTATATTTCTAACCTTGTATTTTCAGCTTTATATATTGTTTATTATTGCTGTATCTGGGGTGTGACGGGTGTTCTGATATTGAGTGAGAAGCCGGACCTGGGCTTGAGTGCACCTAGAATTAGAGTAGAAATTAGTGGGCGCCCGCTTGCTTTGCTTGCTTTGGTGTCCCATGAAATCTACACTCAGACGAGGTTCCTCTGGTTGGCCTCCTGCCCCTTCCTTTGGTTGGCGTGGGTTGCTGGTTAGTTGGATTGTCGACTCTGGGGACCGATCATTTGGAAGTTGGCTAAGTGAGGCCTCTTCAGGAATTGATGATGCCACTCCTTCTGGGAATCGTATCATCAACCCTGAAAGTCTGTGACGCCGACGACCGCATAGGATGCCGTACCTTGTGCCAGTTATAGGGCCACCCACCTGTGAGGGGATTCAGGGTCATGCAGGTAACTAGACCTTCAGACCACCGGTTATTTCTTGATCAGAGATCCTGGGTATTTATGGAGAGTTAGGAGGTCTGTCAGAGACCATTTGGAGATGTGTTTTGAGGTCTGTCAGAGACCAGTTGGAGAGTTCGGAGGTCTGTCAGAGACCAATTAGAGATGTGATTTGAGGTCTACCAGAGACCAGTTGGAGTTATGGTTTGAGGTCTGTCAGAGACCAGTGTTGGAGTTTTATTTTAGGTCTATCTGAGACCAGGGTTTGATGACTTCTGGATGGTCTATCTGAGACCTTTCTTGATGGGGTTCAGGCTATTCAGCTACAGTTTTGGTCCCTGTTGCATGTTACTTGCATTGCATTGCCTGCATATCCATTACCATTTGCATTTCACTAATGTGTGTCTGTGCTGCAGGTGCATTTGCATTTCCCTAGTTCTAGTGCCCAGACTTCTGAGTTTTGATCATGACTAGCTTAAGGAGAACAGTTGCTTACAAATTGCCTACGCCTGATATTGTTCCTCTACTGGGGTTGATCTCTCTTGCTGATGAGGGTGTTCGTAGGAGCTTCCGGATGAGTTATGGTAGGCTACTGAGATTGGTGTGCAAACCTACAGAGGTAGAGTTAGATGGGCTATATGCTTTGATGCAATTCTACGACCCTGCTCTGAGATGCTTTACGTTCTCTGACTTTATTATGGGACCCACTCTGGAGGAATACGCTGAGTATATTGAGCTGCCCGTGCAGAACCAGGTTCCATTCATTCATTATGGCGCCAAACCCAAGCCGGAGGAATTGGCAAAAGCTTTGCATATTGATGCTTCTGAACTTGTGACTACTGTCTCCCGTGGAGTTCCAGGCTTCTCACTCCAATTCTTAGTTGGTAAAGCCCAAGAGTATGCCAAGAGCGGGTGCTGGGTTGCTTTCAATGCTGTGTTGGCCTTGTGCATTTATGGCATAGTACTGTTCCCCAATATACCGGATTTTGTGGACTTTGATGCTTTCTACTTATTTGCCGCTGGTAATCCTGTACCTACCTTACTCGGAGATCTCTACCACTCACTGCATTATAAGAATGAGAAGGGAAGAGGGAAGAATGTTCACCTGTGTGTGCCCTTGTTGAGTATGTGGTTTGAGAGTCACATTCCTAAGAGAGGATCTGTTGCAGAGACTACCGTCCCAGTTGGTTGGCCGGAGCGCCTGATGAGGCTATCGTCGAAAGATATGGAGTGGTTTGATAGAGATCTGCTGGGATCCGAGCTTATCTTCAGCTGTTCTGGGTACCCTAATGTGCCGCTGATAGGAAGAAAAGGGTGTATCAATTACAATCCCTCTCTATTCATTCGTCAGTTCGGATATGCGCTGAAGAACCCACCTCAGGAGGAAGAAGTATAGGAATCTCTGTACTTCACAGGTGACGTGAAGGGGGAGTTATTAGCCAAGTTGCAACATGCCTGGGCGCGTATTAACCGCAGAGGGAAGCCTTTGTTAGGAAAGAATGACTGTCAGGCCTATGCACCTTATAGAGTTTGGATTCAGGAGAGGGCAAGCCAGTTGAGGATGCCATTTCCAGATGCACCCGTCATTGTTCCCGTTCCGGCAGAAGAGCCAACTACTGTTTCTAGGGAAGTCTATGAACAAGTTGTGAAGGAGAAAGAAGCCTTGATGAAGATTAATGAAGGGTTAGAGCAGGAGCTAGCTCAGGCACGCAGCGAGAAAAACAAGGCCGTATATGCTTTCCAACAACAGATCGAGCTAGTAAACAGACTAGGGGCTGAGTTGACTGAGGAAAAGAAAAAGCGTGAACGTCTGGGGCAAGAGTTCAGAAGCTCCCATGACATGCTGGAAGCCAAAAAGAAGGCGCTTGACGCAGCACACCGAGAGATCTCCTCTTGCAATAAGACTTGGAATGCTACACTCACTAACAATAAGAAGAGGGAAGATAAGCTGAAGCAGCAAATCTCCGACCTCGAAGAGAAGTTGAAGTCTAGCATCAAGAAGTGTGAGGAAGAAGTAATGACCCGGTATAGTGTCCAGCATGCACTGAACAAGGCAATCAAATCCAGAGAGGAAGCAGTGTCTCAGAAGCGAAAGTTAGAAGATTGCTTCGGAGAAGCAACATGGGAAGAAACTGCTGAAGACGTACGCCGTGTCCTTAAGAGGAGAAACCAGCTTGTTGAAGGGCTGCTTGATCGACCAAGCCATCCGGAAACCAAGAAGTTGATAGAGGAGTACCAGACTTTTGGGAGGATTTGATTATTTCATGTAGTAACTTGTATGCTTTATTTGCATAGTGCTGACCATCACCAGGATTGTTGGTTGAGGTCATGCCTTCTTTATACTCTCAGCGATATTGTACCCTGGGCTTATTCATTCTCTCTGCAATATATGAGGCTTTCTATGATTCAGCTCCGATGTTCCTATTGTTAGCACTGTCACTGCACCGGCACCTTCGCACTAGAACTGGGGGAATGAACTTCCCTAAGGCACAGACACATTGCATTGCATTCATGTTCATATTGCATTACAGGTAATTATTAAATTGTATCTCATCTCCTGTATCCATCAGGTCTTCCAAGATTAGCGACCGAAGAATTCCCTGGCAGCAAGGAAGTCATGAGTTAGGATCCGACCGAGATGCAAGAAGTGCGCGACCACATAACACGGATCATACAGGTAATGGAGGCCATGGCCGAGAGTCAGAAGCAGTTGCAGGATACGGTGCAGCCTCTGATGGCACGGGCTAATGATAGAGCTGCCGACTTTGCTCAGCTAGAGAATCAAGGTTTTCTCCCAGGCCGCATACGCCAACTTGTGGGGGTAGCCATCAAACAGGTTCAAGCAGAATTAACGGATGTTCGAGGCCAGCTGGGGCAGTTCACGAAAGATGTGCAAGAGTTGCGCTCGAATCAAGAGACGCTAGAAGAAGAGAACTGCCGACTGAAGGCACAGATAGGGTTGATGGCTGAAGTATTAAGGAACGTACTACGGAGAGAAGGAGGGCAAATGTCGGAAGACGCGGCTGGCTTATCTGTTCCTCAGGGGTCTGAAGAATCGGCACCCACGCATGATAGGCGTAAGAGACCTTCCCCACGATTCGAAGCTCAGAATTCTCCTCGTCAGCAGTCGCAATTGATTTTGCAGGATAACCCAAGAAGGTGTGGTAAGAGGATGAGATCTTCTAACAGAGTATTTGATGAGATCCCTGTGGATCATGATCAGCTGGTGCAACTCTTGTTCCAACTTCAACTGGCTGAGCCCCGCATTTTGGTTCCACTGACAGGGCAGCCACCACCAGACTATGACCTGAACGCCCATTGCGCCTTCCACTCCGGAGCACCGGGGCATAACATTGCAAACTGCAAAGCTTTTAAGCATAAGATTCAAGATTTGCTGGATGAGAAAATAATTGAGTTTGTACCGGGGGGTATAAAGGTTGCAGGGACTGATATTCCCATTTCTCCGCCAGAGGTTGCAGACGAATCGAGGTATGTCCCAGAGCCACTGGAAGCTAAGTCCCCATGTCCACAACAGTTGCCGATGCCAGGGTTGAATTTAAGGATGATAACGCGTGAGCCTAAGGAATCGTCCGAGCAAAGCCAGCAGCATACAAGATGTCAGTATCCGGCTCAACAAAGAGTTCGGGGAAAGAAGCCAAGGAGGGTGTTTGAAAAGCCTCCCTCAACATACGCAGATTTGTTACAGACACTACTAAGACTGAACTTGGTGGAGAAAAGAACTCTGGCGCCAATAACCGGCACTCTGCCGGATGGCTATGATGCAAGCAGGCACTGTGAATTCCACTCCGGGGCTCCCGGACATGATATTGAAGGTTGTCACGCGTTCAAGCATAGCGTCCAAGATTTAATCGACAGCAGGGTCATTAACTTCTCCGATAGGGTCCCTAAGGTGGTGCAAAGCCATAAACAAGCAAAAGCCGGGGTGATGAAAAGGTTTCCCAGGTTTGATCGGGCCGTTGAAAGAAGATCGAGACAGCAGTAGACTACCCCTGATGATAGCTTCTGAGGATGATTGACTCACCAATAAGTCAGAGTGCAGGAAGTCCAGTTCTGAGACGCCGACATTTTTCATGTTATCTTGTTCATGTCCTCGCATTTGTAGTTTCTTTTCTGTGTAATTGCAAATTTCGCTCTTAAAACTTGTTGTTTTTTCAATTGATATTGATAAACGAAATGAACATGCATGTTTTGAATTAATCCAGTCGTGTTCACTCTTTGTTTTTCTTTAATGCTTAATGCTTGTGCTAGCAGGAATCTGGGGGAGGATGACGAAAACAGATGACGAATAATATTCCGATCGTATGCTTTTGGATAAAGAACCTGTTGATGAGATACAGGCATTGTTTCAATCCATAAACACCGGAGATATAAGGAAGATAATCCCTTGATAACCCCTTTGAACCAGTAGTAGGAGTTTCTTTCGAAAATGAAAAAAAACCTAAATCTCAACCCGGGGCAGGGTAGGCGTCAGTTAGTTCGGCCAAGCGTTCGAATCGTGAAAGGAGTGTCCGGTTGAGGATAAATCACACTTGTATAAGTCGTGCCTAAAGAACCGCAATGGTTAAACCGTGCCGACAAAGAGTGAAACAGTCACGTTACCCCACAAGAAGTCAGACAAACCAGTGTCACACGACTTGTTCAAAAAAAAAAGAACGAAAAGCAAAAAGAATCAAAAGCCCGCTAAGTCAAAACTTGAAAACAAGCGACTTAGGCAAAAATTAGAGCATCCCGCTGGACTGGAAAGTCAAAAGAATCTCAAAAGATACTCAGTCCAGGAAAAAGTTAGGGAATGAAAAAGAAAAAAAAACAAAACAAAAGACGGAAAGGATTGTCAAAGAAAAAGAAAAATCCTCGAAAGGGACAAAAGTCGTGTGATTCTGGGTACCCAAAGACGAAAAGCAAATGACTGTCACTCAAAAACAAAAAATGTGTGGTATCCTAAACCATCACCCCTATCATTCCACCTCTAATAGGTGAACGCTGAAGTCGGATTAGCTGAACATAGGATTGGAGAACATCACGAAGAATGGGTGGGTCGAAATAAATTTTGAGCCTATATCTTTCCTTGTTAACCGTGAACCTGACCACGTTACAACCCGCAAAAGTCCTAATTGAAACAGGTTTTGTCCGAGGGCATACGTCAGTAAGGATCTCGTCGATTCTGACTCCTAAAAGGGTTCCTCTTACCAGCTTTCATATTGACATTTTGATAATTGATTCATTACATGTCACAAAAATTTTTTTAGTGAACAGACTTGGGTTTTGAAACTGTCATATGCATTGCGTTTAATATATCTTTTATGCAGAACAACTTGTGTTACCTGCGAGTAAGCGCATGCCGACAGGAAAGATTCCTACAGTGGAAGGTATGATCGGGATAAAATGCAGAAATGCCCAAATGTTTCGTGAACTGGGGCAAGCTATACTGATTAATTCAGGTAGAGTCAGTCATCCTAGAATCAGTAAATCTGGGGCAGTCAGGTCAAGGGGTGGCAAATCTCTCAAAGCTAGGGGCAGTACTCCACGACTCAGTCGATCAGAGACAAAAGGTTGTTACGAGACCGGGGCAGGTCACCCTAGAAGCACGAAAGTTATGTTCTTGAAACACCCCTTCAAGGTCCGAAATGTAGAAGCCGTCCATGTCTGGTTGTCAAGATACGAAGACTGAAGGGTCCATTCCAAAATGGTCGCAGATTCAGGGGCAAGCTATACAAAATACAGACTGGGGGCATGTTAGTATCCCCGAAGCGGAATTCTCTCTTTTCAGCAAGTGTTCTTTCCTTCCAGTGGAACTCGAAGATCAAGACTCTCCAAAGCAGAGTTGATGGTGGGTCCTGTCATTTATTTTGTCAGAGACACTGGCGATATCAGTTCACGTTCCAGCAGAAAGTCCGATCGAACTATGCACATCTGCTATTCCCCAGCAAAGTTATATTCCCCAGCAGGGGGGTTACCTCAACAAGGTGTTTGGTTTGAGTTTCCAATTTCCCAGCAGAGTCGACTTCACCCTTCCAGCATTTATTTTGCTGGAATAATTCTGTAGCATCTGGCTATCCCCAGCGGAGTCGGCATTATCCTTCCAGCATTTATTTTGTTGAAGCAGTTTCCGTACTCTAGCAGCTCAGGTGAAGAGAACTTTTACTCAAATGAATTACCAAACATTCAAGATCTCGGCATGAGACATCCAATGATAATGTCAGTTTCGGCAGTATTCCCCCACAGAGTTAGCATGATGAGATTCTCTTTGTCTCTAACAGAGTCATTTATGCAAATGTCTCTTATTTTCCCCGCCAGAGTTGCCAGGATAAGTTTCTCTTTGTTCCCAGGCAGAATCAGTTGTCATCAAGGGTTCCATGAATCAGAATTTCAGAGGCCACCGCCGGTTATCAGAACAGGCGTCCGATAGTTTGGTTTCCAAACATCCCCAGCAGAGTCCGCCTCAAAGTCGCTGTCACGTCAGTGCCAAGAAGTTTGTGGGTGAGGATCATTGGAGAACTAAGTCCTGACGCGGACAATTTATTCCTATATTGACGGGATTTCTTCAGAAGTGGGCGTCCTAACGCAGACAGGTTTATTTCCCCGGATTGGTGGGGTGTGTTAGTCCTATCGTGGGCAGATTCGGTTTCTCGAAATTGGTGGAATGGGAGGTTATGACGTTGACAAAAGTGATTACTCGTTGTGTTGGTGTCCTGACGCGGACAGATCAGACCAGCGTGAGAGTCCTGACGTGGACAAGTTGTATTTCCCCAGCGGGTCGAAGATGCCTGAGTCCTGACGTGGACAAATCAAGACGAAACATGGGTCCTGACGTGGAACGAAGTTGTTTCCTTACGTGGAAAGATTGAGTCCTTACGTGGACATATCAAGCCAGAGTCCTTACGTGGACAGATTAAGATTGTGTTCCTAACGTGGAAAGATGGAGATTCCTTACGTGGAAAGATTTGAGTCCTCCCGCGGACATATCAAGATTGATTCCTTATGTGGAAAGATTAGAGTCCTTACGCGGACATATCAAGAGGAGATTCCTAACGTGGAAAGAAGGTAGATTCCTAACGTGGAAAGTTTAGTCCTGACGTGGACAGATTCAGATTAAGATCATTCCTTACGTGGACAAATTAAGATGGTGTTCCTGACGTGGAAAGGGGGGTCCTAACGTGGACGATGTTCTCCTTACGTGGAAAGACAATGTTTCCTTACGTGGAAAGAAGATGGTTTCCTTACGTGGAAAGGCGAATTTATTCCTTACGTGGAAAAAAGTTGGTATTCCTTACGTGGAAAGATTGAGTCCTTACGCGGACATATCGAGATGGATTCCTTACGGGGAGACAAGTGCATTCCTAACGTGGAAGAGTTTAGTCCTGACGCGGACAGATCCAGACGAAGTCTTATTCCTTACGTGGGAAAATGGTGATTCCTTACGTGGAAAAGAGATCGATTCCTTACGTGGAAAGTTTAGTCCTGACGCGGACAGATGGAAAAGAAGTTGATTCCTGACGTGGAAAGAGAAGGCGATTCCTTACGTGGAAAGTTTAGTCCTGACGTGGACAGATCAAGGTTTGATTCCTAACGTGGAAAGATCAGAGTCCTTACGTGGACATATCAAGAGCATTCCTTACGTGGAAGAAAAATGGTTTCCTTACGTGGAAAGACGAGTTTATTCCTTACGTGGAAGGATTAAGTCCTCACGCGGACATATCAAGATTGATTCCTGACGGGGAAAGAAAGAGACTATTCCTGACGTGGAAGAGTTTAGTCCTGACGCAGACAGATCAAAGAAGTTATCCCTAACGTGGAAGAAGAAGATTTACTCCTTACGTGGAAAAATTGAGGTCCTTACGCGGATAGATTCAAGATTCCTGACGTGGAAGAATGATGTACTCTTTATGTGGAAAGTTGAGTCCTGACGTGGACAGATTCAGAACCAAAGTTGAATTCCTTACGTGGAAAGATTGGAGTCCTGACGCGGACATGTTAAGTGGTATTAGAGTCCTTACGTGGACAGATTGATATAGTTCTCCTTATGTGGAAAGAAGATTGCTTCTTGACGTGGAAAGATGAAAGGTTTAGTCCTGACGTGGACAGATACAGAAGAGATGATTCCTAACGTGGACAGGTGTTACTCCTAACGTGGAAGAGTTTGTTCCTAACGTGGACGATTCAGTTTATGGAAATGCAGACGAATTATCCCCAGCGGAGTTGCCGAGATTTTTCTGGGTTAACGACAAGTGGAGTCCTAACGTGGACAGGTTTTAGTTGAGATTTCTTCGTATTGATGACAGACAGAGTCCTAACGTGGACAAGCAAGCAATCTGTTATGACAGAATCCTCTTCAGAACGATGAAGACAATCCCCAGCACAGTCGCACGAGATCAGTGGGTTACTGTAACAGTCAGATTCAGCTGATGAATGTCGTTCCTCAAGCAGGAGCGCAATTTAGTTTTGCGGTTGGCAAATTTCTGGTTTCACTAATATTCAACCGTCTCGTACCGCGAATGTCTGAAGGCTCCGGGCTCTTCACCCAATCGGGTCCAAGCCGCTTGAATAGGGGCAGCTGTTGCACCCTAAAATTTGCTCAACCTTATTCACTTGGTTTATGTTTCAATGTCATTAGCATTTGCATATAGAGTCATGTACATAGACTAACCATCTGCATAGCATAAGCATAGCAAAGTCATTCAACAGGGGGACCAATCATTATTCTTATCTCTAGAAGCCTATCAAGAGGTTGTTATCCCAATTCAATCTCATTCAAGTCATCAGGAAAGAATTTGAAAGCAAAGAGTTCAGCAGATCAAGCCTTGAGTCCATCTCCTAGCTGAGGGGATCTGAGGGTCAACAAGAGGATTGTGAGCTGTGAGTTGGAGGCATGGAGAGTATCTAGACATTATGAGAGACTTAGAGAGTCATTTGGAGAAGGATACAAGTCATTGATATGAGCACAAGAGCTACAGTTGAAGACAGTCAACTAGGGTTTCATCTGGGTCAACCCTAGGTCAACCCTAGGTCAATTGACTGATTTGAAAGGCATCAAGGGCTATTGGAGAGATGTGGGGTTCATCATTTGACATGGAGAATAAGAATATGTTGTCATGCTAAGAAGAAATCAAGAGAAATCAAGGAGAAGAGGAGTTTCTAAATTAGGGTTTCTATGTAAAATCCCCTAGTTTAGGTCAAATTTCCAAGCAAGATAAGTCAAAATGCGAGCTTCAAATGGCTTCTTGGCCAACATGAAACTTGTAGAGGATCTCAAGACCTTTAATTTGAGTGGTGGAAGACATCAAGGAGATTTATAGAACTCAAGTTATGGTCCTTGCAAGTTACAGGTCATCTGAGGTATCTGAAATTTTGTCTGTGAAAGTGACTTGACTTCCAAGCAATTTTTACCCCTCAAGGAGATTTCAAATGAATTCTTGGTCAACATAAGAATTGTTCCTCATTGTCTTAGCTTTCTAGAATGGTATAGTATGCCTTCATATGATGTGTGGAACTCAACTTATGGTCTTGGCAAGCAAAGGGTATTTTGGGCATTTGTGAATTACAGGTCATTTTAACCTATGTCCAAAACTCATACAAGGAGGCCTCAAATGGAAAAACTTAAAACATCAAACTTGCTCCAAATGGGATTTTAAGTCTAGAAAGAAGGTCACAAATTGTTGGAAAAGCTCATAACATGGAGTTGCATGATTGGTCAAAATTTGAACTAAAATGGCTTATAATTTGAAAAAAGTCAAGATGAAAAATGGTTTGGGAGATTTCTAAGTCCAAATGGAGACTTACAATATATGATTTTGAATGGAAAAGACATTCTAAAGACAATGGTTCAAGCACTTTTTTGAGTTTAGTGGAAGATTTCAAAGTTATCCTTGGTTGCTTGCATTTTAAGAAACATAGCCAAAATGAATCAAAGTTGGAAGGCAAGGGAATGTGCAAGATGGATCTAGAATGTTCATTTGAGCCCTATATAAACATGAAATGAAGATTGATCAAGGGTTGGACTCATTTTTTCATCAAGAATTTCCCAAATTCTTTCATTCTTTCTCATTGAATTTTCACTTCAATCTCACAAAATCTTCATCAATTTTCATCCACATTGATTCTCCTACATTCAATCATCATCCTAGATCAGAATTGAATCAAAGATTTGGTGGTTAGAGCTCAATTTCGTGTGCTTTCTTCAAGAACATACAAGCTGCAAATTCAGTTGTAGATCAAGATCCAAGCCAAGTTTCATCCAAATATTGCAAACAGAATCAAGTACATCAAGAATGGATCAAGATTGAAGCATACAAGAGCCTGGATCCAAGTGATTTCTCAGCTTCCATTAAAGCTTGTTCAAGGTGCAAAGCTTTCTAACTTATGCAATCTAGGGAGATTTAGTTAGTTTTACTAGTATATTCATGGTCTAGGATGTTAGGAGGTTAGTTTAGATGAATTTGAGGCTGAATAGAGGCAATTTTTAGCAGGTGTACCAAACTGTTAGGGCTTGGAACTCGTAGATTAGTGCATTAGAATCTTAGGTTGTTAGCACAGGATAATCACCATTAGTTATAGATTAGATTAGTGCAAGTTTGATGGAGAATTGTGTTGATGAGTTGCAGAGTATGTTCATGGTAACCAGGACTTGTTGCTATCGGGTTGAGTGATCTATTGAATTTCAGACTGAATTAAGACCATAGGCGTGTAGAGGGAGAGATGTAGAGTAATTTTCATGTTTATAGCGTGTTGATTCATGGCCTGTAGAGTGAGAACAGGTTGGTAGAAGTTTGCTCGTGCATGAGCATTCATGGAGTATAAACCCTAATTCTCAGATTCAATGGAGAAGATGAAATCTGAGCGGTCCAATGCGTGTAAGACTTTTGACTTGGGAAGCCATCGTGTGGCTGAGATTTGATTCAGTTTTGGAGGGAATTGACTGGGTGCCAAACGCACCGTTTCATTAATTGAAACGGGCGGGCCTGAGATTGATATGCTATTCCCACCCCCAATGCCTGAGCCCAATAATTTTGAACGTGAATCTGCTTCTATTTTCACCCCCCTGCGTGGTTTTTATTTTCAATAATTCTGAAGTGATGCTGGGCCTTAACCAAAGTGCTACGCGCACCCCCCGTCTGCCTGGCCCATCCAATTATAACTGGAGCGAATTGATATTCTAACCTCCCTCTCATTTTAATTTCAATAATTGTTTTAATTCCACTTTAATTTTTACCAATTTTAAAAAATTCATAATAAATACATAAAAAATTATTTTTAATCCATTCTTTTTACATCATTTTCTTTAGGATGTGTAGAAAATTGTCATTAAATAAAATTGCATTTTTATTTTCATTTCATATTTTTTCCATATTTTCTAAATAAATAGCATTTTAAATAGTTCATTTCATGCATGATTTTAGTAATTTTTGTTCTATTAAATGCTTTCATATTTTTTGTTCATTCTTTTTAGGTTGCTTAGATGAGATATTGAACTTGTAGAAACAATTTAGTTCCCTTTTTTAGAAATTAAATTTAGGGGCTTAGTGTAGGTGTGAACAACATGGATAAAATTAGGGTTTTTTAGGTGATGACTTAGGAGGTTTGATTCTTTCCCTTAGGACTTAGGGTTTAACTAGATTAGTTATGGGACTATAGGGGCTATGGGTAGTTATTAGATCCCTTAGAGAAAAAGTCAGGACTCCCCTACTGCTATTAATACTCTGTGTATGTCTGATTGACTGGTGTGGTGTGCCCTCTGGGGATTATTGCTTGCTTGCTTGGGTATTGGGGTTGTCTGGGGACTTAGGAGAGCTGAAGACTTGAGAAGATGAAGGCCACTGGAGATCCAGATGTTGAAGATCCACTTCCAGAGTTGAAGAGAAGATTCTTGCTAGCAGATGCTGAGGAACTAGGGTTTAGGAGCTAGGCAGAGCTCTAGGTTAGAAAGTTTGTTTCTCAAACATGGATTGCCTTGTCTGCATCCATTCTTCTCTGTGATTCAGAGTCTCTCTAAGACACTCACCCCCTTCCTTTGGAAGGCTTGGTGATAGTGTCTATGAGATAGAACTCTTGAGAGAAAATGTCTCTTGTGTTAGAAGCAGTCTGTTCACCACCCTTGGTAGTCAACTGATTGCTTAACACCCAATTCACTCTTGTGACTAATCCCTCATCCTGGAGGTTTGAGCTTGAAGAAAAGCCATTGCAGATAGAAGACTGATGATCAAAGCCCTTGCCTGAAGGTCATGAAGATGGAGATTGATGCTTGTTGAAGCCTGTAGCTGATTGGAGATTACTTGAAGCCAGATGTTGATTCAGAGCTGCTGATGCTGTTTCTTTTGCTGTTGTATTTTATTGCTGATGTATTGATTGGTTTTCTGGACTGTATTGTTTGCTGTCTACCCTGCTGGGTTGAAAGTGAAGTCTGTTCACTTTTGCCTATTGTTTTCTAGGTTCGAGGTTGAGTGGGACTCCCTTGCCTCGCTTGTACTGTTGCATCCATGCATTTTACTGCTTTACTGTATATATCTGGTATTGTTTCTGTTTCTGCCTATCCCGTAGGATCTCTGTTTCTCTCTGTGCAAGAGAGGAGCATGATAGACACTAGGTCTTAACCCATGCATGATAACATTAGGTTAGTTTGTTTCCCTTCGCAACCGTAGGTTAGAGTTCTGTCTCTTTCTTTCTCAAAACAAACAGAAAAACACATAAAGATTTCAAACACAATAAAAGACACTTCTTCCGTAAAAGAATGTGAACTCATCAAGACGTCATTTTTGTCCTCTTGGACTGTTAATCAGAAAACCCTTTTTCAGAAGGAATAAAATCAATCAAGACAGGCTTGTGTCGTACGTGGCCCGAACTACGTTTGCTCTGATCTTCCATGCTGTGTGGAAGTACGTAGGCATAGGATGCGATATCCTAGCGAGCAACCTTCCCCTCCTTTCCCGTAGGTAGGCGAACTACGTTGACTCTGATTTCTCGTTCCAGACGGGAATACGTAGGCATAAAGTGCGATACTTTGCCGAGTCATTTTTATTTTCGCTTATTTTCTTTTTCACCCTTGACCTATAGTTTGGATAGAATAACAATCCATACCCGAAAACAAGCGTGGATCCCGTCGAGTACGACGGATGTGAGGGGTGCTAATACCTTCCCCTTGCGTAACCGACTCCCGAATCCAGGTTTTGGTTGCGATGACCATACCTTTCCCGTGTTGTGCGAGGTTTACTCTGAGCGTTTCCTTTCCCTCCCGTGGGATAAATAACGCACGGTGGCGACTCTTCTGTTCAGCCGGCGCCGATTTTCGCAGTAGCGACATGTGGGTGTTTACTTTTATGTTGTATTACTGATGTATTTACATTTCCCGCACTATATTATTATCTGTTGCTATTGTGTTATTATGGGATGGGAGCTCTGATAAGTGAGAAGCCAGACCCATGCTTGAGTGCACCATAGAATTAGTTGTGGAAGTTAGTGGGCGCGTGCTTGCTTGGCAGGCACTAGTGTCTCATGAAATCCACGCTCAGACGAGGTTCTCCCGGTTGGCTTCTCTTTCAACCCTTTGGGTTGAGACGGTTGTTGGTTTGGAGGATTGTCGACTCTGGGGACCGATCATTTGTGATTCAGCCAAATGAGGCCGCTTCATGAGCTGGTGATGCCACACCTTCTGGGTATCGTATCACCCCTCTTGAATGTCTGTGATGCTGATGAACGCATAGGATGCCGAACTTGTGTCAGTTTAGGTCCATACCCGTGAGTGGGAGGGTTTTTGCAGGAAACTTGACTTCCAGCCTACCCGATATTTTGGTTTTCTCTCGTCAGAGCAGACTTATCCCGTCAGCAGCACAGCAGCAATCAGAGCTTTGTGGGGGCTGTGATCCCGTGTTTGCTGCATCTTGCATTGCATTTGCATGAGCATTCCTGCATCATATTGCATGCCATGCTCCAGCTAGTCAGAGCTCTTATCCGACCGTTGTTTTGATTCTGAAGGTGAGTGTTGAAGATGACCAAGGGGCTGAAGTAGAGTTGAGCAGAATCAAGCAGTGAAGTCAGTTGAAAGGTGTTGGTAGCTATGTCAGAGAGCAGCTTCCAGTTTGGTGATACCTTGTCAGGTTTCACTGTGACGTCCAATCCTTTGTATGGATCTATGCATGACGAAGACTTTCCGCAAGTGAACAACCTTACCGCAACTCGACTTGTACAACCTTCTGTTGAAGACCGAGGTCTATGTGAGCAGTTTGTTGTCCGAGGTGAACGTTCTCCTTCTGTTGATATCTCCGACTACCAGGGTGTTGCCTTCCCTGTGCCAAAGTCCCGAAGAGAGGTCCCGATAGCAAAGACTAAAGACCCATTAGCTCCCGTGTATGCTAGAAGGTTTCGTGCATTGGATGAAAGATTCAAAGCCTTGAAAGGTAAAGACGCTGTTAACCCTAGTGCTGCAGACATGTGTCTGGTTCCTGGCCTAGTGTTACCTCCGAAGTTCAGAATGCCGAGGTTTGAAAAGTACAAAGGAGATAGTTGCCCGAAGCAACATTTGGTGATGTTCTGCCAAAGAATGACTTCGTTTGTGCATGACGACAAGTTGATGATTCACTGCTTTCAAGGTAGCCTGACTGGGGCACCTCTGAGTTGGTATATGCAGTTAGAGAGTGATCAGATCCGATCATGGGGGGATTTAGCCAATGCTTTTCTGAAACAGTACGACTACAATCTTGATGTAGCTCCTAGTCGCATGCAGCTGCAAGAATTGTCTCAAGGGAACAATGAACCTCTCAGGAAGTATGTTCAGAGATGGAGAGAATTTGCTGCTAGAGTGCAACCACCGCTTCTCGACCGAGAGTTAAAAGGAATGCTCATAAACTCCTTGCAGAGCCCGTACTTCGAAAGAATGCTTGGAAAGGCACCAAATTTCTCTGAATTGGTAAGGGCAGGAGAGCGCATCGAGTATGGTGTAAAGACTGGAAGAATCCAGAATGTTTCAGGCGGTCAGGCTAGTGAAACAAAATCTTTCTATAGCTGCGAAGTTGAAGAAGGAGTTGTGATCAATGCAGTCCTGACTGATGTTGGGTATCCTCAAGACGAATCAGTGAAATCTGTTGGTTCTCCGTCTTCTCAGCGGTCAGTATCTTCCGTGTCTCGACAGATAATTGTGCCTGGGGCACCATATCGGGAACCTTATGTCGCTCCTCTTGCAAATCCACGAGCCCGTGGCCGAGGTTATCAGAATCAGCGTCAGAATCAGAACCGACCTCGTAACAACTTGGAACGAAGGAATGCTCCTTCTCATCCAGTGCCTGTGCCGTATAGCCAGATTCTTCCACATTTGATTCAGAATTCTTTGGTGGAACCAAAAGCTCTTAAGCCCGTGCCAGAGCCTTACCCTCCTGGGTACAATCCCCATGCTCAGTGTGGGTACCATGGTGGATCTCCAGGGCATTCAACTGAAGATTGTAAAGCTTTTCAGGCAAAAGTGCAACAGTTGATCGACAAAGGGTGCATTTCCTTTCCAGAAGGAGTTTTGGTTGTGCGTGACAACCTCTCAGCTGTTTGAGCTCGCAGATTCAGAGGGTTATTTCCAGAAGCCAGTGGTCCAGACAGGCAGATGTCCTCAGCATTGGCAGTCCTCGGACTTTTTATCATTTGCATTTGTAGTTTCTTTTCTGTTAGTTACTACTTGCTGTTAAACATTGTTTGTTTCGAATGGTAATATTGATAAAGTGACTATGTATTTTTCTGAATTAATCATGTCGCTGTCGCTCATTTACTGCATTGCACTGACACTTGCACTTTATTTACTCCACTTTATCACTATGATTAGCAAAGATTGGAGGGAGGATGACGAAACTGAATACTCATAACCGATGATCGTATGCTTTCAGATAAAACCTTGCCGATGACGTACAAGGCATTGTTTCAAATCCCCCAAACACTGGAGAGATAAGGAGCTAGTCCCTTGTTAACCACTTCGAGCCGAGAAGTAGGAGTTTCTTTCGGACTTTTAAACCCTCACGTCTTAACCCGGGGCAGGGTAGTTGTCAGTTAGCTTGATCGAGCGTTCAAGTCTTATAGAGGAGTGTTGTCTTTCGAGGACCAATCACATCGCACTTTTCCCCGAAGGTCGTACCTCGTCAACCACAATGGTTAAACCTCACCAATCAGGAGTGAGACAGTTATAAAACTCTCGGATGAATCCAGAGCCAGTGTCGCACGACTTGTTTCGAAAAAATAAGAGAAAGCCCGCTAAGTAAAAAGAAAAGAAAAGCTGGAAAGCAAATACTTAGGCAAAAATCAGGGCATCCCGCTGGACTTCAAAAGAAAAATCGAAAAGAACTCTGAAGAGTCAGTCCAGGCAAAAATTAGGGAATCAAAAGAATGAAAAAGAAAGGATACAAAAAGAAAAAATCCTCGAACAAGGACAAAGTCGTGTAGATACAGGCACCGAAAATGAAAAAGGAGCAACTGTCACTCCGAAACACCTTGTGAATTCTTTAACCAGTTGTTCCCAATATTCAACATACCTCTCGAAGAGGCGAGCGCTCGAGCCAAGTTAACTGAACTTTAGGATCGGAGATCATCACGTAGAAGGGGTGGGTACAAATCATAATTTGAGCCAAATATCCTTTGCTTCACGAACCGTGAACCCGACCACGATACAACCCTTAAAAGACCTAATTGAGGCAGGGTTTATTCTGAAAGCGCATTACGATAAGGTTGAGTAACCTGACTCCTACATGATTTGCTAATCATATCCTTGTTGTGTTTTTCACTGATCGAATCAGCACTACGTTTGAACTCTTCGGTTCATTCGTCACTCACTATCATGACACGTAAATGAGTGACAATACATTTTTTCGAAATCTGCATGAACACTGCATTAAAATTACCATTCATGAATAAACAATTTTAATTGCAGGTCAGTAGTTGATACGAAGGAACTCCAACAGGGAATAGTCAATCAGGACTGAATCGTAGCAGTCTGGATCAGAACGGTATGCTGTGAAGCCCTGTGAATCTGGGGCATTAACTTCCAGTAAGTTCGGAATCAGTTTGTCTGAGGACAAGTCCCGGAGTATCGGTTGATTATGGGGCAGATTATTCAAGAAGTAGTTGATTAGAAGTGGATCTTTTCGAAACCCAATCAGGGGCAACTATCCAGAACTCTTGTGATTTGAGGGCAGATCCCTCCAGTGTTCAATCAGGGCACGTTAAGTCGCTCACCGCTCGTTCAGGGGCAAGCTACTTCAGAAGTATATTGAAACCAGCCATGCTGAGAGTTGGTTAGTTGAGGATGAATCCTTCCGTTGTACAGATGTTAGGGCAAGCCATCTGAAGATTGTCTCGTTGCCGGCTGTTTTCTGTTCAGAATGAATTTTCCCAAGAGTCGGATTGGGGCAAGTTGAATTGCACGGGGGCAAGTTGTTCAAATGAGTTTGTTCACCCTAGCAAGAGTTGAGTGTCGGGGAATCGTGTCATTACCCTACCAAAAACCTGAACCTTCTAAAGAAGCCTTGCTGCCATTGGATTGTTATCCTACAGCCTAACCAGTTACTTGGCTGAACCTTGTAACTGAATCGTTTTAAAGTCCAGTTTTCGTCTGGCAAACCGGAGATCAGTTCCCGTCTGAAATCCAAACCAGAAACCAGCCCTGTCTGGTCACCTTTTCTTTAACCTATTGTTCAACTAGTTCTCGTCTGGCTAACACAGTTTTAAAGCCCAGTTCTCATCTGGCAAACCGTAAGTCAGTTCTCGTCTGACAGCCTAACATATTTTGCCACCAGTTCTCGTCTGGTAGTCCACCTTGAATACTAGTTCTCGTCTAGTATTTCCCCTTCAAATCCACTTTTGTTGGTAACCAAAAATAAATCCCTATCACCATAAACCTATCCCTAAACCAGAAAAAGCCTAAGTGTATTCGACCCGATGATTCCTAATGACTCGTATGTTGTCACATTCCCCGACACAAGGCTCGAGTGATCACAACTCCATGATTGGTATTCTGTATTCCCTGTGTTGATGTTGTTGAATCAGGATTGTTCTCTCAGCAGAGACGTACAGTTTGAGGTTGTTTCCCCTGAGCAGTTTGAGATCGCAGCAAGTTGAGATGGCATTTATCCCTTATTAGAGTAGGATCAAGATTATCCTCGGCAGGTTTGATTGATATCCCCGGCAGAGTATGGCCATCCCAAGCATTGAATTTTGATGTCAGACAGAGAAGAGTTATTTCTCGGCAGATTGCTGCGTACCCTATAAGGACTTAGGGTGTTCTAAAAGGACCGTTCAGGGTTGTTTTCCTCGGTGAAGTGAGATTCAATTTCAGGGATCGATTGTTGTCTTCCGCAGTCGCCAGAGGTGTTTCCTTGATAGGATTGGTACATCTCCATCAGAGTTGTACAATGAGTAGCTAAAGATTGATATCCCCAGCAGTGTTGATACACAGGTATTCCTCATCAGACTTGATAGTCCAGCAGGTGTTACCCAGAAGGGTCAGTCTCTGTAAGGCGTATGCAAGATTATCCTCAGAAGATCAGGATTGATATCCTCGATAGAGTGTAGCAACATCTCCCCGCAGAGTCTGAATGCGAGATCGTGAGCATTGATATGTGTTTCCCCATGCAGAGAAGTTTCTCTCCCCAATCAGAGGTATCCTGAAGGATCGTCATCTCCCTAGCTGAGTCACATACTGAAGTGTGTAGTAGTTGATAGTGCCAGACTGAAGTCTCCAGCGGAATTGAGAATCCCCATAGAGTTGTATCCTTCCCAGTAAGCAGGATGATTCCTTCTTCCCCAGCCGAGTTTGTAGTTCCCCAAGAGAGCCGAGTCTTTGGAAAGCAGTTCGGGCCATGATTGGTTTTCCCCAGTAGAATGTTGAATAGCTGATGCTATGTTTCCCCGTCAGAGTCGTTTTCTCCAGGAAAGTTTTGCCGCGAAGGCTGTGCAGTTTATTTTTGTGATTGACATCGTTTTCCTCAGCAGTTGTGGTTCGTATGCCCAGTTGAGCGGGTTCAGGTTCTCGTAAGCTTTATTCCCCTGCATCAGTCGACTAAAGTTCGTTCCCCAGGCGGAGTCCAATTGAGATTGGTGTGACTTCTTCTCCTCGGCAGGATGATTCCTCCTCTCCACCAGAGTGGTCCTTTCTCCTTGACAGGAGGCTTTTCCCTTCAGCATTTATTTTGCTGATGGGGCCATAGCATGTTGCATGATTGCATAGCATTTACCCTGAAAATGCGTAGCATTTCCACCTGTGGAGCATTACGTCATTATCAAAGCATATGCATACGAAATATGAGCCAGGTCGCCACCGTTCTTGTTTTGCAGATGTTCCTCCGCAGAGTGTTTGCTCAAGATGATTCCTGAATTCTCCCCAATGGAGTCGCTTGCTCAAGATGATTCTTGAATTCTCCAGCGAAGGCGTTCGTTAAGATGATTCTTAAAATCCCCAGTGAAATTACCAGAGTTGGTTGCTCAAGGTGATGCTTAGAGTCCTCGACAGAGTGTTTGTTCAGGATGATTCCCGAAATCTCCAGCAGAGTTATTGGTTCAGGATGATTCTTGAAGATCCCGATGGAGTTGTTGTTCAGGATGATTCTTGAAGATCCTGATGGAGTTGTTGTTCAGGATGATTCTTGATTTCATTAGCATAGATGATTCAGTCAGAATGATTTCCGAATACCTCGAAGCAGAGTTACTTGATAGTTCTCCAGAATCCCCAGTGGAGATGCGTCATCCCCAACAGATTGTAAACATAGAAGTTGAACTTTCCCTCGAAGACCTGATGATTGAAGTCCAACCGTATTAATGAAGCAGTTCCCTCAGCTGATGCGGAGTGCCTGACGGTAAAAGGTTGTATATCCTTATTTTTGTTCATGATTGACCAAGAATTCTATCCTCGACCTACTGATGAAGTCCGGCTGACGCCCGAAAATGTTCTTTGAACGCCCGATGGCATGATTAACTTGATTGTTAAAAAGTTCCTAATGACCTGACGAGTCCCGAGGAATTCTGATGCAATGACGCAGAATGCCTGACGGCATGATTGACCATGTATTACCAGTTACCGAGTGACTAGTGACCCCTTGATGACTTGAGGACGAATATCTACAGCCATATCAGATGATCATCCTGGTGGAGATTTAAAATCAGACTTTTCCCCGGTTACCGTGTGACCAATTCCCCAGTAGAGTTGCCGTGCAACTGTTATGCTCAGTGTCGAAGATGTGCCCACTAATCAGAGTATCGTTTACCTGTGTGGTTGGCAAGTCACCTGTTACCGTGTAACCAGTGATCCCTCGATGATTTGAGGACGCAATGATATCAGATAAATCAGAGAATCATCCTGACGGAGGTTCAGATCAGTATTTCTCCAGCTAGTTACCGTGCAGCTATGATTTCAGCTTCCGAAGATTTGTTCCCACCAGAGTACCGTGTACTTGTGTAGTTGGCAAATTTCCGGGTTCTTTGGTATTCAACCGTCTTCTATCTTTGAATGATTGAAATTCGTTCGCTTCAACCCTTCAGGTCCAAGCCATTTGAATAAGGGCAGTTGTTGCACCCCAAAATTTGACCAACTACTCATCGCAATTCGGCTCATGTTTCGACTCATTTCATTTTTGCATTTGCATACCACATACATTGCATTTTTTCCAGTCAGGTTGACTTTATCGGGATTACAGCCCTCTGATCGCGCTTCAGACATTGCAGGCCAATACGAGGACGTATTTTGAGAATCGGTGCTCGTTCCCGGTGTTTTCAGCTCTCGCTGTTGTTTTTGAGGACATCTCGGTGTCCGGCTTTTACCGTTTATTTCGATATAGTTCGCTAATCGATTTAATCGGCTTCCTCGGTATTTTTAGGTTTTTCCCTTATTTTCTAGAATTTTTATGGATTTAATCGATTTTTCTAGGTGTTAGATAGATTTTTTAATAGATATTAATTGTTTTTAAATAGATTTTAGTTTTAATTTCTTTTTAAGAATAAATCATGTTTGTAGATATTAAGTAGAATTTTTAAAATGATATTCAATAAGGAAATTCTTTTACTAGGATTTTTTTTTTAATAGGATTAATAGAGTTTTTCTATTTTTATTTGTTTAGAGATAAATAGAATTAATAGAGTTTTTCTATTTTTTGTTTGTCTAGAAATTATTAGAATTTAATAGTTAATTCTCTTTTAGATTTAATAGATATTAGAGTTTGTTTTAAGATTTAATCCTTTTAGGATTTAATTAGATTAATTAGATCTTAATAATTTGTTTAGGGTTTTAATTGAGTTTCTTAGAGTTAATTAGGGTCAGAGTATTCTTAATTGCAATTTAGGTTTTAATAGCTGTTTTAAATTTTCGTTAGCATTTAATTGTGTTTAATTAGGCTTAATCAGTATTAATTAGGTGTTAATTAGTCTGAGTTCATTAATTTCGTGGGCCATGTGTCAGATTTTTGGAGGCCCACAAACCCCAGTCCAGCTCGTGCCAAGTGTCATCTATATAAGCATCCCACGTGTGCTTTTCTCAGCTTCCACTTTCATTTCCACGTTGCAATATCTGAAGCTACCACTTCACACTTCACTTCCACGCGTGCGTTTTCTCCATTTTTCCATGTTTCACAGCCACTGCATTTGCCACGTTTCGCTCCCTCAATCCACCACTTCATTCTTCTGTGTGGCCCACAATCCCCACGCGTCACCCCATGCTCCCACCATCACCACACGTGGCCTCCATCCTTTCCCTCTCTCCCATGCGCGTTGACACGCGTCTTCCCCGTCCTCCCTTCCGCCAGCCGGCATGCAAACACGCCGGAAAATGTGAACGGCAAAATCACCACGACGCCAAACACGGCCAGATCTTCGCCGGAAACCACAAGAACTCGTCGGAAACTCCATCGTTCATTGCCAAGAACCTTCATCATAACCGTGAGATTTTCTAGATCTTGATGTGTTCGTCCAAAATCCTTAACAATCTTCATCATCCTCTTCATCCCAGATTCATCAATCTTAGGAGACTTTACCAGAACGATGAACATTCATCAGTTCCGCCATGAACATTCAACCGCCTTCTCCCAGATTCGCCAGAAACTGATGAAGTTTCTTCAACCTTCATCCTTGTCCTTGATGATTTTCCAGAATCCTCACCAAGATCCATACGTTTTCATGGTAACCTTCATCAATGGCGATTCTCCAGATCCCAGACCTTCATTGTTCATCAACCATTCAAGAAGCCTTAAAATATGTCCGGATCTTCATCGATTCTTCGTCCACGTTTGTGTGGTTCTTCAGAAGCCAGTCTTCATCGTGCTTGATGTTCATTACATTCTTCATGAGTTTCCAGATCCACGAAGATCTTCACCATCGAGCCTTCAAAACCTCCAAGCGTTTTTGCCCAGAAACACACCGTGTTCATCGCAGTTCATCCATTCAACACGCTTTTTGGAAGTTCTCCAGATTTCGCCGCCTAGAACCTTCATCCAACTTCAAATCTTTCCAGATCGTCGTCCGACTTCAAGATCTGTTCGAGAATCTTCAAGATCCTCCATCAACGTCATCTGAAGGTTCGTCAATATTCATCGTCTCCTTCAAGATCTGCAGTTCGTCAAGGTTTTTTCATCAAGATCTTCGAGAACCTTCAAAGATCCTCATCTCCGTCACCTGGTTTAGTTGTAAGGTGGAAGATTTCGTGATTGTTTGCTTGTACAGGTTTTGAATTGTGTTTGATCTCAGAGAAATTGAGGGAGCGAAAGAGAAGCTCGCACGAGAGAGAGAGAGAGAGGCTGAGAAGGAAGGACGGCGTAGAAGAGTGAACAGTGAAGAGGAATTGAGAATTAGGGTTAGCTGGATCATTGGGTCACGTGGCAATGGATTGGGCCTTAGGCCTGTTGTTGGTTTTCGTCCGTACACCCTCCGTTTTTGGCCAATAAACCCCCGTTTTTGATTATTATTTCGAGGGCTAATGGGCTGGGCCCTGTACGTTTTACTGATCAACACCCCCGGTTTGCTTTTCTTCCCCCCTCCCCGTTGCTGTACATTTTTGCTGGGCTCTGGGCCCAGTTTCCTGTATTTTTGCTGAAGCATCCCCTGTAAATCAATGCACCCCCACCCTGTATTATTTTTTTTTTGTGTTGATTTTCTTGTATGACATTTAATTGTATTTTCTAGAATAGCTTAATAGTTCTAGAATATAATTAGCAATTGATTAGCATGTTAGGATGATAATTAGGATTTAATTTCCTTTAGAGAATTGTTTTAGTTTAATATGCTTAGACTATATTTGTTAGTATATTTTCTCTTAATAGAATTTAAGTAGAATAATTCCTAGAATAGGTTGTAATTAGCGTATTATATTCTTTAGAGAATTTTAGATAATATTTCTCTTAGAGTTCTCTTTTATAGAATAGGAATTTAGCATTTATTCCTTTGTAAAGAATTTAGGAGTTAGACATTTTTATGCATTTATAGGCTTAATTCTTTAGAATGTTTTCTAGTAGAATTTAATTTCCGTATTTTAGGAGTAGCATTTTATTTCCAGTTGTTAGTGGATTTGTCTCCTATTTTCTCTCCTGTTTTCGTTTCTATCCGATTTTATCCCGATTTTATTTTTGGCTAGCCGTGCGACACGATTCAATTGGAGATTGATTTTCGATATCATTTCTCCATCTTGTCTTTGACACGGATATCAATACGCTACCTCTTAGAGCTCGATTTCTCGTATAAGTCGAACCATGACGGTCTAAGCGTCACATTGTTCTGATTCGAGCGTCATCATCAAAGATCCAGAGAGGAGAAGATTGGAATGCAGCTTGCGCGCACGTCAGGAGCCCAAAAGCTGCTTCGTTCATCATCATCATCGTCTTCTTCAAGTCTTCAAGCAACCGTCGAGTGTTGTGAGATCGTTAGATACGTAGGAAATGACAGTTGAGGAGTTCTTCTCAATCGTCTAGGATGTCTAGTATGGTACCCTTTGGGTGACATGCGACGCATTCACTCCTACGTCTTAGGTTCTTGCGTGTGTGTCCCGAGTTCCTTCCCGTTTAGGCGTAGGCTTGCTTCCTGTTCTCTTACCCCCGTGCAATCGAGACTCGTTTTCCCGTCGAACTACGTCATGCTCTGATTTCTCTGATGAGAATACGTAGGCACAATACTGATGTATTGGCGAGCAAACTTCCCCCGTAGGCACAATACCGATGTATTGGCGAGCCGTCTTTCCCCTTAGCTGTAGGCTGAACTACAGCTGCTCTGATTTTCTCTAATGAGAATATGTAGGCATAGGATGCGATTTCCTAGCGAGCACACTAACAACTAACCTTTGTTCTCCTCGCTGCCGTGCGATCGAGACTTTCCCGCTAACGACTGATGTTATCCTTTTCTCTTGCCCAAGTGCATTTGAGACCAGACCGTGGGTCTAATTCCCCTTTTCTCTCGCCCTCGTGCAATCGAGACTCCGTAGCCTGAACTACGTCATGCTCTGATTTCTCTGATGAGAATACGTAGGCCCAAGACGCGACGTCTTGCCGAGTAACTCCCCCCGTAGTTTTCCGAACTACGTTGACTCTGATTTCTCATTCTCTGATGAGAATACGTAGGCATAGAGTGCGACGCTCTATCGAGTCAATTTCTTTCCTTTTAGATCTAGCAGCCGTAGATAGATTGTTTTTCACCCGTAGACAAACCAACAAGCGTGGATTCCATCGAGTACGATGGACGTGAGGGGTGCTAATACCTTCCCCTTGCGTAACCGACTCCCGAACCCAGACAATGGTTGCGACGACCTTGTCTTACCCTTTTCGTCAGGTTTTTCCGATCATTTCCTTTCCCGCTCTGAGGGATAAATAACAAAAGGTGGCGACTCTTCTGTTCAGCCGGCGCCGATTTTCGCGAAAGCGACACAAGTCTTCAGTGATGATAATCTCTTTACCCAGCACATACGAAACAATGAACTTTGGATATACTTTTGCATGAATCCAGAATTCTTTCACCAAGAGAGGGAAAACTGGACCAAATAGTCAATCAAAGTACTTGGTCCATCCTTCTGCAGAGACAATCGGTCGTAAATCAAACCCATTCTTCGCAATGCAGTCAAAATCGATCATGAATTCGCAAAGAACTTCCAACTCTTCAACAGGAGTGAGAAGGGTTCTTTCAGGTTCTTTGTAGGTGAGGTTTCCCATTTCAGATGAAGATCCAACCATTGTAGATGCAAGTTTCTGAGTTGATGATGATGAGGTTTTCATTGAAGAACTTGAGAGATAACTTGATCTTCTTGAAGATTTTGGTTTGAGGAGATGAAGACAATGAAGCAAGCAAAAATGCATATAGGTGTGAACGAGAGTGAAAAATGTGAAAAGTGTTGTGTTGCGGAATATATAGGGGCAAAAAATTAGGGCACACAAACACACGTTCAGCATTTACTCACAATTAATTAAAATATTAAATCACATCAAAAAGAATAATGATGAAAAAGCATTTAATGATTCTGACAAGCGTGGGGAGAAAAACGAGAAAATTAATTGCTCAAACAGTACCTCTAAACAGCGTCTCATTGTTTACACTTCACCTTTTCAGATTTTGTATGACACGTGTTTAATGTTTGGGTGTCTCTGAAACTTCTTAAGAAAATGAAACGTTAGCATCGTTCAGATCCTTTGAAGGTTGTTAGTCCAGAGTTTCAAAAGAAATAAGGTAATAAATGAAATACAGATGAAAACACTCCAGAGTATAGACATTAATCAATTTTCATATGAGTAAATTTGCTTCTGAATAATAATGTTATTTTGAACAAAAATTCATACTAATATTCTTCAGAATAAATTTAAACCTATCTTCAGCAAGGGGTTTTGTAAAGATATCAGCCCATTGATGGTCTGTATCAACAAAGTTTAAACTTATAATTCCCTTCTGAACATAGTATCTGATGAAATGATGCTTAATTTCTATATGCTTTGCCTTATAATGTAAAATGGGATTCTTAGAAAGGCAAATAGCAGAAGTATTATCACAGAAAATAGAAATGTTACTCTCATATATCTTATAATCTTCTAGTTGACTCTTCATCCAGAGCATCTGTGTACTACAACCAGCAGCAGCAATATATTCTGCTTCTGTTGTTGAAAGCGCTATTGTGGGTTGCTTCATGCTGAACCATGAGATCAAATGACTTCCCAGAAACTGATAGCTTCCAGAAGTACTTTTACGTTCTACTCTGTCTCCAGCATAATCAGCATCACAAAATCCTACTAGTTTGTATTCATCAGATCTTCTGTAACACAAACCCACGCTAGTAGTACCTTTTAGATACCTCAAAATCCTCTTAACAACTGTTAAGTGAGATTCTCTAGGATCTGATTGGAATCTAGCACACATACAAACACTGAAAAGAATATCAGGTCTAGAAGCAGTCAAATACAGAAGAGATCCAATCATACCTCTGTAGAGCTTTTGATCTACCTTCTTACTTACCTCTTCTTTTCCCAGAGTGCTTGTTGAATGCATTGGAGTTTTAGCCAACTTACTTTTTGTCATATTAAACTTCTTCATAAGCTCTTTCACATACTTTGTCTGATTTATGTTGGTGCCTTCTGGAGTTTGATTGACTTGAATGCCCAGAAAGAATCTGAGTTCTCTCATCATGCTCATTTCAAACTCTGTCTGCATAGATTGAGTAAACTCCTTTCCAAGCGTAATATTTGTTGTACCAAAAATAATATCATCTACATAAATCTAACAAATTAAAATGTATTTCTTAATTGATTTATGAAATAGAGTTGTATCCACCTTTCCTCTGATAAAATTGTTTTCCATAAGGAAATTACTCAGCCTCTCATACCAAGCTCTGGGAGCTTGTTTTAGACCATAAAGTGATTTCTTTAGTTTAAAAACATGTTCTGGAAAATTTTCACTTTCAAAACCAGGAGGTTGATGAACATAAACTTCTTCTTGAATTAATCCATTTAAGAAAGAAATTTTAACATCCATCTGATACAGAGTGATGTTATTTTGTGCAGCAAAAGAGATTAATAAACGAATAGATTCTAACCTTGCCACAGAAGCATAAGTCTCTATGTAATTGTCGCTACCGCGAAAATAAGGTGCCGGCAAAATAGAAGAGTCGCCACCTTTCGTTATTTATCCCTCAGAACGGGAAAGGAAACGATCGGAAAAACCTGACGAAAAGGTATAAGACAAGGTCATCGCAACCATGTCTGGGTTCGGGAGTCGGTTACGCAAGGGAAAGGTATTAGCACCCCTCACGTCCATCGTACTCGATGGGATCCATGCTTGTTGTGTTTATCTGACGGGTTGGTTTATCTATCTATCTAAAAGTATGGTTTGAAAAGAAAAGAAAATGACCCGGCAAAGCATCGCGCTTTATGCCTACATATTCTCGTCAGAGAACGAGAAATCAGAGTCAACGTAGTTCGGCTAACTACGGGTTACGGGGGAGGTGGCTTGCCAATACATCAGTATTGTGCCTACATACTCTCAACAGATATGAGAGATCATAGCTTACGTAGTTTGGGATAATACGGATTACGGGGATTCAGATTCATCTGTTTTTCTGAGTAGGGTTAACAAACAATTCTAGCAGTTTGGCATATGCAGCTTGCTCGTCAGAGACTCGTGCGTTACCGTTTGCGGTAGAACTGAGAGTTAACGACACTCTTTTCTTCAGAAAATCTTTCCTTTGAATTATGGGCCCACAGGACAAAAAGGTTTGAAGTTTGTTATCTGTCTTTTACGGAAGAACTGTCTTTTATGGATGTTTGCAACTAATATCGCACTAGAGACTATGACCTAGGAGTGAATCCGTCGCATGTCACCCAAAGGGTACCATACTAAACATCCTGATTATTGGAAGGAAACCCTCCAACAATCATTTCCCAAGTAGCTTAAGGCTCGTAACGTACGATATCATTTAATCTTTATTACTGTATTTTGATTTGTTTGAAGAGAGAAGAGAGAACGGACACAACTAAGGGGAAACTATCAAGTCCTAATGTTGTCATGTCGAGGATTCATCCTATGGTTGAGGTTTGAAATAGGGAACTCCTAGATGTTATCATGCATAGGTTTCAACATAAAGTTCTAATCATCACTTCCTTATCAAAGGAAGTGAGAATCCTAGGGGATCATGTCAAAGGGAAACAGACAACAGATAAAGCATCAGCTAAACAGTAAACAGATATACAGATAATCAGTAAAGATGCACATGCCATGCAGCAATACAAGCAGAGGGAGACTCACTCAACCTCTAGAGCAATCAAGCAAAAACAGCACACAATACACAGGCAAGAGAGGCAAACTCAACCCTTCAGCCAACAAGCAAAGCCAAGCAGTAACAGACAAGCAGAGGGAGACATACTCCACCTCTTATGCAAACAAGCAAAGGGAGGCAAGCTCAACCTTTCAATGCACTTAAGCCTAGTATCAACTACATGAAAGCCTATTCTAATGCAACACACCAGAGAAACAATCATACAAATACAGTCAAACAACAAGAACATCAGAGCTGCACAACAACACTCTAGCAGTAAAGCAACCCAACAGTCTGTCTTCTAATCCAAGTCATCCATCAGGAGAAAAGGTAATGAGGACTTCATCTTCAAGCTTCAACTTGCTCCAACAAGAGATGATGTGAATCAACACAAAGATCATTGCATGATGAGGGGAAGCAGGAGGGAAACCAATGGAATCCCTCAAGGCACTCAACCACTCATCTGAGATTGGTATCCTCAAAGGTTTTACCTTTTGTGATAGGCCTTTAGTCCTTCCAAAGGAGGGACTAGGCTCCCACAAGGAACCTTGTATCATTGGATAGGAAATGGAATGCAAATCAAAGCAAACCACAATTATGAAGAAGGAGGAAACTCCTAAAGCTCTACAAAACCCTAATCCTACAAGCCCTAAAAGAAACTTTCCAAAGGGAACTAAAACACCAAATCAAACCTTAAGATTCTATCTACAGAGGCATCAACATGTCTATTAAACCATCAGAAAAGGTTTGGAAACTTATCATGAACTAAAGGTCACTTTTAAAGTTCATCTATGGGAGGTATTATTCTAGAATCCTACAAACAGCCTAGATGTAAAATCTAACTAAAATAGTAAATCAATTACTAAAAATCTATAAATTTTCCTAAGGGATCCTAAAGGTATTGGGAACCTATGGTAAAAAATCCAGAGCTTAAATCAATGTTAAAGGGCCCTAAAGAAATCCTAAACCAAAAGGTGTCAAGTGAAGGTTCATGTGGGGAAGGCTCTAAAAACCTAGTTCAAAACTAATCTTAGAATCAACTAAAAATCACCACAAAAATCCTATAACATCATCAACATGTCTATAAGCAGCCAGCCAAAAATCAACATCAAAATCAAAAGCATGAATTGGTAATAAAATCAGCAAGCAACAAGTCATTTTATGCATTTTTATTCACTTATCAAAAATAGAAAAATGGACATTAAATGAAAAACAGCACCAAAATAAAATCCAAAGGCATGGAAAAATCAGAAATTCCACAAGGATCAACCACATATTTTTCTCACATTTTTCTGATCATTATTCTAATTATTATGAATTAAACAAGATAAATGCAATAAAAGAAAATGAAAATCAATTAAAGAAATAAAAGAAACTCAGCAAATATCAGGACCACTGGATATGTTGACCAGTCCACTCATCAGAGGGCCATGTGCTTGCCAGCTCATTTAATGAAGCTGTGCGTTTTGATCAACGACAAGGTGTGTTTCAGTTGACTGCAGACCATGGTACGTTCTAATCCTATCCATTCATGGAAAAAGTAATCAGATCTTACGCTTCTTGTCACGCCACATCACCAAACCCTAATAAGACCAAACCTTGTCCATCAGATGCAAAGACTAAGTAAAATAATTCCATCAGATCCAACAATCCTCATTCATCGTCCTCAATTCAAACTGAACAAAGAGGGAACTTCATTCACGGTGGCCGGAGAAGAGCGTCACCGTCTTCTCCGGCGAGAGCCATCAAGCTCTGCAACCAACTTCAAGCAAACTCAAAGAAAATTACATGATTCTTCTTGCCATCTCTCACTGATCATCATGCTCTATTCCATTTTTCTTAATTCCTCATGAATCTCCAAAAACGACGATGAACAGAAAATTCCTCAATTCCAAAATTGTCATCAAACTTCAAATTGGCTACACAGAAATGTTCCTCACCTCTCAAGGATCAAGAATCCCTATCTAATTCATGCTAACACTCATGAATCATCCAGGTTCGAATCCAAACTGAAATTGCATCACCTCATGAATCATCACCAAATTCCACAATTACAATCCTAAAACGATCTATGTTGTATCTATAACCTAACCACATGCTTAATTCAGTATAAACATGCCTAGAACTAGAGCAACGTGAAAGATAAAAACCTGGAAAAAAGCTTGCAATTGAGGTAGTTGCAGTGGGATTCTTGACTTCAAATGCTACAGAAACGTTCACTGAATGATCCTGGTGCTAACTGAATCCTCAATTGATCTTGAAATCCTCTGGAAAGAAAAACACGATTTTGAGTTTGAAGCTCCAATCTCTAACTGCCACAACTGAATTCTTCACCAATTCCTTCCAAAAAATGATCTGAACACGATTATGAACTTAAATAGAATGCATTTGCATCCTAACATGGCCCAATTTGCTTGATCCAAAATTCAATTTTCTTCAATGAACAACCATGGCAACTTGTGCATTCTGGCTCTGTTTCAACTCACTCTTTGCTTCAATAGCTTGCACAATACTCTTTGGATGTGAATGGCTCAGATTGAGTGCTTGAATTGATCTTATGGTCAAGATTGATTATGTTACTTCCATTCTAAGTAATCCACACAATATCCATGAATTAAGCCTCAAATCCCAAATGTAAAATTTCCAATATCTTTAAAATGTCATTTCCAATCAGAAAATGCATAAACTTGTGAAGTTTTGAACCATTGTGATTTATTTTGAATTTTTCCTTCAGTAATGCCTTTAAATGATCTTTTTTCCAAATTACTTCATACAACTCCATATTCAATCCATATCAATGGATGTTTGGGTCATGGTTGGACTAAAAACATTATTTTGAAAAACTTTCAAGTTGAACAAATCTTCATTTGAGGCGTCTAAATTAGTGAAATGGACCCATAACCAAATATGACCTGTAATTCCAAATTCCCAAAATACCCTTACCTTGTAAAGCTCATAACTAGAGTTATACAAATCCAATCATGGACTTCTAGTGCTTTATAGAAAGCTAAGAAGATAAGGAACAACATTCATGTTGGCCAAAAGTTCATAGGAATCATCCTTCTAGGGCAAAAGTGTCATGCAAGTTGGGTAACTTTCAAGCTCCAAATTCACATGCCTCAGCTGGCCTATAACTTGTCTGGCTCATAACTTGAGTTATATAAACCCTATCAAGTACTTCTAGTACTCCAATTAAAGCTATGATCATGCCCTACAATAATCATGTTAGGGTAAAGGTGAGATGAAAATTAAATCTTGAGTTATGTGGTCTTGAAGTTAGGTACTAAACCAGGGGATTTTACACTGTCAAGCATAGCAACCCTAGCCTAGGAACTCCTCACACCCTTGATTCATGATGAGTTAACCTTGGAATCATCCCTTGAACATCTCAACACATCAATCCATGATCACATGGCTCTTGAATTAGGTCTCAACCTTCTTCAAATCATCAGTTAACCTAGGGTTGACCAGATGAAACCCTAGTTGTACCAATCTTGGTCATATCTTCACATCCTTTGCACAATGGCCTATCTAGGACTCAAAATGATCTTCAATACTCCTTAAGAGATCTCTTAAGGCTCTAGGTCCAACTTTATGGCTTCAACATCATCAGATGACTTCCCACAACTCTCAAGTTAAGAGACATACACATTTGGTTTCAACCACTTCCTCTAAGGATATTTGGCTTCTCTGGTGAGGATGTCAACCCTTGAACACTTGAATAACCCTCTTAGCTAGCTTCATAGCCTTTGATTGGTAGTCATACCTCTTGATCTTCTGCATACATGTCAATGAAATGCAGATGATAATGCTAATATGAATGCAATGAAACACAAGCTAGGTAAAGAAATGTTAGGCAAATTTTGGGGTGCAGCAGTAATCAATTCCTTCTTGCTGACTATATCCTTGAGCAACTAGTCTTGCTTTGTTTCTGATAACTTCTCCTTGCTCATTCAGCTTGTTTCTTAAAACCCACTTAGTTCCAATAATATTAAATCCTTTTGGTCTTGGAACCAGATCCCAAACATCATTCCTTGTGAATTGGTTAAGCTCCTCTTGCATGACAAGTATCCAATCATTATCTTGCAGAGCTTCATCCACAGAGGTAGGTCCTATGATAGATATCAAACCACACAATGACGTTCCAGATGATCTGAGAAAGGATCTTGTTCTGATAGGGTCATCCTTCTTTCCAATTATCATTTCCTCTGGATGAGAGGCTTTGATTCTGGAGGATCCTTTCAGAGGGGTTTCTTCAGAAATGGTCAAGTTGTCCATCTGAGCAGTCAAAGGATTAGCATCTGACATTGCTTCTGGTGCTTTTACTTGAGCTTTGTCTGCGTCTGAATCTTCAGAGTCTGTGAGAAGCACTTCTCTATCTGCAGAAATTTCAAGCCGCTTTGGCTTTTGATTGCCAAGCTTATCATCGAATCTAACATGAATTGATTCCTCTATAATATGTGTCTCAGTATTATATACTCTGTAGCCTTTAGAGCGTTCAGAATATCCAAGAATGAAACACTTATGTGCTTTAGAATCAAACTTGTTCAGATTGTCTTTAGTATTCAAAATAAAACAAACACATCCAAAAGGATGGAAATAAGAAATGTTGGGCTTTCTATTCCTCCATAATTCATAAGGAGTCTTCTCCAGAAGAGGTCTTACAGACACTCTATTCTGAATATAACATGATGTATTGACTGCCTCTGCCCAAAAATGTTTTGCCATGTTTGTCTCGTTGATCATGGTTCTGCCCATTTCTTGCAATGTTCTATTTTTCATTTCTACAACTCCATTATGTTGAGGAGTTCTAGGACAAGAAAAATCATGTGCAATGCCATTTTCTTTAAAATATTTTTCAAAAAATTTATTTTCAAAATCTCCACCATGATCACTTCTGACTTTAACAATTTTAAATTCTTTTTCGTTTTGGACTTGTTTGCAGAAGTCAAAGAATACAGAATCTGACTCATCCTTGTGTTTCAGGAATTTTACCCATGTCCATCTGCTGTAGTCATCAACTATGACTAATCCATACTTCTTGCCTCTGATGGTTGCAGTTTTCACTGGTCCAAACAGATCAATATGAAGCAGCTCTAATGGTCTAGAGGTAGAAACAACATTTTAGCTTTGAAAGAAGATTGGGTCTGGCGGCGATGTCTGAGTTGAACTTCAACTGAGGAAGTCCTCTGACCAGATTGAGCTTATTAATCTGAGATATGCGTCTCATACTAATATGACTCAATCTTCTATGCCAGACCCATTGCTCATCGTTAACATACATAAGGCATTTTACATTTTGAACTTTTAGTTCTGAAAGATTAATTTTGTAAATGTTGTTCTTCTTTTTTCCATTAAAGAGGATTGAACCATCTTTTTGACTCACAGCTTTACAACATTTTTGATTGAAGATTATATCATAACCATTGTCACTTAATTGACTTATGGACAATAGATTATGTGTTAAACCTTCAACTAGTAAAACATTAGATATGGAAGGGAGGTTACCATTACTAATAGTTCCAGAGCCAATGATTTTGCCCTTCTGGTTCCCTCCAAACTTCACATCACCTCCAGATCTAAGTTCCAGGCTTTGGAACATAGACCTTCTTCCCGTCATGTGTCGTGAGCAGCCAGAATCCAGGTACCATGATTGGTGTCTCAACTTTGCTGCTAAGGACATCTGCAACAAAGATTATTTTGTCCTTAGGTACCCATATTTTCTTGGGTCCTATGGGGTTAGTAGGTCTGAAGTTCTGTCTTAACTTCTTACCCTTAAAAGCATCTTTGTTCTGATGAAGTTTTGGTTTATTAAACACAGGGTTGTTCTGATCAGAATGTATGTGCTTAATATCATTTAAGTGACCATATTTAAAGTGAGTATACAGAGGATAATACTTAATGATCAGCTTATCAACAGGTTTTGGATTTAAATCCTTCCCAGAGGGTGATTCATATCCAATTCCTTTTCTGTTGTTTCTGCTTACGCCATAGATCATGGAAGCCATTTTGCTTCTATCTAGGCCTCTGGACAGAAACCTCTGAAAACTATAATCATACTCTTCTAAAAATTTTTTAGAGTATGACACAGTATCTGAATCAGTTTTTTGTTGAGCATTTTCTAGATCAGTTTTTAATTGAAAGTTATTTGCTCTCAGCTCAACAATTTCTGATTCTATCTGATTACTCTCAGATGCAAGATGCTTCAGAAGCTTCTTGTATTTGAGTTTAATCTTACTGTAGTTTTCACACATTTCAGATAAACTTTCAATAAGTTCAGCTCTAGTAAGTTCAGAAAATACCTCTTCTGAATCTGATTTTGATCCAGATTCAGCTGTTTCTTTGTGGTCCTCCATGTCAGCCATCAATGCCACATTAGCACATTCATCTTCTGACTCTGATGAAGATTCAGAAGCATCTGAATCATCCCACGTGGCCATTAGAATTTTCTTCTTCTTTTCAAACTTCTTTCTGGGTTTCTCCTTCAGAAGTTTGGGACATTCATTTTTATAGTGGCCTGACTCCTTGCACTCGTGGCACACTACATTTTTCTTTCCAGATTTCTTGTGTCCAGAAGATTCGCCACGTTGATCAGATCTCTTGAAGTTTCTGAACTTCTTTTGTTTATGCTTCCAGAGTTGGTTTATCCTTCTGGACAGCAAAGACAATTCATCTTCTTCAGAGGAAGATTCTTCAGAGCTTTCTTCAATTACCTGCAAAGCTTTAGCAGATTTATTAGATTTTAGCGCAACAGACTTACCTTTCTACTAAGTTTCGTCTTCTTCCAGCTCAATCTCATGACTCCTTAAGGAACTGATAAGTTCCTCCAGAGTGATCTTATTCAGATCCTTTGCAAGCTTCAGCGCTGTCACCATTGGTCTCCACCTTGTTGGTAAGCTTCTGATTATCTTCTTGACGTGATCAAAAGTAGAGTAACCTTTGTCCAGAACCTTCAGACCAGCAGTTAGAATCTGAAATCTTGAGAACATAGCTTCCACAGATTCAGATTCCTCCATCTTGAAGGCTTCGTATTTCTGAATGAGTGCTAAGGCCTTTGTCTCCTTCACTTGGGAGTTTCCTTCATGCGTCATTTTTAAAGATTCAAACATATCAAATGCTATTTCTCTATTTGTTATTTTCTTATACTCAGTATGAGATATAACATTTAACAGAATGGTTCTCGCCTTGTGATGATTTCTAAAATCCTTTTTCTGTTGATCAGTCATTGACTTTCTGTCAACCTTTTTGCCTTCATTTTTAGGATGAATATAACCATCAATGAACAAATCCCATAAGTCAGCGTCATAGCCTAGAAAGAAACTTTCTATTCTATCTTTCCAATAATCAAACTTTTCACCATCAAACATGAGAGGTTTGGTGCTGATTCTGTCTCTATCATCATATTTGTTGTTGTTTGAAGTTGAAGTTTCAGCCATGATAAATCAAGAATAATAGATCAAGAGTTTTTCCCAACAGGATCTTTCTCTGTCACAATTAAGTGATAGCACTTACAGAACTAGAGCTCTGATGCCAACGGAAGGTAGGAAAAACACTTAGAAGAGGGGGGGGGGGGTTGAATAAGGGTTTCAAAAAACAATTAAGATGATAGAAAAATAACAAGGTATTTTTATCCTGGTTTCGTTTGAACTCAAACTACTCCAGTCCACCCTACTAAGGTGATTTGCCTTTCTCAACAAGGACTTAATCCACTAAATCAAACTGATTACAGTGTTAACCACTAAGACAACTGTCTTAGTCTTCTCAAGAAATCTGACCACACTTGGTCTCTTAAGGAATATTTTACAAAAGATAAACTAACAATGTGTTTAAGAGTTGCTTCTAAAAAGCTATATCACAACTGTGATTTTTACACAAGTTTAAGAACGAAATAAAAACTATTCAGCTTTGAAGAATGTTTATATGAGTTGCTTGTTGAATAATTTGTCAAGTGATTCGTCAATTTTGAAGTGATGCTGAGACTTGCTTTTATAGTACTTGAAGTCCATTTCTCAAAGACTGTGCAACACTGTGCATTCTGTTGCTTTTGTCTTCTATTGACTTTTCCTTTCTCAGAATAGGAATGTTCAGACAAATCCTTTTTGTCTGAATTCCTGCGTCATGCACGAATGAGGAAAGAGCCATTTGGATAAGGAAAAGGAATATGCCAACAGATCTTTATTTGAACAGCATCTTCTTCAACAACTTTGGAACGTCTTGCATCAGATCCTCTGATGATGTTCCTAGTTCTTCAGATCAGAGTTACTCTAACAGAGTTTTGCAGCAAAGTGCTTTAGAATAAAAATCTTTATCAGAGTAGACTTGTTTATCATAGCCTCTGTACTTGCAGCGTTAAGTACTTCCAGAGTCTTCTGAAACTTTACTGTATGTTCTTTACTCAAATTCTTCTCAGCTTTGCTCAGAGTCATCTGTAGTAGATCAGAGTCTTCTGATGTATTGCTTCTGATGCTCAGAGCTTTATTGTTCTGTAGTATTCAGAGGCGTTCTTACTTCCAGAATAATATTAATTTTGATATCTGAAACAAATAAACACTTGAACAGAATTAGAGTATATATTTCTTTTATACAAAATTTCATTAATGTTATCATCAAAACAATGAGATATATTAAACACCAATCAGTGTTCTAACACAAATTGGCTGGCCACCAAATGAGGCTGGTAACCAGCAAAGTCATATCCAATATCACCAGCTTCAATTCTGGATGACAGGATTGTAGGTGTGAGGAAAGCGGCCCAAGCTGCATTTGACATAGCAGCAGTAAAAGGAGAGAAGCCAGGAAATTTGTTTTTTTAGCTAAGCTGGGCCAATTAAATAATCTATAAAGGGAGGCATGGTCACATCGAAGATTTTGGTTTCAAGGAACAATTAGATATACTTAATAAGAACATATGAAATAGGATTTTCGTCTGGAGTGAGCAAGGCTAGCCTAGTACCCTCGATGGCCTTTTTCTCATTCGCCCTCATTAAGGCCATAAAATCAGTAACATGAAGCCTTGGTTCGAAAGTGGCATTGAGCCACAATTGCAAGAGTCAAAAGGTACTTGAGAGTGGGAAGGACTTACTTTTGGTATTTTCAGGAAGGTGCTTAAGTTTGATGGAGGCATCTCTAAGTGATTGATAGAGGTTGGCCAAGAGAAGTTTGTTGAGGGAAATCTTTCGTCCTTCATGAAGCTGAATGGCCAGGGGGACGAACTTCTTAGCCATCTGTAGGGAGCTAGAGCAAAAAACATAGTAAGAGAGCAAAAGGCCAAGAAAGTAATATGCTTGTGGTCGAAGACATCTTCACTAGCAGTGTTGTAGTTGTCAGAGATAAAGTTCTTGTAAGTGGGGCATCTAATGGTGAATTCATATTGGGTTGTCAGAGTTGGGAAAAAAGTGGCGCCAATAGGATTTAAACTTGTAATGGAGGAGACGTTGAACAAGGTTGGCGTGTGCATGCCGCAGGGAAGCTGAAAGGTGTTGGACGATCCCTCCTAAAAGAAGATCGAAGCCAACAAAGTCCAAGAAGACGAAGTGGAGGAAAGGAAGAAAGGAGTTGAGAGAGATTATTTATAGGTGTGGATCGATTTCCGTGACCCCACCAATCCTTGAGATGGTGAAATCCCCCATGAACCGTGCTTGTGCCACTTTTGAATTTCTAATATTTATCCTATGATCCTTAAAAGGAAGGGGAAGAAATCTAAACTAACCCTGCTCGCAAATGTTTCTCCTACAAATGCTAAGAGATTTGGAATTGGGGTTGGTTATACTAAGGGAAGTTATTAACAGCCTGAGTATCTATAGTAATCTATAGGAACCTTGATTGTATATTTTTACTGTTGAATTACTTGCTTGCCTAGGTTTGTCTGCTGTTTAATTAAGAAGGTTCCTCCTTTGTGAAAATTGAGGGATTGTTTTTGTTTTGTGTTTCTATGGTTTTCTATTGTTTTTGGAAGGCATCAGGACCTAAAGGTTTTTTATTAGTGTGCTCGCTAAGCTCTCGCAATCTTATGCCTATGTATTCTCAAAAAAGAAACATAGAAATCAGAGCGTTCGTAGTTCCTCCTAATCTATGGGAGGAAAAAAATTTGTTTTGTATCTTGTTTAATGTCTAAGATGATTAAGCTAAAAAGAGTGTTGAAAAGATTTGACAAATTGTCATCTTTAAGGGAGATATCTCACCTATTCACTACAATCATATGAGAATGATGTCATAAGGGAAGAAAGCTTTGAACTTATTGTGTTTAAGTAATGCAATTTTTTCCTTTATGAATTCTTTACATACTAAGAGAGGGACCTTAACTTGGATATAAGATCGACAAGTGTTTCACTTATATCAGTTAGATGAAATAATTTTTTTTTAGTCATGATAAGAGAGAGACTCCAGCTTGGATTTTGAATCAACAAGTGTGTCACTTACATCAATTATCTGGAAAAAAGTTTTGAATGTTTGATTTGAATTGTAGTGATTAGAAGAGATGTCTTCCTATAGGGATGACTCAAAGTATCACCTGTAAGGAGATTGGTTTATGTATCTTGATTGAATCCCAAGATATGAAGCTAAAAGATTGAAAACTGACTCAACTGGGGAGTTTTATCTGTCTTGTACAAAGCCCAAGATTGAGGCTGACTGACTTGGAGAAGTTATTTGTTATATAAAAAACATCCTGAGAGGAAGCTAATGACTGTTGAGGAAATTTGAAGAGACTGACTCAATATTGAGGATTTGACTGACTCTTTTGGGGATTTTTATTTGTATCCTGTACAAAGCCCAGGGTGAATGAGGTCGGAAGAAGTTATTTGTATTCTGTACAAAGACCAGGATGATGTGGTTAAAAAATTTATTGTATCCTGTACAAAAGCCAGAATAGTGAAGCTAAAAGAAGTTATTGTATAGATGACTGAGACTTGACATGTGCTTTTAAGAAGCCATATGGTCCTTGCATGAAGTCCAAGAGGAGGCTGTGGGGAATTGAATGAGACTTCCCAAGTCTGCTTGTATGAAGCCCAAGAGGAGGCTATCTTACTAGGGAGATTCTTTGTATGATGCCCAAGAGGAGGCAATGATGCTTGTATAAGGCCCAAGAGGAGGCCATGGAACTAGTTGTTTGAACTAAGTTGTGATTGAAGGGGTCCTATTGTTTTACCTATGTCTAAATTAAGGATGATTTAAATGTCAAGAGAAACTTAACAGAATATGAACAAACATGATTGAAGATTCACAAGTATAGACATTGATATGATATGTTTGAATATGGAATATTACACATCTTTTTAGGGTTTGATGTGTTGAGTATTTTATTTGTGTGTTTTATTTTATTCACAAAGGTGTTAGGTCTTACACTCTAAGTAGAGGTCCAAGATTTATTGAAAAGAAAAGAAAAGGTGGTGGGTCTTACACTCTAATAGATTCCCAAGATTTATTCTATGTACAAAGGTGTTGGGTCTTACACTCTAAGCAGAGGCCCAAAATAGTTGAAAAGTTGAATGCCACTAGGGTTGTGTTTGATGAGAGTTGAGGATTAAGTTTTAAAAGATTGAAAGTTTTGAGAAATTGAAGAAAGTTTTGAGAAGAGGGAAGGGACTTATACTCTAATAGAGGCCCAAGATTTTGATGATTTGAAAATTGGAAGGGGTTGGGACTTACACTCTAGCAGAGGCCCAAGGAGTTTGAAAATGTAATGTAATGGGTCTTACACTCTAACAGAGGCCCAAAATAGCTGAAAAAGATTATGTGCATTTTAAAGAGATGTATTTATCATGATAATAGTTTATAAGAGAGATATTTGAACATTTAAGCAAGGGTGCAAGTTGAACATGTTAATGATAAGTTGATAACAACCAAACATAGATATTAGGGTTTAAACATGGTCATAAACAAGTAAGAAACACCACAAATGTTTAAGCATACAAGAATGTATTCATTGGCATATTTAAGGCAAAATTTAAGTGTATAAGGACACTAAAGCATGGTGAAACCATCATAAAGGAAAACATGCATATCATTGTGTAAACATGGAAGGAACATCACATGTTAAGGAAAAAATAGTCAAGTAAAAGTTCATAGTATAGACAAAATTGAACATATACTTTTACATGTAAACATATACTTGAAAAATTTATCAAAAACAAGTGGGAACAAAGATGTATCACATCACAACATCGTACAATGTTGATATAAGTTAGACATGGTGCAAATAAGTGTTTACAAGCAAGGGAAAGAAAGGAAGCATTCAAAAGGATCGGAGAAGTCCTTTAAAAAAAAAACCTAAAAACACCACCACCTTGAACACTCATAAATGTATTAAAAATAATTATTTTTGGTATTTCCTTTTCACAAATATAAAATAGACATTATCATGAATAATTTTAAAAAAGAATGGATTTAAAATGATAAAAAAATGAGAAATTTATGATAGTTTGAATTTTGAAAAAAAAGGAAAATATAAAAGGTGGTAAAAAAGAAATGTCAAGGGTGGGATTTGAACCCACGCTCTCATGCTTCAAACTCTCAAACACGCCTTGGCTAACTGAGCCAGCGTGTGCTGGTGATAATTATACCAAACCAACATATAATATATAAAACATGCGTGGCAAATTCAAAATATTGCGCCAGACTTCATCTTCTTCCTTGAGCCAACTCCTGAATTTGCAAAAACTATCCTATCTTCCTTGAGCCAACTCTTAAAACACGCCTTGGCTAACTGAGCTAGCGTGTGCTGGTGATAATTATACCAAACCAACATATAATACATGAAAGTTGCTCGTTTTTGAACAAGGAATTCAATGGTTCTTTTTAATTTCATTTATTTTAAGTGTATCATAAGATATCATGTTATAATTAGATGAACCCTAAAAAATGCAAAAGCTATATGAAATCCTACATACAACAGATAGTATGTAATTGATGGAGGAGAAACAACATATATAGGTGCAGAAACATAATGGTAACTTAAAATAACAAGTATGACGCATGTGTCATTGAGTTTGAGAGATTGAGGCTTACCTCTACAAGAAGGAATTGAATTCTATGGTAGGGGTGTTCCAGAAGTGAAATGATGATTGGAAAGCTTCCCTACACCTCAAGGAATGTGTTGATATGCTTGGAATGAATGGAAACCTTCTGGATTAAAGAGCTCGAATCCAACTGCAACTTGGTTGGGATGATATATGATCTTGATGCAATTGATGTTAAAATAGTGTTTAAGTGTTTGGATCATTTATACATTATGTATATGATGTGTTTGAACCAAAAGTTTGAGCCAAGAAGCTCTGGTTTTGAAAACACGATTCTCGCTTTTGAAATTTTTGAAACTTGGAGTGAAAGAAAGAAATGAGAGAAAATAAGTGTTGTGTTGTTTTGGGGTGATTTGAATGATCAGAAGTGAGCTCTATTTATAGGTGGATAGATTTGTCTTGGCTAAATAGTGATGGCTTGGAGGATAAGATCTCATTTAATATTTTTGGCTAGATACCATTACTTCCATGCCAAGGTACATTATCACTTCCAAGTAGCATAGCTACCTTTTGACCAATTCCATATTCTTCAGAGTGATTTAATGTTATTTAAGTAGAGATCTTGACTGAGGAGAGTGGCCTTGTTGAATTTGCATCATTGCACATAAATGCAATTTTGAATTCAAGGCATATGTGACAAAACTTCATAATTCCAAATGTGATTCTTCTTGACTCAATGCTTGATCTTGCCGGTTTATGGTGACTTATTCTGATCTTTGTTGAATTGGTATGATCATGATCATTGCACTTGAATAAAAAATCGTGTAGTGCAAGAAAGGTCCAAAATTGATTTTGCAAAACAGTTGCAGCAAGGTGTATTGCACCTCCATAACTCTTTGCTCAAGTGGAGTTTGATGATGTTCTTGGTCATATTGGAAAGCTTGTACATCATACTTAAACTTTGATATTTTCATTTGGTTTTGATTCATCTTGGATCTTGGAGAAAAATGGCCTCAAATTTGGCTAAAAGACAAAACAGATTCTGTCCAAAATTTCACTAAATGTCAAGGATCAAAAAGTCTTGAAACCCTAACTTCATATCTCAAAATCTATGCACTTTTTGAGAATCCACTCTAAGTGACAAAGTTGTGGTATGTAACAAGCTCTTAAATTTGATCTTTTGATCCAAGAAAATGGTTTCTTGGTTTGGAAGTTATGATCTTGCAAAGTCTACCCCAAATTAGGGTTTTCTTCATAACTTATAAAATTTTTCACTTCTTTATGGTTGCCCTTTTTACAATTAGCCTCACTTTTCTTGATTTTTCTTGATTTTTCTTGATCAATCATGATTCAAATCATATATTATCATCATTATTGACTTAAATAAGTCATGGTTGACCAAAAACCTCAAAAGTCAAACTTGATTTTAACCATAGTTGACTTTTTTGTATCAGCTGAATCTTGAACTTTGTGATCCTTTATGAAATCAAAACTTTGGGATAAATTGAACATCATGGATGGACTCCAGGTGTTTTTGAGTGTCTTAAGTCATGTCCTAAGGTTTGAGATCATGTCTTGGCTAAAAGTCAAAGGCATGGTTGACTCTTTTGTCAAAAACCCTAGTTTGTGGTTCATATGAACTTGAATCTTTGTTTTTCTTATGAATCAAGTTGTTTGGGTCAATCTAATAATATTAATGGACTAAAATGATGTATTTGAGGTCTTTGAAACATATCTTAAGGTATTGGCTCATGCTCAGATGAAATTTTCTGTTTAGAGGCCTTGATCAACCAAAACCTTAATTTGGTGCCTTAGATGACCTTGGGGCTTGATCCACTTGAAATGATGTATACTTGTGCTTTATTCTTGATGAAAAAGACCTCTTTATCTTTATAAATGAGTGAGAGACTTTATAGGTTGAAGATAATGCTTATCCCTTGATAATTCATCTACTTGAGCTTTAGGGGGAATCACCTAACTTGTGAAGCAAGTAAGCACACATATCTTGTACTTGTGATTGGGTTAGAGATGCATGAAATTATATTCATATGATATGCAAATGATGTAGGATTTTAGGGTCAAAATTTAGGGTATGACAATAGGCTTCAGTGCATGCGTTGGATCGAACACCTGGCGACCGCGTGAGAGTGATTGATGAGATTTAGTGGGTTTTCAAAGCAACGCATTAATAAGGACTGGGAGCAGTTACTGAAGCGTGAAAACCCACGTCTTCCTAGGTGTTGCACCCCAAAAATTTCCCAACCTTTTCTTAACTTGGTTTATGTTTCAATTCATTTCTTTCTAGCATTTGCATTGCATAGCATATTTCATTGAACATGGGATCAAGAGGTTGTGCATAGCAAGAGGAGTCTACTCAGAGGGTTGAACCTAAGAAAGGGGTGTTACTCAAGTTTGAATGGTCATCAAGTCATCAGGAAGTGGGCAATAGTCTTGTGAAAGGATTGATGTATGTATGTGGGTCAACTCCTAACATGGAGGCCAGTTCAAGATCATGAGAGGATTGTGAATTCATGATTATGGGTATATGATGTTGAGAGAGCTCATTGAGTGCTTTGAGATCCATTTGGAGCTTATTCAAGTTGTTGTGTGAGGTGGAACAAGCCACAGTCAAAGGTGTTGTATCTAGGGTTTTCATCTGGTAAATTCTCAATCAACTGTGAAACAGAAGGAGATTAAAACTCAACTCCAAGTCTATATGGTCATGGGATGTTATGTTGATAGGTTTAATATATCATTTCAAGATCAATTCATCAAGAATCAAGAGTGTGAGAAGTTACTAAATTAGGGTTCCTAGTGTAAAATCCCCTGTTTAGTCCTCATCTTCAAGACCACCTATCTCAAGATAAAAGTTTCATCTCAACTTTTGACCAACATCAAACTTGTAGAGCATGTTCTTAGATTTCTTTTGAGTACTAGAAGTCCTTGATTGGATTTATAGAACTCAAGTTATGATGCAGACAAGTTACATGTCATCAGATGAATGTGATTTTGGTCAACAAAAGTCAACCAACTTCCAAGCCATTTTTGACCTACAAGGATGTTTGTCCTCAACCCTTGATGAACATGAAAGTTGTAGGTCATGGACTTAGATTTCCAAAGAGTACTAGAAGGCATTCATCTGATTTGTAGAACTCAAGTTATGAGGCTTGCAAGTCAGGGGTATTTTGGAAATGTGAGATTATAGGTCATAAAATTATAGGTCCATTTCACCAACTTGCACACTTCAAATGAAGATTTTTCCAACATCAAATGTGCTCCAAATGGTGTCAATTGTTCAAGCAAGCCTTGAGAGGTCATGAATTTGGCTTGGAATGGTGAATTCCCAAAGTGATTTTCATGGAAAAAGCTTTAAAATGAGAAAATTGGATTTAATTCATTATGGATCATTTTTATGCAAGTAGATACATATTTTGAGTGCAAACTATATTCCAAATACAATGGCAATATTAGAATTTGAATTTGGTGTGTTTTTATGAGCCATTTTCAAGCTTTCTTCAAGCTTAGGTCACACTTGTAATATCAACCATTGAGATCAAACAAGGATGAAATCCCAGCCATTCACACTCCTCATGTTACCAGCAAGTGATTTGCATCATTTTGGAGCCAAATTGGTACAGATTTCGTGCACATGACAAGTGAAAAAACTCAAATTCCATGGATATGCAATTGGGCTCTAGGACTGCCATTGGGCTTAATTCCTCTCCAAATCCATTGCATATAAGCTTTCCATCATCAACAAATCATCAGAGCTCGTGATTGAAGCAGAATTGGAGCTAGAGCATTTTGAAAAAGTGAAGAACAAGTGAAATACGATTTTTGAGATTTAGCTAGATTCAAGCAAAATTAAAGGTTGCAAAAGCTTCATTGAAGATCACAGAACGTTTCTGGATACTTTTCTTCAAGCTTAAGCATCAATTGAAGGCTCAGTGGAAGTTCTCGATTAGGTATTTACAATTCAACTTATCTCTCTCATTATGCCATGTTTCTCTGCCATTTTTGCATATTTGAGACCTAGACAACATGTAGATCATTAATCACCAAAACGAACTAGCATTTGTGATGATGGTTGGATGAAGCTCCAAACAGTTTTGATCTAATATGGCTTGTTCTTGTGTTGTTTTACTTAATCATTGCTTGATCTGTGATCTCCATAACCTCTAGATGATTTCTAGACAAAATTGAATGAGTTTGGTGAACTTTTGGTTTTGATGCACAATTCTGTTTGGCTTCAATTTGGATTGGTTGTGAGGAATTAATGGAAAATAAGTATGTCAGGTTGTTGTACATGGAGAGAGGAAGATATTGATACCGGTTTTGTTGAATTTGGTTAAGTTTGACATCAGAGCACTGTTGCTATCGCCGGAGAAGACGATCAGAGTCTTCTCCGGCCACCACAAGACTTCCCTCCCTTTTGTTTCAGTTTGAATGGAGAAGATGATCTTCTAGCCGTTAGATCTGGCTGACTCCCTTGACCTAGTATGTGGATCCAACGCATGAGATTTTATTCTGAGAGTGTTGAATAGGGTTTTGATTACGTGGCCGTGTGTGGATTGTAGGATTGCTTACTTTTGAAACCAATGCCTAGGATTAAGACTCATGGTGGGGAGGAGTCAATGAACCACACCCAATCCCCCAATGAAATGCGTCATTTCACTTAAATTCCCTTGCGCATACGTGGCACGCTTGTGGGTGTTGGATCTGTTGACTGGTCTCCTGATCCCTTGGCTGTTGTTTTTTCATGCATTTTCATGTTCTTTTATTCATTTTATTATTTTTCTTTTATTCTTGTTTGCATTTAATTCATTAAAAATAGCTCCAATGCTCTAAAAAATTCATAAAAATATTTTTTACAAACCTTGAGATGTCTATTATTTTTAGACATTTTTTATTTTATTTTTCAGATTATTTTATATTTTTAAATATAATTAAACATAGGTGTTTTTAAATGAGTTAAATTGTGATTTGTTTGTTCTTTTATTTGTTTCTTCCATTTCCTTTGGGTCCAATGAATGAAAATTGATCCTTATACAGATGATGAGTTGAACAAAATTTGAGGACCATTTTGCCCCTGGTTGGTTGACTTTGGTTGACTTTTGGTGCTTTTCTTTTGACCCTCGATTCTCTCATTTCAAAGTGGTACATCTTGAATATCATTTTCTTTTGATGGTGCTTTGAGGGGATATTTGCTTTGAGCTTTTGGCCTCTGTTTTCCAACATGTTCAGGTACCTTGTGCATTTTATTTGATTATTTTTGGACCATTTTCCTATTTTTTAGGTAACTTGCAAGTCAAGTTACCTCCAAGGGAGGTTCATACATGTACCTTGACCTAGTTTGACTTGGATATGACATTTTTGGATCCTTTGAACTCCCAATGCCTTTTGTTTCATGTTTCTAACATGTTAAGAATGATGTTGGTTCAATTTTAGGTCATGGTTTTGTTTCTTCCTTATTCATTTGTTTGTTTTCTTTTGAGCTTTCAACTTGAACTTCTATGTGATGTGTGTTTGCATTCTTTGTGCTTTTGCTTGAATTTCCTTTTGAATTGAATTGCTATTGCTTTTGAACTTTCTTCTCTTCATCTCCCTTATGTCCAATGACCTTGGATTGTCATTTAAGGTGGCTTGGTCCCTCCTTTGGAGGTATTTGAAGTATACCTAGAATGATGAATCCTTGAGGACACTTTTGGTGCTTCTTTGCTTTTGATGAGTGATGATTATGGTTGAGTACCTATTATGAGGTCCTTGATTCCCTTATTTGGTCTCCCATCATCACTTGGCTTTGGTTTTTGTTTTACGTTTCATTTGGTTTAGTTTTGTTGGTGTGGTTGATGTTGTTTGACTTAGATCATTTCATCCCACTTTTTGATGCATCTTTGTGTGATTTGTTCTTGCTTGGTTGGTATCTTCTTGTGCTCTTCTTCTTTTCTTTTCTTGCATTTCCATATGCATGCTTGGTTGAGATGAGCTTGTGGAGGCTACTTCCCCACACTATTTTCCTCCCACTTTCATTCTATTTGTGCATCTTATGTTTGCATCTTTATTTGCATGTGCTTTCATTCTTCTTCTTCTTCTTCTTCTTTCTTTGTCATGCTTCCCATAAGTTCTCTAACCTCTTGAGGTTATGATAGACATTAGGTGCCTAGCCATGCATGATAACATTAGGTAGTTCCCTTTGAATCTCAACTTTAAGTCCACTTTGCATGATAACTTTTAGGATTGATTAGTCTCCTATTAGTGTTCTTTCTTCTCTTCTCATCTTCAAACATTCATAAAACACTTAATAAAGAATGACAAGTGTGGCATGCTACAAGCCTTAAGCTACTTGAGAAATGGTAATTGAGGGGCCTCCTCTCAAGGACCTAGAGTGTTTAGTGTACACCCTTTCGGTGATATACGACGCATTCGTTCTTAGGTCATAGTCTCTAGTGCGACATGAGTTACAAATCAAATTCAAAACACTTTTCTCTAAAAAACACAAAAACACTTCAAACCTTTTTCATCCTTCGGGATCTTAATCAGGAAAATATTTTTAGATAAAAGAGTGTCGTTAACTCTTAGTTCTACCATAAATGGTAACGCCTAAGTCTCCAATGGTCGAGCTGCATACACCAACTGCTAGAACTACTTGTTAACCCTACTCGGGCCTAAAAACTTTTGAACCAACCTGTGGTCCTTTTAACCCGAACTATGTTTGCTCTGATCTTTCATACCAGATGAAAGTACATAGGCACAAGACATGATGTCTTGGCGAGCAACCTTCCCCCCTTTTCTCCCGTAGTTAGTCGAACTACGTTGACTCTGACTTTCCCATTGCACGAGGGAGTATGTAGGCACAGAGCGACGATGCTCTGCCGGGTCATCTCTCTTTTCTTTTCTTTTGTCCTTGAGCCTTTAGCTAGATAGTTTCAACACACCCTTTTAGATAGACAATAATGCATGGATCTCGTCGAGTACGACGAACGTGAGGGGTGCTAATACCTTCCCCTTGCGTAACCGACTCCCGAATCCAGACATGGTTACGATGACCTTGTCTTTCCCTTTTTCGTTAGGTTTTTCCGATCGTTTACTTTCCCTCTCTTTGGGATAAATAACGAAAGTGGCGACTCTTTTGGTTTTCCCGCTGGTTGTTTTACACAGTAGCGACAACTGGCGACTCTGCTGGGGATCCTGGTTCCCTATGCGAGTCAATCGTAGCGCTTATCTATTTATCTTTGGGTGTTGTATATATGTGCTTTATTTATCTTTCTTGCATTTATTTTCTGCATCATATATCATTAATGCTGTGCTGTGGGGAGGGAAGTTCCATTGAGTGATAAGTCGGACCTGGGCTTGAGTATACACCTAGCTTTAGTAGTGGAAATTAGTGGTGGATGTGCTTGCTTTGCTCGTACTAGTTCACCATGAAATTCACGCTCGGACGAGATTCTCTTTGACGATTTTCTTTCTGGCCCTTTGGGCTCGAAGGAATTTTGAATCTGAGGGTTGTCGACTCTGGGGACCGATCATTTGTGAGTCAGTTAAGTAAGGCCTCTTCAAAAGATTATGATGCCAAAGCAGAAATGGTGAACGTATCATCATTTCTTGAAAGTTTGTGACACTGACAAACGCATAGGATGTCAAACCTTATCAGTGGATAGGTCCACACCTGTGAGAGGGATTGGGTTATGCAGGAAACTTTGGCTTTCAAAATACCCGATTCTTTACAGTGTGAATTTGTTTATCAGTGGGTCATATTGTCGGTACTTTGTTCTTGCTAAGGCGAAGTGCTGGTTCTTCTCGACCAACAGCACAACAGTCTTGATCCCTTGTTTGCATTTGCATTTGCATTTTCATCTACACTTTATTAACATGTATTTGTGTTGCAGGTGGATATTTCTCCTTCGATTCTAGTGATCTTATTTCCTCCTTGCAAATATGGATTCCTTGAAGAGAACAATGGCTTACAAGCTTCTAACTCCAGATGTTAGATCTTTGCTGAGTTTGATTTCACTAGCCGGTGGGAAGGTGATGGAGGATTTCAGGCAGTCTTATGGGAGATTATTAAGATGGGTGTGCAAGCCTTCAGCACATGAGGTGGATAGCCTTTATGCCTTTCTACAGTTCTACGATCCACAATTGAGGTGTTTTGTCTTTCCTAACTACATTCTGGCACCTACTTTGGAGGAGTACTCAGTATTGTTGGATGTGCCTATTCTTAGTCAGATGTCATTTGTTCATATTGACGCTAAGCCTGATCTGGCTAAGCTAGCTGCCATAGTAAATATGGATGCTTCAGAATTACAGGGGGGTCTGACAGAGTGGAATGGGGTTCATGGTTTTCCTCTGGCTTTTCTAGTTGATAAGGCTCGATAGTTTTCTAAGGATGGTTGCTGGATTACATTTAACGTTGTTCTTGCTCTTTGTATATACGGCATTGTATTGTTTCCTAATCTCCCTGACTTTGTGGATTTGGATGCATTTCATATACTGGCTTTGAGAAACCCAGTGCCTACTCTTCTCGGAGACGTTTATCATTCTGTGCATTACAAGAATGAGAAACGAAGGGGAAAGAATGTGGCTTGCTGTGTTCCTCTATTGTACGCTTGGTTTGCTAGTCATATGCCCAAGACGAATCCATTTGTGGCTACTGATATTACTTCAAAATGGTCGGAGAGGTTGATGGGACTATCTGCAGAGAATATTGTTTGGTTTGATTGAGACATGCTGGGTACAAATATTTTTTATTGTTGTGGTGGTTTTCCTAACGTCCCTTTGGTCGGAAGGAAAGGTTGCATCAACTATAACCCTTCTTTATTGGTGAGACAGTTTGGGTATGCATTGAGGGAGCCTCCTAGAGAAGAGGAGATACAAGAATCTCTGTATCTTACTGGTTTATTGGAGGGCGAGGCTTTGGGCAGACTTGAGCATGCATGGAATAACATTCATCAGAAAGGGAAGTTAGCTTTGTAGAAGAGTAACAGCCGAGCATATGACCCTTACTTGACTTGGATTCATGATAGAGCTGCGAAGTTCTTGATGCCACTCCCTGCAGTTGCACCTCTATATCCTCTCATGATAGAGGAACCCACTACTATAGATATCCAGAAATACAATCAGGTATTGTCAGAGAAGGAAGAGCTGAGAAGAGCAAATGAAGAACTGGAGAAAGAGATCATCCAGCTCCGAAGCGAGAAGATTGATGTCGTCAATTCTTTCAAGAGACAAACCGAGCTTGTCAACAAACTGGGTACGGACCTGACTAAGGAGACTAGTGACAGAGAGTGCACAGGCCGAGATTTGAATGTCGTTCACAGTGTTCTTACTACTAAGAAGGAAGAGTTGGATAGGGCTTACTTGAGAATCTCCAAGTTCGAGTCAATATGGAATGCCACACTCACTAACAACAAGGAGCGCGAAGACAGGTTAAAACTTCAGATCAACAAGTTGAAGGACCAGCTTAATGCCAAAGATGGAGAGATTGCAGCAGAAGCATCACTTAAACGAGACAGTGAGTACAGGTTGAATAAAGCGATCACGAACTTGAAGGATCTCAGGTTGAGAGCTGACTCCAAGAGACGCAGGCTTGAGGCATGTTTCGGGGAAGAAGCTTTAGAGGATCACGTTGACAACCTACATCATACTGTTAGCCAGCAGGATTTGCTTATTCAGGGACTACTTGCTAGGCCGGATCATCCTGACACGCTGAAGCTGTTAGAGGATTTCCGGTCACGTCATCCTGCTTGACCGTCTTGTTTATTTCTGTTGTAGTCTTGCTGTTTATTTGCTGTATTTGACCATCACCAGGCTTGTTGGTTGAGGTCTTTTCCTTATTTGTACTCGGTTGTAGCTTGTACATTGCCTGTTGGCCTTTGATTTATATACGAGGAGTTGGTATTCTATGCTTGTCCGCAAAGTTCTCCATTGTTCTGTTTTTTTCTGGAAACTAGAATTGAGGGGGAAATGTCCCTATTGCATAAATACATGTCTGCATTTTAGAATTGTCCTCGCATTTGCAGGTGCATCGGAACTGTTAACCTTATTTCTCCTGTGGTTTACTAGTGTTTCAGGATTGTTGACGTGACAACTCATCATTACGGTACCAGAAGAAACCAGAAAAGACTGATGGATCAGATGCAGGCAGAAATGCAAGAGATGAGAGATCGGATGGCACAACTGATGGAGGTCATGCAAGGGGTTGCTAGTGGCCAAGCGCAACTTCAGACTTTAGTGCAACCTTTGATTGCACGAGTGGATGGTGATGGTGTGTTACACGGTGGGATTGCTGCTAACCCTCCTCATATTGAAACTCCTCGGGCAGACAATTCTATGCCAACTTTAGTCATCCCTACTGCTGGAGGGAGTGGTCACGCTACTGGTGCTGGAAACGCTGGTAATACTGGTTTTGCTAATGGTGGTAATGGTAATGGAAACGACTATGATCTCGATACTACGTGTGCCATACACGGTAATATGGACCATATCTGGAATGAGGATATGCAGGAGGATGTGTTTTCTCCAAGAGTTGTAGCTGCTGAATTACCCTCCGAGGCTGATAGGAGGATTAAGATGATCGAAGAGAAGATGAAATCTCTTGACTGCCAAAACTCTATGGGGCTGGATATGTCTAATTTGGGGCTGATCCCAGGCTTAAGAGTGCCACCAAAGTTCAAAGTCCCAGACTTTGATAAGTACAAAGGTACCACTTGCCCTAGGGTTCATCTGAGGTCTTATTATTGCAAGATGTCTGCACATTCCGATGATGAGAAACTACTTATACATTTCTTCCAGGATAGTTTATCCGGTCCCTCGTTGAAATGGTATATGAGCTTGGAGCCTGCAAATGTCCGTAGCTGGAGAGACCTAGTCGAATCTTTTGTAAGGCACTATCAGTACAACACTGACCTTGCTCCAAATAGAGTCCAGCTGCAGAATCTTTCCCAGAAGAATAATGAATGCTTTAAGAAATACGCCCAGAGGTGGCGAGAGCTTGTTGCTAGAGTGCAGCCTCCCATGGTAGAGCGCGAGCTTGTTGACATGTTTGTTGCTACTTTACCGGGAGTGTACTATGAAAAGTTGATAAGCAGTATGTCAGGCAGCTTTTCTGACTTAATAATCACCGGGGAGAGGGTGGAGAATGGAATTAAGTTAGGAAAGATCAATGCTGGTGAGATGCCCTCAGCTGGAGGAGGAGGCTAGAAGGTGTTTGGAAACAAAAGGCGAGAGGGAGATACTAATGTTGTACCCAATTCACGGGGAAGAAATAGAGGTCAGAATCGGCAACATCAACAAATTTCCAGCATCACTATTCCAGCAGTTCAACAACCACAGCAACAACAGCGTCAGCAAGAACAGCAACAACGACCGCAACAAAATCAACAGGGGTATGGGAGATACCAAGATAGAGGTCGGGCGGCAGTGAACAGACATTTTGATGCCCTTCCCATGCCATATTCCCAGTTATTGCAGGCTTTGCTACAACTACAATTGATTCAAAAAAGGACTATGGCTCTTTTGACTGGACCCCCTCCACCTGGGTACGATGCAAATGCTCACTGTGAGTTCCATTCGGGTGCCCCGGGGCACAATATTGACAATTGCAAGGCCTTTAAATATAAGGTGCAAGACATGATTGACAGTAAGGCGATCAATTTTTCCAATGATGTTCCCAATGTGGTGCATAATCCCATGCCGAATCATGGGTAGGCTGGGGTTAATGCAATTATCGAGGAAGAGGTGTTGAATTTGGCGACGGATGTTGATGAACTGAAGACACCCTTAAGCTTTGTGAAAGCCAGATTGCTGAAGGGGGGTGTTTTCCCGGGTTGTGCTGAGGACTGTGTTGAATGTTCTGTTAATCCTAGGAGAGGATGTGGATTATTGAGAAAATGTATTCAGGAGATGATGGATAATAGAGTTTTACAATTTGACCGTTCTATCGGAAGAGAGTCTGAGGATTTGGTGGCTGAAGAAAAGGATGAGATTGCGACAATCTCCATCCCGTACAAGACTGTTAATATCTATGCACCGAAGCCACCAACGATAACTATCACAAAAGCAGGTCTTGTGCCGTTTGAAAGCACTAAGGCTGTTCTGTGGAATTACGGAGCCGAAGTGTACTGTAATGGGAAAAAAGTAAACTTGAATGATTCCCCTGCAAGTTCAGTTGACAATCTCGTGGGAGCAGGAGGTATTACTCGCAGTGGCCGAGTCTTTTCATCGCCTGAAGTGACTGTTGATAAGGTGGACAAGGGGAAAAGACCGGTAGTGGAGGAGACTTCTCAATCTGGGGAGAGAGAATCTTTGTTGAAAGATGCGGAGGAATTTATGAGGCTGATTCGGAAAAGCGACTACAAGATAGTCGATCATTTGCAGCAAACTCCTTCCAAAATATCTATCCTGTCGTTGCTCCTTTGCTCTGAGGCGTATAGGAATGCATTGCTGAGAATACTAAACACTGTTTACGTGCCGCAGGAAATTTCAGTCAATCAACTCGAGGGAGTTGTGGCGCACGTAAACGCAGGAAATGGCTTAGGCTTTACGGACCTGGATTTGACGCCAAGAGGCAGAAATCATAATTGTGCACTGCATATATCTTTAGAATACCGAGGGGCTGTCATGTCTCACGTGCTTGTGGATACGGGATCATCCTTAAACGTGCTTCTGAAGAAGGCTCTAATGAAGTTAGACGTGAAGGGGTTAATTTGCACGCCAAGTGATTTGGTGGTGCGTGCGTTTGATGGAACTCAAAGATCTGTGTTTGGGGAGGTAACTTTGCCTATTCAGGTGGGACCTGAAGTCGTTAATGCAGTGTTTTACATCATGGATATCCAGCCGGCCTACAGTTGTTTACTAGGTTGTCCGTGGATTCATTCAGCGGGAGCTGTGACCTCTACGTTGCATCAAAAGCTGAAATACATGGTTGGCGGTAGCGTTGTTACGGTTTGCGGGGAGGAGGATATCATGGTCAGCCATTTATCATCCTTTAAGTATGTTGAAGTGGACGGAGAGATCTATGAAACTCTCTGCCAGGCCTTCGAAGCGGTCAAGATTAAAGATAAGTCTCCTGTTGTGAGTAAAGAGCCTGAGGTGGCTATGTCTTCGTTTAAAGAAGCTCAAGCAGTGGTACATACTGGGGCAGTACAGGGATGGGGCCAAGTATTGGAGATTCCCCGTAAATAAGACAAGTTTGGTTTAGGGTATCGACCGTCATTCTCCTCTCCTTCAGCCTCGCAGAGCGTGCCGCGCTATAAAGGGCCCGTGCAGTTCACCAAGGGAGGAGTCATCATCGAGAGAATTAATACTGTATCTGACGAAGACGGAGACAGTGACTGTGATATGGATGCCTAGATCAAGCCATGTATTTCGGGACAGAGCCTGCGCAACTAGTCAATTGAAGAATTCATTCAAGTGACGACAGAACAGTAATGCTTTGTTTTTCCAATTATTGTACTACCCTATGTCCTACCCGGGGCATAGTGGTATTTTATTTCAGGGCCTTATTTGTTTATGTCTGAACATTGTTTATCAATTAATCAAAGGGCGTTTTCTCACTCAAATTTTGTGATCTCTGTTTTTCTTATTTTTATTTTTCACAATAAAATGGCAATATGGTTTGTACTTGTTTGCATATTGTTTGAAACATTTAACCATTTTCATTGTAGGATTCCTATTGCAGATGACACCAATTCAGAACCTCCTATGACTCGCTTTGACTTCGATCAACCGATATATCAAGCTGAAGAAGAGATTGATGAGGATGAAGACTTGCCTGAAGAGTTAGCTAGACTCTTGAAACAAGAAGAGAAGATCATTTTGCTTCATCAGGAGGAAATTGAGGTTGTTAATCTGGGTTCTGAAGAAGTTGTCAGAAATGTACGGATAGGGGCTGCGCTATAGAGTGACATCAAGCAAAGACTGATTGAGATGCTTCGAGAGTATAGTGACATCTTTGCTTAGTCGTACGAGGATATGCCCGGGCTTGATACCGACATAGTGGTTCATCGCTTACCATTGCGCGAGGAATGTCCGCCAGTCAAGCAGAAGCTTAGAAGGACAAGACCAGATATGGCGGTAAAAATCAAAGAAGAAGTCTAAAAACAATGGGATTCCGGATTTTTAGCCGTAACTACTTACCCTCCATGGGTCACCAACATAGTACCTGTACCGAAGAAAGACGATAAGGTGCAGATGTATGTTGATTATCGGGATTTGAATAAGGCGAGCCCTAAAGATGATTTCCCGCTCCCTCACATTGACGTATTGGTCGACAATACAGCTCAATTTTCGGTGTTTTCCTTCATGGATGGTTTCTCGGGTTATAATCAGATAAAAATGGCACCGGAGGACATGGAGAAAACAACATTCATTACACCGTGGGGGACGTTTTGCTACAAGATGATGCCTTTTGTCTTGAAGAACGTCGGAGCAACATATCAGCGCGCTATGACAATGCTCTTTCATGACATGATGCATAAAGAGATTGAAGTTTATGTTGACGATATGATTGCTATGTCCCAAACGGAGGAGGAGCATCTGGTCAATTTGTTGAAGTTGTTTGAGAGACTTAGAAAGTTTAGATTGAGGTTGAATCCAAATAAGTGCACTTTTGGAGTTCGATCCGGAAAGTTATTGGGGTTTATTGTTAGTGAAAAAGGAATCGAGTTCAATCCTGCAAAGATAAAATCCATACAAGACATGCCAGCGCTGAAAATAGAAAAGGAGGTCCGTGGTTTCCTAGGGAGATTGAACTACATTGCTCGATTCATATCTCATCTCACAGCCATGTGTGAACCAATGTTTAAATTGTTAAAGAAAGATCAGGCGGTCGTCTGGAATGAAAATTGTCAAAAAGCATTCGATAAAATAAAAGAGTATTTGCAGGAGCCTCCGATATTGATACCCCCAGTAGCTGGAAGGCCTTTAATCATGTATTTAACGGTTCTTGAGAACAGTATGGGTTGTGTTCTCGGTCAACACGACGAGACTGGAAGAAAAGAGCATGCGATTTATTATTTGAGTAAAAAGTTCACAGATTGTGAGTCCCGTTACTCAATGCTCGAGAAAACATGTTGCGCACTTGCTTGGGCTACCAAACGTTTGAGACAATATATGCTCAATCACACAACCATGTTGATTTCGAAGATGGATCCGATTAGTATGTCTTCGAGAAGCAAGCGCTCTCAGGAAGAATTTCCAGGTGGCAGATGGTACTGACAAAGTACGATATACAATATGTTTCCCAGAAAGCCATCAAAGGAAGTGTTATGTCAGAATACTTTGCTGAGCAGCCTATCAAAGATTATCAACCGATGAAGTTTGAATTTCCTGATGAGGATATCATGTTCCTCAAAGCAAAAGATTGTGAAGAACCATTACCCGACGAAGGTCCAGAGAAGGATTCTCAGTGGCAGATGATATTCGATGGCGCTGTCAATTCCTATGGTAGTGGAATCAGAGCAATTATTACAACTCCTCATGGTACTCACATCCCGTTCATTGCCAGATTGACATTCCCTTGTACCAACAATGAAGCTGAGTACGAAGCATGTATCATGGGTCTGGAAGAGGCTATTGACTTGAGAATCAAGAATTTGGATGTATATGGCGATTCAACTCTAGTGGTTAATCAAATCATGGGAGAATGGGAAACTCGTCAGCCGAATCTAATTCCGTACAGAGATTTTGCAAGGAGGTTGTTACCCTTCTTCGATCGGGTAGATTTTCACCATGTACCACGAGCAGAGAATCAGATGGCGGATGCTTTGGCCACACTATCTTCGATGTACAAAGTGAATTTCTGGAATGATGCTCCCAGAATCGTCATTTCCCGCTTGGACAAACCCGTTTTTGTGTTCGCCATTGAAGATGCTACTGATGGCAAACCATGGTTTTACGATATACAGAACTTCCTCAAGAAGCAAGAGTATCCACCAGGGGCTTCGGCTCAGGATAAGAAGACGCTGAGGAGGTTGTCTGACAACTTTTATTTAAACCCAGATGGTGTGCTTTACAGAAGGAACCATGATCTGGTGCTGTTGAGATGTGTGGATGAAAAAGAAGCAACGTTTCTTATGGAAGAAGTCCACAAGGGAACTTTCGGTACACATGCCGACGGACATGCCATGTCTCGGAAACTATTACGAGCAGGGTATTATTGGCTAACTATGGAGACAGATTGTTTCAAATTTGCGAAGAAATGCCATAAATGCCAGATTTATGCAGATAAGATACGTGTACCACCGTGCCCATTGAATGTTATGGCGTCCCCGTGGCCTTTCTCCATGTGAGGCATTTATATGATTGGCAAGATTGAGCCCATCGCATCCAACGATCATCGTTTCATCTTGGTTGCCATTGATTACTTCACCAAATGGGTTGAAGCAGCCTCGTACGCCAATGTGACCAAGCAAGTTGTAGCAAGGTTTATAAAGAAGGACATCATTTGCAGATATGGAATACCCGAGCGAATCATTACCGACAATGGTTCGAATCTGAACAACAAAATGATGAAGGAGTTATGTGTAACGCCCGTTCATTTTAAATTAAATTATTTATGAATTATTGGTGCACCTTTATGTGGAAGTGTGTCTGAGAGCGTGGGTGGATGTCCTTAAAGTATAGGAAAACCATGTAATAAAATATAGTGTTTGATAATAATATAATATAATTAATAATGATGATAATTTAATAATTAGTAGTAATATTATTATTATTATTATTATTAGTGGATGGAATAATGGGAATTAGGGAGTTATTAGAGAAGTCGTGGGAGAAAGAGCAAAAACACGATAAACTGCTAAGAAAACCAAAATTGAGGAAAAAGGTTGAAGAGAAGGAAAAAGGAACGTGATTGTGGAGGAGTTAGGAACAGAAGAATTATCCGCTGAAAAGAACTCAAGGTGGTTACAGAAGAGTCACCTGAGAGTAAATCGGAACTGGGAGTTTAGAGTTGTCCTCAATCCAAAGGTAAGGGTGGGGTTCAACTCTATAACTGTGGGTATGATCGATTTCATGTAGGGAATTGAATCATAGGGTTAATGTTCCCGTAGGTCGATAAATATTAAGGGTTAATGTTCCCGTAGTAATGTTCCCGTAGGTTGAGCAATATTAAGGGTAAATGTTCCCGTAGGTTGAGCAATATTAAGGGTTAATGTTTGTCTATGCCTGAATTAGTGTTTATGTCATTAGTTCTATGTGTAATTGGGAAAAGGCGCCGACACGCGCTAATTTCCCATTTGTTGATGAGGGTTGTTCTGATGTCCTTATTTTATTAGATTGAAAATTGTGTTTACATTATTATTGTGTACCTATTCAATTAGATTAAAAGTGGTGGATATATTATCGGTAGGAAATTATATGAAATAGTGATGTTTCTGTTATGGATAATCGGTTGTAGGCTTAATGCCTTGTTGCGTGGTTGTTGTTATTTGTCTCTGACATGAACGGGTTGAAATGGTGAGTACATTGTGAAGGCAAAGTATCTACCAACACAAGCGTGCCTCTGGTTTTTGATGATGACAACTTGCTAAGAGATATCCTTCTTTCGTTTAAATCATTCACGCTACTTATGATTCAATTTTTACAATGACGTAATACACAAAAAGCTGTAGAAATTTATGTTTTTGCAGATTTTTGAACCATGAGCCGACCATACCGTCAGCACACAGTTTCATTCAGTTCACACGGCTCAGCGCATGAAGGTCATGCGTCGACCGTTAACTTGGCGCATGCAGGTTTAAGAATCACACGGCTCAGCGCACGCCGACCCTATGGTCGACCGTTCGCGCGCAGAAACAGAAATTCTGCTATGTTTCATTGATCTGTCAACTGTCCGTTTTGTATATTACTATAAATAGCTGTCTTTTCAATTTTAACAACTAACATTTTTTTGAAAGCATTGTGAGAAAGTGTTCAGGTCAAGAAACGTGAAAGAGGTGCATCAGTGTTCTTCATCTTCATCGTTCAATCAACTCACAAATCCTCAAATTACAGATAATCAATTTTTTTGCTGCGGTTTGTGGTTTGCTCGACGGTGATAAGGTTCGAACGCGTGATTGAAGATCCGGTTCGAGTGGAAGCTGGTGCAGGTGTTTCTTGGGAGAAAACCTTTGAGGTTTTACCTATCAAGACTACAGGTTTTGAAGGCTTTTGTTACGGAATCGTCGGTTCAACAATCAAGCGAGTGCGAAGGTGATTGATTAGCGGAAGGTTGATCAATCTAGTAGCTAGGGCGTTGAAAGGTTGAAGACGTTCCGGGTTCAATTTGGGTGTGTCTAAGATCAGCCGTGCCGAAGGTTTGATCAACGGAAGAGTTGTCAATAAGGTGGCTGCAATCGGAGGTCATTCACATCAAATTGGAGGACTTGATTCATCTTGAATCAAGGGGCAAGAAGTGGTAGAAATTATCAGCAACATTGAGATTGTTTGTATCAATTGTCTATCGATTCTTGTGTATAACTGTTCTACCAAACAGGTGATATCTATTCAATACATATCTCAATTCTCATTGTAGAATTGAGGGCAGACGTACCCCAACGCGAGGACGACTGGGGGAACTGCCTCATCAAATCTTGTGTTCCTTTATTTTCTGCATTTTCAATTACAGCTTAAAAATTAAGTGATTCTAGAATAAGTGATTTTGTCAAATTGTAGTATTGATTGAGTGAGTTGGTGAAACACTGTTTTTTAACTACTAAGTACAATAGAAATACTGTACTAAGGCTTTTTCAATCACTCATTCAACACAAATATCATTTAAGGTATTTGTGCACACCAACTGTTCGACAAAAGTGCTGAACTAAAATTGCCTTAATTTTGCTGCTAGTTTTGGTGTAATTTTTGATCATTGGAATAAGGAAATAGTACGAGTGAATCACATCTGAGTTTTGCATAAAAGTGTGTAGTGATTTACTATCCGTTATCGTCTTAAATTCATCTGCTTGACGCATATCCGGCTCTCCAATAGTTGTTCGTTTTAGACTATATTTTCCAAGGCCGCTTCCGCATTTGAAAACAATTTTGAAAACCAATTTTATTGGTAGCGCCACTCAAATTTTTAAAAGGGATCTATTCAACCCCCCCTTCTAGATCCGTGCCTTAGTCTAACAAGTGGTATCACGAGCTCCGGTTCTCCGGTGCTTCAAATACAACATTGATAGAATAATGGCTAACGAACCAAAAGGGGCGTACAATAGAGCTCCCGTTTTTAACGGTGAAAATTATAGCTATTGGAAAGACTGTATGCGGGTGCACATTAATTCCATAGATAGAAAGATATGGAACGTTATTCTCAATGGTCCGATTGAAATAACCATGACAAATGAGAATAACGAAGTTGTGCCAAAGCCCGAAGCACAATGGACCGACGACGATGAGCGAAAGTATAATTACGATTGGAAAGCTAAGAACATTCTAATCTCCTCATTAGGTGTAGATGAATACTACCGTGTATCCCATTGCCCTACGGCTAAGACTATGTGGGATGCACTACAAATTGCCCATGAGGGGACAAACGATGTTAAGTTGGCTCGAATCAACACTCTTATACAAGAGTTTGATCTCTTTTTCATGGAGCAAGGGGAAACCATTGCTGACATGCAAAAGAGATTTACTCATCTCATAAACAGATTACATTCACTAGGAAGACCTATTTCCAATGATCTTGCTACTAATAAAGTTTTGAGATGTCTTAGCAGGGAATGGCAGCCGAAAGTGACCGCCATCAAAGAGGCAAATGATCTTACGGTATTAGACCTGACTACATTGTTTGGCAAACTACAAGAGCATGAACAGGTACTCTTGAGTCTTGACCAACATGAAAGGAAAGAAAAGAAGGACAAAGTAAAGATGAGTGAAAAGAAGTCCATAGCTCTTAAGGCTTCTTCCTCGAAGTCTAAAGCAAAAGAGCAAAGTGATTATTCTTCAAGCGACGACGAAGAAGAAGACATAAATGAGGACATGGGGCTGTTCGTTAAACGGTATAACCGGTACGTGAGAAAGAACGGCATCCAACATTCGGAGAAGAACCTGGTAAATTTCCGAAGGCAATCAAGGTTCTCCAAAGATGACAATCAAAAAGGCAAAAAGACTAGAGGAACGTGCTATAAATGTGGAAAGCCCGGTCACTACAAACCGGACTGTCCAATGAACAACAAGGGAAAAGAAAAGGAACAATCGAAGTCACATAAGAGAGCATCAAAGCCTAGGAGGGCGTACATCGCGTGGGAAAGCGACAGTGATTCTTCCTCCTCTAATGAAAGCTCTAGTGATGAAGAAGAGTCCGTGAATCTATGTCTCTCCGCAAATCAGAAAAAGAAAAAGAAACAGGTACGTCACTCTAGATATAATATGTCATCTAATATGTCTCATTCCGAATTACAAACCGCATTCGATGTTTTACACAAGGAAGCAACTGAAGCCTTTAAGAAACTTGCTTCTAATAGAAGAATTTTTACATATTTAGAGCACAAAGTCTTAGAGTCCGAAAAGAAATTAGAGGACCTTAAGGCTTCCATTGTGAAAGATAATGAATCGGATTGTAAGGACAATAATAATCCTTTCAACTTTGGTTGTGATACTTGTCATATTTGGCAAGGTGAGGTTAGAAACCTTAAGGCCAAATTAGACAAGGCACTTGAACCTAAAATTACATTTGCAATCGATAAAAAGGATTTTAGAAAAAGTATGATAAACCCATATCAAAAATATGCATATGTAATTAGGGATCAAGCAAGTGAAAGTGATTCTAATGTCGACTTTGTATGCTTTTACTGTTGCAAGAAAGGCCACTCCATTGGTAAATGTCGATTTAGGAGATTTCTTGTTCCTAAGGGCATCTACCAATGGTTGCCCAAACGCAACCGTCTTGTCGCTAACCTATTAGGACCCAATATGCCATTGGGTACCTCCCTTTTCTAAGTTATATTTTGACAGGTGAAATGTGTCGAGTCCACCGAGAGAAGATGGGTTCTTGATAGTGGGTGCTCAAGGCACATGTCTGGAGACATATCCTTATTCATAGACTTCGTGGCTAAGAAGAAAGGGTATGTAACATACGGTGATAACAACCGCGGAGCGATACTAGGTAAAGGTAGTATAGGTAATCCCTCCTCTACTACAATTTCCGATGTGTTGCTTGTCGAAAACCTTAAACATAATCTCCTTAGCATTAGCCAATTATGCGACAAAGGTTACAATGTTTCCTTTTCAAAAGATTGCTGCAAAATTGTGCATGAAAGTGATAAGAAGAATGTGTTTATTGGTTTTAGAGTAAACAATGTGTATATGCTTGACTTGAATGTGGTATCCCCAACAAGCGATCAATGTCTCATATCTATGAGTGAAGATTCATGGCTATGGCATAGGCGCTTAGCGCATGTCAACTTTGACTTACTCAATAAGATTGTCTCAAAAGATCTAGTACTAGGACTTCCCAAAATTAAGTTCACCAAGGATCACCTTTGTGATGCTTGTCAAAAAGGAAAACAAACGAGGATCTCCTTTAAATCCAAAAAGATTATTTCAACAACGAGACCTCTTGAACTACTTCATATGGACTTGTTTGGGCCGTCTAGGATCAAAAGTCTAGGAGGAAACTATTACGGATTCGTAATAGTGGACGACTTTTCTAGGTTCTGTTGGACCATCTTCTTAGTGAGTAAAAGTGACACGTTTGCCGCTTTTGAGAGATTTGCCAAGCTCTCCCAAAATAAGTTAAATACAAACATTGTGTCAATAAGAAGTGACCACGGAGGTGAATTTGAAAATCATTTATTTGAAGAATATTGCGGTAACCATGGCATCGATCATAACTTCTCGGCTCCACGAACTCCTCAACAAAATGGGGTTGTGGAGCGTAAAAACAGAATTTTAGAAGAATTGGGAAGAACAATGATTAATGATAGTGGTTTACCAAAATACTTTTGGGCCGACGCCATTAGTACGGCATGTTATGTTTTGAATAGGGTACTCATCCGCCCCATTCTAAACAAAACTCCGTATGAACTTTTAAAAGGGCGAAAGCCTAATGTTTCTCACCTTCATGTTTTTGGATGCAAGTGCTTTGTATTAAACAATGGAAAGGAAAACTTGGGCAAGTTTGATTCAAAAGCCGATGAAGGCATTTTTCTAGGGTACTCGCAATCAAGTAAAGCATATAGGATTTATAATAAAAGATTACTAGCTGTTGAAGAGTCTGTGCACGTTACGTTTGATGAGTCCTATCCGAGAAATGTCGGAAAGGATAGTGTTGTTCATGGTGCAGGTACATCCACAGAAGACATACTCAAAGGTGGCGAAACGGGGATTGATCAACCCGATAGAGTCAAAATTGAGGAGGATAAGGATGCACACCATGAGGTAACTGAGGAAGCTCATCCGCCTACAAACGATGATCTCCCTCAAGCTTGGAAGTCGTGTAAAGATCATCCAATTGACAATATTCTCGGAGACATCACAAAGGGAGTCACCACTCGATCTAAGCTAAGTAACTTTTGTTATCACTTCGCTTTCGTTTCACAAATAGAGCCTAAAAACCCCAAAGAGGCCCTACTCGATGAGCACTGGTTTTTATCGATGCAAGAGGAACTAAATCAGTTTAGAAGAAACGAGGTATGGGACCTTGTCCCTCCTCCGCGAGGCCATCGAGTAATCGGCACCCGATGGGTGTTTAGGAACAAGTTGGACGAAAACGGGGTAATAACCCGTAATAAAGCGAGATTGGTCGCTCAAGGGTATAACCAAGAGGAAGGCATCGACTATGAGGAAACTTATGCGCCGGTTGCCCGACTCGAGGCTATACGCCTTTTACTCGCCTTTGCATGTGCAAAGGATTTTAAGTTATTTCAAATGGATGTTAAAAGTGCGTTCCTTAACGGTCACATAAATGAAGAAGTATATGTGTCTCAACCTCCCGGTTTTGAATCTCATGAATACCCTGAACATGTTTACAAGTTAAAAAGAGCTTTATATGGTCTCAAACAAGCTCCTAGAGCTTGGTATGAGCGACTAAGTAAGTTTTTACTTAATCAGGGGTACTCACGAGGAAAGGTTGACACTACACTCTTCATTAAACGTCAAGGAAAGCACTTGATTTTGGTGCAAATCTATGTTGACGATATTATATTTGGATCCACTAACATGAATCTCGTGAGAGAGTTTTCTGACCTCATGCAGGGCGAATTCGAGATGAGTATGATGGGGGAGCTCACATACTTCCTCGGCCTGCAAATTAAACAACTCCAAGAAGGGACATTCGTGAGCCAAACAAAATATTGTTTGGACTTGATCAAGAGATTTGACATGGCAAAATCCAAGGCCATAGACACCCCAATGCCTACATGCGTAAATTTGGATAAAGATGAAAATGGCAAGGACGTAGAGGTAAAACGATATAGAGGTATGATTGGTTCACTTCTCTATCTTACTGCGTCACGTCCTGATATTATGTTTAGTGTGTGCATGTGTGCACGATACCAATCATGTCCCAAAGAATCCCACCTAAAAGCTGTTAAACGAATTCTTCGATACCTGTCAGGTACCCCGAAGTATGGATTGTGGTATTCTAAGGGTAGTGATTGCTCGTTGGTAGGTTACTCCGATTCCGACTTTGCCGGGTGCAAATCGGATAGGAAAAGCACTAGTGGTACATGTCATTTGTTTTCAAACTCCTTGGTTAGTTGGCATAGCAAGAAACAAGTTTCAGTTGCTTTATCAACGGCCGAGGCGGAATACGTTGCTGCTGGTAGTTGTTGTGCTCAAATTCTGTGGATTAAGCAACAACTACTAGATTTCAATCTTAAACTTGAACGTATTCCTATCCTATGTGACAACACTAGCGCTATTAACCTTACCAAAAATCCCGTATTACACTCTCGCACTAAACATATAGAAATTCGACACCATTTTCTTAGGGACCATGTTGAGAAAGGTGATGTTGTATTTGAACACGTTGACACTAAAAACCAACTAGCGGACATTTTCACAAAGCCGCTAGCAACGGAACCTTTCTTTCATATCCGCCGAGAACTTGGCATCCTCGACATTTCGGAACGGGAATAATATTTGCTGATGTTATCTTATTTCATTCAAATAATCATGCTGTTGTACTTCTAACAATTTGATATTCGTGTAAGTATAAGTATGTTGTGTATCAAGCAAATCAGGCATCAAGGTGATATTGTTCTTTCTCTCTCTCTTTGTTTGATAATCCTGTTGATCTCAAATCATATCGCTTATACTACGCTAAATTTGTATGACATCTACTGCATATGTATATAGATATTTTTTTTTATGTCATGACATCATTTTTGCATAGCATGTACCTCTGAATATGGTAAAATACAAAAATCTGCTGTTTGTTGCATATTGAGTCGACCATAACAGGGCAGCGGTCGGCGCACCCTGTTAACTTTTGTATCTGGTGAAAAATCTGAAGCATGCGTCGACGCATGCAGAAGCTACCGTCGACGGCTCGCGCAAAAACCCAGTTTTCCTGATTACTTGACGGTTCAGTTTTTTTTTGGGCAGTTACACTTGCATTTATCTTCATTACTAGAAACCCACACCTACTACCCCTACTAACTCTCTTCATCTCCTCACATTTTCCAATCAAACCCTAATCCTTACATTAAACAAGGGTTATCTCTCTCCTTCTTCTCAAAATTCAAAATCCTTCATCTCAAAACTCTTCATTCTCCATCACATTGGTAAAGAGTTCCTTGTACCCACAAAACTATACCCATGGCTTCTTCCTCTAGACCTACAAGAAAGAGATCAAGAGGGTCAACCTCCGGAACAGTGCCAATCACTGCAGAATCCCTGGTTCATCCGTCTCGTCGGGAAAACTTTAACAAAGACATTGGTAAGAGGAAAGTGGTTCGACAACACGCCTTCTATGAACTGGTTGCTGAACGCATGCATCTGGGTGAGTTCATGAACTTTCTTACTTATCATGGTGTTGAACGATTTGTTGAATGCAATGTACAATATAGCGAAGATCTGGTGCGTGTCTTTTACTCTGAATTGAATGATAAATTTCACGGAGAAAACTTTCATTCCCATATTGGAACAACTCAAGTGACTGTAAATACTGAATTCTGGAGTAAGTATTTTGATATGTCTGTAGAGGATGGTGAACCTCCCCTAGCCGAAGTGACCGATTCTAAAACTCTTGAAGGTTATGAGTATAACAAAGCACTGAATAATATGCTCAAGAGGCCTTATCCGGAGCACATTGTAAACAGTGCGGCTTTTCCGAGGTCCGTCACATCCGGAAAACTCAGATCATCTCCAAGGATCCTTCAATGGATTGTGGCGCGCATTCTGCGGCCTAAACAAGGTGGTTTGTCAAGAGTCGAACAAGCTGAAGTGCATCTCATCCATATACTAGGTCACGGCATTAAAATTAACTGGCCGTACTATATTACAAGCCGGATGTATGAACTAAGAGACTCCAAGCGAGGCACCGCGCTCGCCTATGGCTCATTCATTCAGGAAGCTTTAAACTCTGCAGGTATCAATTACCCGTCTTTTCCGTATACTCCAATTTCTTCCGATAAAGAGTTCAGTTCAAAGGTCTTTGCTATGATGGGATATGTGTGGGATCAGTCGCTCAAAAAGTACAGATTTTATCGGCGCTCAACCATGGCTGCAGCTGCCTCCTCGAGTGAAGAAAGTGCTGATGAGTCAGAGGGTGGAGAAGATGAAGAAGCAGAAGGAAGCTCAAGTGAAGATGAAGACAATCAAAGTGACAATGCAGGAGAGGCACAAGAAACCGCTGATGAGACTCAGCTGGACCACGATATTAATGAAGGTCATCAACCATACGTGCCTTCTGAAAACTATCAACAAACATATCAAGATGACAATCAACACAATAACTGGTCTGCCTACTCAAACCAACAGGAAAATGAGGATGAGGAGAATAACCAAGGCTGGGGTGAATGGCAATACACCGGGTGGACCACCCTTGGCAAATTCTATCAGCCGTATCAACCAAGCACTACAGACCCACCTTCTCCTCAACAACCGTCAAACAATTCGGAGATTTTAGAAATGATGCAGTCGATGCAGTTGGAACAGCGAAATTTTATGACCAATATGCAGGAACAACAGCAAAAATTCATGAGGGATCAAAATGAAAGAATGGCACAAATTCGTTCTGAACTGCATAACCAAAATGAACGGATCAGTGGAATGTCGACTCAGCTGGACGCTCGATTCGAGACTCTAACTCACTGTCATCAAGCTGAAGAGCGCGCCATTGTCGACAGTCTTGACTTTTTGAATAACATCACAGAAGAATTTACTGATCTCGCTCATCCCCAACGCCATCCTCATTACTATGACAGGCGTGGTCGTGGTCGCGGACGTGGACGGGGCTATTAGCATGCGCTCATATGTCATTTGTTGTTTCCTGTTTTGGCTTGCATTCATTTTGTTTGTTGTGTTTTGCTTTTCTGCCCAAACTCACTATGATTGTTGCTTACTTCTATGTTGCTATCATGACATTTTTGTGGTTCTGTAATCTATTAACTGTTATCTCCATCGTATGTATAACTGTTGTTTACTTCTCATCTGTTGGTATCTCATTTATGCATGATTCAATGTGTTGTTATTGTGTCACGAGTTTACCTCTTTTTGATGTTGTCAAAGGGGGAGAACCGAGCAGTAGATAGACGATGATTTCGACCGCTATAATTGTAAAAGAAAGGGGGAGCATACCTATACCTATCACGTGTTGCGTAACAGTAGGTTGCCATCATCAAAAAGGGGGAGAATGTGAAGGCAAAGTATCTACCAACACAAGCGTGCCTCTGGTTTTTGATGATGACAACTTGCTAAGAGATATCCTTCTTTCGTTTAAATCATTCACGCTACTTATGATTCAATTTTTACAATGACGTAATACACAAAAAGCTGTAGAAATTTATGTTTTTGCAGATTTTTGAACCATGAGCCGACCATACCGTCAGCACACAGTTTCATTCAGTTCACACGGCTCAGCGCATGAAGGTCATGCGTCGACCGTTAACTTGGCGCATGCAGGTTTAAGAATCACACGGCTCAGCGCACGCCGACCCTATGGTCGACCGTTCGCGCGCAGAAACAGAAATTCTGCTATGTTTCATTGATCTGTCAACTGTCCGTTTTGTATATTACTATAAATAGCTGTCTTTTCAATTTTAACAACTAACATTTTTTTGAAAGCATTGTGAGAAAGTGTTCAGGTCAAGAAACGTGAAAGAGGTGCATCAGTGTTCTTCATCTTCATCGTTCAATCAACTCACAAATCCTCAAATTACAGATAATCAATTTTTTTGCTGCGGTTTGTGGTTTGCTCGACGGTGATAAGGTTCGAACGCGTGATTGAAGATCCGGTTCGAGTGGAAGCTGGTGCAGGTGTTTCTTGGGAGAAAACCTTTGAGGTTTTACCTATCAAGACTACAGGTTTTGAAGGCTTTTGTTACGGAATCGTCGGTTCAACAATCAAGCGAGTGCGAAGGTGATTGATTAGCGGAAGGTTGATCAATCTAGTAGCTAGGGCGTTGAAAGGTTGAAGACGTTCCGGGTTCAATTTGGGTGTGTCTAAGATCAGCCGTGCCGAAGGTTTGATCAACGGAAGAGTTGTCAATAAGGTGGCTGCAATCGGAGGTCATTCACATCAAATTGGAGGACTTGATTCATCTTGAATCAAGGGGCAAGAAGTGGTAGAAATTATCAGCAACATTGAGATTGTTTGTATCAATTGTCTATCGATTCTTGTGTATAACTGTTCTACCAAACAGGTGATATCTATTCAATACATATCTCAATTCTCATTGTAGAATTGAGGGCAGACGTACCCCAACGCGAGGACGACTGGGGGAACTGCCTCATCAAATCTTGTGTTCCTTTATTTTCTGCATTTTCAATTACAGCTTAAAAATTAAGTGATTCTAGAATAAGTGATTTTGTCAAATTGTAGTATTGATTGAGTGAGTTGGTGAAACACTGTTTTTTAACTACTAAGTACAATAGAAATACTGTACTAAGGCTTTTTCAATCACTCATTCAACACAAATATCATTTAAGGTATTTGTGCACACCAACTGTTCGACAAAAGTGCTGAACTAAAATTGCCTTAATTTTGCTGCTAGTTTTGGTGTAATTTTTGATCATTGGAATAAGGAAATAGTACGAGTGAATCACATCTGAGTTTTGCATAAAAGTGTGTAGTGATTTACTATCCGTTATCGTCTTAAATTCATCTGCTTGACGCATATCCGGCTCTCCAATAGTTGTTCGTTTTAGACTATATTTTCCAAGGCCGCTTCCGCATTTGAAAACAATTTTGAAAACCAATTTTATTGGTAGCGCCACTCAAATTTTTAAAAGGGATCTATTCAACCCCCCCTTCTAGATCCGTGCCTTAGTCTAACATACATGATGTATGCGAAATAGTGATGTCACTGTTATGGATAATTGGTTGTAGGCTTGATACCTTGTTGCACGGTTGTTGTTGTTGTGTTGTAGTCCATAATAGTTGCGTCTCATAGCATATCATTTGGTCTGGATTGGCGACGGTTGTGCCTATATTGCCGTTATTTGGCCTGGATTGGCGACGGTTGTGCCTGTATTGGCGTTATTTGGCCTGGATTGGCGACGGTTGTGGAGTGTTGGCTCCAAAATGGTACCACATGCATATGCACAGTTGAGTTGCATAGTTGAGTCGCATTTGTTGAATTACATAGTTGAGTTGTGTCGTTATGCATTTGCAAGTAATTGATGAGTTGCTGAATTTTCATGATAACTGTTGTGGATATGAATAATGAATTATTGCGGTTAATTATTGATAATACATTTGCGAACCGCTAGAATTATAATGCTGTGATGATATTCTGACATGACTTTTATCATGCCTTATGTTATATTGTTGATATCTCACCCTTTACGTTGTATGTTACCCCGCTGGTGGTAATTTGCAGGTAGCCCGAAATAAAGTGTCGCTTTGTGTTTAAGGTGTCGTTGGTTGCTCTGATACGTAGCACTCATGGGGGGAGGGGTGAATGATCGATGTTGTTGTTTGTAAATGAATTCCTTGTTGCTGAATTTTATTGAGTACTCTTCCAATAAATTGGTTGTTTCTGATAATGCCAAATGTTGCTTGGATGCATAGTTGTTTTCGTGAATTGATGCAAGATAATTACTTGCGGAGTTTTTATGGAATTTGGTTATTGTGAATGATCGGAAGTATATTATAACATGTCGTTTTATGATTAAGATGTTAAACAAATTATCATTGTCTATTCATCCGAATCTGTGCTACGTATGTTATTGAATGATCTGTGGCAGGTGTATGTTGTTTTGTTAAGTTGAAAATGTGACACCTCTGATGCGTCCCAGAATTTGTGAGTGTGATGGTCATCACAGCTCCATGACGCTCGTCATGACCACCACGGTCGTGACATCCATGACGGTCGTCATGAAACCTTTTTTTGCTGCACTCTGATTGTTTTCTGTTGTTTCTCTTATTTTTCCGCGAGAGTTTAGAGTGGGGTGTTACAATTGGTATCAGAGCAGGTCGGTCCGTCCGGCCAAGTTGTCTAATGTTGTTTGTTCCCTTGTATTCGACATGTGCGTGAAAACACGGTCGGTACATGTTTGTTGTCTAACCTTTGTCTGCAGAAGTGAGAATAGGAGAAGCTTGTGCTTCTCTAGGATGCTGCAAGTGTGGAGTTGTAGCTCGGTGTGTGGTTGAACGCTCTTATAGTTTGGTAAGGATGGTTTATACCCCATCATGGGATGGACGTGTTTTGCAAGCTTAGATGGCATGAGCAGTGAATTGTCTTGGGTTAAGCTAAGTGTCTAAGAATTGTTTTGACGAGTCGGCGCAGGACAGTGTTGAGGTGTTTAATTTTGATGGGAATTTTTGAGTTATAATGAAGGTGGTGTTGTGACTGACTTAGTTACAGAAACTAGTCCAAGAGTGAGAGCTCCATATTATATGTCTGTTTGGATGGTCAAGGAATTAAACTGATTAAGCAGTGTTGAGACTCGTGTCTAGTGTGTATGCTAAGGCAACAGAGTGTGAGGTCGAGTATATTAAGAGCGGGCAGTGACTTCTGATGATTATTAAAGAAAGTAAGATGTGGAATGCAATATTGGTATAATTAGACCTTTAAATAGTCCAAGAGTTGAAGATGTGTCGAATGACCTTCTAAGTGTGAAATTGTTGTCGTACGTCGAATTCTGAGATCGCAGCTTTTTACGGAATCGATGTTTTTACGGACGAAAGTTGGAATAGATTACGCAGTTGTGTCGGGTAATGTTAGACTGTGATCGAGTATGCTTGTTTTATCGAATTTGATTGATTTTTGCAAGTTTTTGCATTTTTGGAGATTTGAGGGTTTAAGATTCGGATTGAAATCGAAAGTCGTAGATTTCACGTTTGATGGTTCTAAATCACTAATATATGTTTGATACGAATGAGTATATGGTTGTTTCGAAGAAAATAATTGAATCGGTCGGATTTTCGGGCGAAAATGCTCAAACCCGTAGCAGTCTTTATGCAGAAAAATTCTGTTTTGGAAAAACTTCGAAAACTCATAACTCTTGAACCGTATGTCAGTTTTGACCCCCGTGTCGCTACTGCGAAAAACGAGGCCGGCAAGACAGAAGAGTCGCCACCTTTCGTTATTTATCCCTCAGAACGGGAAAGGAAACGATCGGAAAAACCTGACGAAAAGGTATAAGACAAGGTCATCGCAACCATTGTCTGGATTCGGGAGTCGGTTACGCAAGGGGAAGGTATTAGCACCCCTCACGTCCATCGTACTCGATGGGATCCATGCTTGTTGTGTTTATCTGACGGGTTGATTATGTCTATCTACACTAAAGGTCTAGTCTGAAAAGAAAAGAAAATGACTCGGCAAAGTGTCGCACTTTATGCCTACGTATTCCTGTCTGAAACGAGAAATCAGAGTCAATGTAGTTCGCCTAACTACGGGGGAAGGGGGGAAGTTTGCTCGCCGAGATATCGCATCTTGTACCTACGTACTTTCACACAGCGTGAAAGATCAGAGCAAACGTAGTTTGGGCTACGAAGAACACATGTTTGTTTTGCATCTTTTATCCAAGTAAAGTTAACAATCAGTTCCAGCAGTTGGTGTTTGCAGCTCGATCCTTGGAGACTCAGGCGTTACCGTTTGCGGTAGAACTGAAAGTTAACAGAACTCTCCTTTAAGAAAAGGGTTTTCTTGATTAAGAAGTCCAAGAGGACAAAAAGGATTTGACGTTTTTTTAAGTCTTTTACGGAAGAAGTGAATTGAGTTTTGTTCGTAACTCGTGTTGCACTAAAGACTTGGACTTAAGAGTGAATGCGTCGCATGCCACCCAAAGGGTACCACACTAAACACTCGAGTTATGTGAGGGAAACCCTCCCACAACTCTTTCTCAAGTAGCATAAGGCTCGTAACGCACAACACATGTTAACCTTTATTAAGTGTTTTACTGTATTTGAAGATGAGAAGAGAAACAGACTCTCTACAGGGAAACTGACTCGATCCTACAGTTATCATGCAATATTCGTCCTACGGTTGTGGTTAAAAGGGAAACTAACTAATGTTATCATGCATGGTTAGAATCCTAATGTATGTCATAACTTCTCTTGAATAAGAGAAGTCAGAGTTCCTAGGGGAACATGGCAATGGAAACAACAGTAAACAGAAAAACTATACAAGAAATTACTGTAAAGATGCATGCAATGCAAGTGAGGGAGGAAATATGTGTGGGGAAGAAGCCTCCACAAGCTCATCTCAACCTCAAGCCAAGTATGAATAACTGCGAAGATAATAGAAGAAAGTAAATACAATCAAACAGACCACAAACCACACAGGCAAGGGGAGTTGAGCTCTACCAAATACCAGCAAGCAAAGCCACACAGTAAAAATACAAGCAGATGGAGAAACTCAACCTCTAATGCAATACAAGCAAGGGGAGAAGCTCAACCCTTAGGATGCTCTTAGGCCTATGATCATCTACATGAAGCCTAAATCTAATGCAACGCTCCCAAGAAATCACATCAATACACATCAATACAGTTAAACAAGAAGAAAAGACAAACAGGGAAGACAAGCCAGCAATCTCCACAGCAGAGCAATCTTCTGACAGCAATCCAATCCAGAGTCTGTAACTGCTCTTCAAGTCCACCATCTTCAAGAGAAGGAAAGGGATGCTCCATCTTCAAGCTTTAACAATGCTCCAACAAGGAAAGGAATCAACAACATGAATATTTGATGATGGGAAGCAGGAGGGAAACCAAAGGAATCCCACCTGACACTCAACCAGTCATCAGAGAAAGTATCCTCAAAAGTTCTACTCATTGTAAAATGTTACACATCCCTCCAAAGGAGAGATGAGACTTTCACATGAGGACTTTGAATCATAGGACAGGATGGAAGGTGGATGAAACCAACCATGCTTATTTGAAGGAAGAAACTACTTCTAAAGCTCTCTCCTAAAAACCCTAATCTTATAAGCTACAAAAAGCTAACAAAAAGAAAAGAAAAGCTCCAAGCCAAGCTCCACCAGCCACTCTACAAAAGCTTCATCATGCCCAGGACATCCTCCCATAAGAACCAGAAGTCCAACATGCAAGAAAATCCCACTTTGAGTCCACTCCAAAACCATCACCAAAGTTGAAACACCAAATAAACAATCAACTTGAATATTCTAACTAAAATAGCAAAACACATCCTAAAAATCTAATTATTTTTATATGGGAACATGCATTTTTTAATGATCTATAGTTCAAAAATTAGGACCTAATTCAATTTCTAAGTCCTCTAATAAAATCCTAAGTTGAAAGGTAGCAAGGGGAACCATTAATGGGGAAAGGCTCTAAACCTATCTCTAAATCAGAAGCTAAAATTTTCTAAAAAAATGTGAGAAAAATCCTATGGCAGCATACATGTCTAACCTAGCAGCTATCAAAAAATAAAGACAAAATTCAATACCAAATGGGAGAACAAAAATCAACAAACAGGCAGCTCAATTATGAAAAATTAATGAAATAACCAAAACAAGAAAAACATGAATTAAATTGAAAATGCATGAAAAATTAAAATAAAAAGCATGATAAAATTTTAAACATCTCAATCTATATCTACAAATTTTTCCATAATTTATTACCAACATTTACTATTTATTATGAATTAAATCTACCAAGCATTAGAAAAAAAAATAAAGAAAAGAAAATAAAAAGCATGAACAGGGAGGGGTTCAACTAGCAGGGAAAGCAAGGTTTAATCTCGCCTGGGCCCAAGAATGGGGGTGTGGATAGCTCATGGGCGCTGGGCCCATTTGAGTGTGAAATCAGCAAAATTCACCTAATGAAATAACGTCAGGGGATGCATTAAGCAGGAAATTCCATGTGTAACTCAGGATGGGCCTAATAGAGGGAGGCGCGGATAGCACAAGAAAACAAAGCCCAAAGCCAAAATCAATTCAACTTAGCTTTCACAAAATTAACACAAAAGAGACCACGCGAGAATCGAACCCACGCTCGCTAGGTACATACAGCGCGCTGAAGCAAGCTTGTGGTTTCACTAATTGAAACGACTGTGTTTTGGAAGGGGTTGACGTGGCGCGTCCGTTGATCGTTGGATTGATGACTCGGTCAAGGTTCCTCAAGTGCACGAACGACAGAGATTGTATCTTCTTCGTTTCAAATTTCCTGCAAGCAGCGAACTCGCGCGCGGACCAGCCAGCGACGACATCCTTCGGGCAACCTTCGGGCAACCCTAACTCTCTCAATACTCAACCAAAAGCCATGGTTCTTGAACGAAAGTTGTGGGAAATTCCATGAGGATTACAAAGATCCTATTCAATCACGCTAAAACCTCAAGACCAGAGAAATCTACATCCAAACCGAAAATGGATCCAAACCTAATTTGTCACTAAACCTCAAATTTTACTATCCAGAAACCATCTATACCTTAATTGCAACCTAACCACATGAACCTAAGCTACTAAAAACGCATGAATTGAGAGAAATTTTGAGAAATGGAAACCTGATTTTAAGCTTCGAGTGTGGTGGTTTCAGACCTCAATTCTCCTCCAACAAGTGCAGATAGCTTCAATGATTGATGATGGACGTTTCTTGATCACCAATTCTTGATGAAACTCTCTGAATCTCCAAAACCGAAAATCCAATTTCAAGCTCTTTCACCAACTTGCTCCAATGGCTTCTCTCTCTGTTCAGCTCCAATGAATCACCAACCTCTATCCAATTTCGTTTTTGAACATTTATAGAACACAAAGGAACCCAATCCAAAAAAAATCCCAAAATCCAATTTCTCCAAAAAAAATGAAAATGCCATGCACGAATTTGGGTCAACAGCATGCATTGGAAGCTTCTAGCATCATACACAAAACACCTTGAATGAATTCAGCTTAGTTAGAGCCTTGAATTTGGCCTTATGAATGATTTGGGGAATGTAACTTATTTATGAATAAACCTCATGAAATGCCATGAACCAAGTTTCAAAATGGAATTCTAAAAATGCAAATCTTCTCAAAATATCATTTCTGATCAAAATGAGCCCTCATTTGACTTGTTTTGGACACTTACCAAATATTTTGGATTTTTCATCAAAAATGCCTTTGAATTTCTTCCTTTACAAACCACTTCAAGCCAATCTTTGATATGAGCCAAACAAATTCACCATGAGCTCTTTGTTAATCTAAAAACCATATTTTGAGCAAGTTCCATGTTGAACAAAATTGCATTTGAGATGTGCAAGTTGGAGATTTTGACCTATAATTGAAAATGGCCTATAATCTCACTTTCCCAAAATACCCCTAACTTGTAAACCTCACAACTTTGAGTTCTACAAATTAGACGGAAGACTTCTAATACAATTTGGAAATCTAAGACCATGAGGAATAACTTTCATGTTTACAAACATTTGACTAAGCTCTGTCTTGATCCTCTAGGAACTCCATGAGCTCTATCCATATACTCTATACATTATCAAAGCTTTACAACCCTCTGATGATCTTCAAATGGCTCCAAGTTAGGAGATGAGCCCCATACAAGCACTCAAACATCTCAAGAACTCAACCCTCTATCTGATGACCTTAGTAACTTCTTAAGCTTGAATAAAAACTCTAGCTAGGCTTCTCTTGACATGTATCACACTTGATCCCCTGCTGAATGAAGGATGTTATGCTATGCAAATGCTAGAACAATGCTATGCTATGCAGTGAAACATAAGCCAAGTGATAAAATGGTTGGGCAAATTTTGGGGTGCAACAGCTGCCCCTATTCAAGCGGCTTGGACCCGACTGGATGAAAAGCGAAGGGCTTTCAAACACTCGAGGTAGAAGACAGTTGAATACCAAAGAACCCGGAAATTTGCTAACCGAAAAAATAAACTGCATGGAAAACTACTTGGGGAACAACATCCCGAAAACTGAATCCGGTTGTCACGGCAACAACTGATCAATCATCTGATAAAGAGCACCCAATATCAACCACCTGCGTGACGCCACAGGCATTGAATCAACAAACTGGATTAACACCATCAATCCTCCCGAAATATGTCACAGTAAGCAGGCACCGTCAAAAGACCATAACTAAATATCATCTTCGACCCTCCATTTCTGAAGAAGCAGACGAAGCACTGAATTAAAGCGCGAGCTGCCGAACCATCACGTCGAACGTTGAACCATCACGTCAACCTTACATTTCCGAAGAAGTGGGCAAAGCACTAAATAAAAGCGCGAGCTGTCGAACCATCACGTCGACCGTTGAACCATCACGTCAACCAAAGCGCGAACTATCGAACCATCACGTCGACCATTGAACCATCACGTCAACCTTCCATATTCGAAGAAGCGGGCAAAGCACTACTCAAAGCGCGAGCTGTCGAACCATCACGTCGACCATTGAACCATCACGTCAACCTTCCATTTCTGAAGAAGCGGGCAAAGCACTAAATTAAAGCGCGAGTTGTGAAACCATCACATTGACCTTCCACTTCCGAAGAAGCGGGAAAAGCACTACTCAAAGCGCGAGCTGTCAAACAATCACGTCGACTGTTGAACCATCACGTCAACCTTCCATTTCCGAAGAAGTGGGCAAAGCACTAAATAAAAGCGCGAGCTGTCGAACCATCACGTCGACTGTTGAACCATCACGTCAACCTTCCATTTCCGAAGAAGTGGGCAAAGCACTAAATAAAACCGTGAGTTGTCGAACCATCACGTCGACTGTTGAACCATCACGTCAACCTTCCATTTCCGAAGAAGTGGGCAAAGCACTAAATAAAAGCGCGAGCTATCGAACCATCACGTCGACTGTTGAACCATCACGTCAACCTTCCATTTCCGAAGAAGTGGGCAAAATACTAAATAAAAGCGCGAGCTGTCGAACCATCACGTCGACCGTTGAACCATCATGCCAACCTTCCATTTCTGAAGAAGCGGGCAAAGCACTAGATAGAAGCGCGATTCGTCGAACCATCACGTCGACCATTGAACCATCACGTCAACCTTCCATTTCCAAAGAAGCGGGCAAAGCACAAAATAAAAGCGCGAGTTGTCGAACCATCACGTCAACCTTTCGTTTACGAGGAAATGAAAAAAGCACTAAATAAAAGCACGAATTATCGAACCATCACGTCGACTATTGAACCATCACGTCAACCTTCCATTTCCGAAGAAGTGGGCAAAGCACTAAATAAAAGCGCGAGCTGTCGAACCATCACGTCGACTGTTGAACCATCACGTCAACCTTCCATTTCCGAAGAAGTGGGCAAAGCACTAAATAAAAGCACGAGCTGTCGAACCATCACGTCGACTGTTGAACCATCACGTCAACCTTCCATTTCCGAAGAAGTGGGCAAAGTACTAAATAAAAGCGCGAGCTGTCGAACCATCACGTTGACTGTTGAACCATCACGTCAACCTTCCATTTCCGAAGAAGTGGGCAAAGCACTAAATAAAAGCGCGAGCTGTCGAACCATCACGTCGACCGTTGAACCATCACGTCAACCTTTCATTTCCGAAGAAGCGGGCAAAGCACTAAATAAAAGTGCGAGCTGTCGAACCATCACGTCGACTGTTGAACCATCACGTCAACCTTCCATTTCCGAAGAAGTGGGCAAAGCACTAAATAAAAGCGCGAGCTGTCAAACCATCACGTCGACTGTTGAGCCATCACGTCAGCCTTCCATTTCCGAAGAAGCGGGAAAAGCACTACATAAGAGCGCGAACCCGAAGACTTGAACAAACAACTCTACGGGGAAATTCTGACGACGGCCGCCAAACACCTATTTTGATAACAGGTAACCACTTCTAGATTTTCAATATTGACGTCACAGTGGTCTGAAGAAAACTCCGCTCGGGAAGAAGAGAAACTTAACCAAGCAACTCTGATGGGGAAAAACTCTACTGGGGAAGTCACGAGTAACAACTCCGAAAGTTTAAACCATGAAATCTTTTAATGCTGACATAACAGCAACCTGAGAAGAACCCCGCTGGGGGAGAAGAGAAACTTAACCAAGCAACTCTGCTATGGGAGCATATGACAAGGCGAACACTATCATCGCGTATCACGCGCTACAAATCTGAATATCTGGACACCTTCTTGACTTATGTTTCAAAATGCATATGTTTGACAATGGCGTAATGCTCCATACAGTATGGAAATTCTACACAGGGGTAGATGTAAATATGATATATGCAAATGTAAAGGGGTGCTCCAGCAAAATAAATGCTGAAGACAAAGCCAAATCCGCTGGGGATAACCGGGTATCACGGGCATATCCCAGCAAAATAAATGCTAGAAAGGTGAAACCAACTCTGCCAGGGATAACCATCCTGCTGGGGAATAGCTCACAAGCCCTGAGTTGCAAACTCTGCTGAGGATGATCATCCTGTCGGAGGAAAAATAACCTGCTAGAAAACAGAAAGGACAGTCCTGCACGGAGATGCTCCTTTCAAACCACTGACAACCTGATTGTGCTGTGGGGATTAACCATCCCGGGGATACTCAGCTGGGAAACGATTTGTGTACTCTGGTTGTACTTCGCAGGAACTCTCTGGGGAGTAAACATATTCATAACCAAACCTCATGAATGCATCCTCTGCTGGGTATATCAATCTCGACCCTCTGGGGATGACTTTATCCTACCGATTAAGCCAAGCTTGAATTGCTGAGGATACTCTGACCCTGCTTGGATTCAATCCCAACTCTTTTGGGGATAAAAACTTCAACCTCCATCTGCTGGGGAGGAAAAGCAAATTCCGTCTGCTAGGGAGGAATAAGTTTCACATAGAGCCTGCTCCTGTGTTAAAGGACTCTGGCTGGGGAACATGATCCCTTGGATATCTGCTGCAAAGGTGACAACCCTGCAAAACATGAACGAACACAAGACATTCTACACAAAAGGAATTATCCTGGTTAGTATCCGGGACAACTATTCAATTAATTCAAAGTTTTAACAATCATTGGCCGAGGCCTGCAAACTTATGCACATGTAAGTTTATCAAAAACATCGGCGTTTTCCACAAACAAAACAGTAAAAGTTAAAACAAGGATTAAACACCAAAAACTGAATAGTATGTTTTATTGATAACGGCTTGTGAATAGGCAAAGTTTTGTACATCGGATGCAACTCCTGAAAAGAGGAAGTCACGCATAAGAAAATGCAAATATGTACAACGATACAACAGAGATTTGCATACATGTTGGCAACGTGGTACAGACGAACACCATGAGCTGATCCTCCTATGACTCGCCTGACTTCGACACTTTCCCGACACTCTGTCCTCAGAAGAGATTGACTTGGATAATCGACCCTCAGGTACTCCCAAACCACTAAGCAATGCAGGATCAAACTCGGACCGCAGTCATTTGCTTTTCCATCCCTAACTTTTGCCTGAATCTCCCTTTGCGGGTTTTCAATTCACCGGGATACCCATTTTTTCCGAAGTCGCCCTTTTCAGGTTTTCGACTTCGCGGGTGTACATCTTTTCAATTTTATCCCTAACTTTTGTCCGAACCTTTTTCTATTTTCTTGGTTCGCCGGGATGCCCCAGTTTTACCTAGACTCTCTTTTTTCTGTCCAGCGGGTCTCTTTAAGCAAAGTATTTTTTTAACTGCATTCGAGTTCACAGGGGATGAAGAATCTTCGCCATCCATGGTGGACACCAGTAAGGCTCCTCCAGAGAAGACCTTTCGCAAAATGTATGGACCTTCATAGTTGGAAGTCCATTTGCCCCTGTGATCTAATTGTGGTGGGAGAATCTTCTTTAGCATAAGATCGCCCGTCTGAAAGCTTCGAGGGCGCACCTTCTTGTCGTAAGCTTTCTTCATCCGGCTCTGATATAACCGACCATATGTGATAGATGCAAGTCTCTTCTCATCCATCAAACTGAGTTGATTCAACCTATTCCGCACCCATTCTGCCTCATCCAGTTGGACATCGAGCAATACTCTCAAGGAAGGGATCTCAACTTCTAATGGCAGGACAACCTCCATACCATACACCAGTGAGAAAGGTGTTGCCCCGGTTGATGTGCGTACCGTCGTACGATAACCGTGAAAAGCGAAGGGAAACATCTCATGCCAGTCTTTGTATGTCACAACCATCTTCTGAACTATCCTCTTGATGTTCTTATTGGCCGCCTCAACAGCGCCATTCATCTTGGGCCGATAGGGAGATGAATTGTGATGCTCAATCTTGAAATTCTGGCACAATTCCTTCATCATTTTGTTATTCAGGTTCAAACCATTGTCAGTAATGATTCTTTCGAGGATGCCGTACCGACAGATGATATCCTTTTTGATAAACCTGGCTATCACTTGCTTGGTGACATTAGCGTAAGACGCTGCTTCAACCCATTTGGTGAAGTAGTCGATAGCCACCAGGATGAACCTGTGTCCATTGGATGCGGTGGGCTCAATTTTGCCTATCATATCGATGCCCCACATGGAGAAAGGCCACGGGGACGCCATAACGTTCAAAGGGCTCGGCGGCACCTGAATCTTGTCCGCATAAATTTGGCACTTGTGGCACTTCTTTGCAAATTTGAAACAGTCTCGTTCCATTGTCAGCCAATAATACCCTGCCCGTAATAACTTTCGAGACATAGCATGTCCGCCAGCATGTGTGCCAAAGGTTCCCTCGTGGACCTCTTCCATGAGTAAGTTAGCCTCTTTCTCATCAACACATCGCAAAAGCACCAAATCATGGTTTCTCCTATACAGAACACCATCCGGATTCAAGTAGAAATTGTCAACCAATCTCCTAAGAGTCTTCTTATCGTGGTTGGATGCCCTAGTCGGATACTCTTGGTTCTTTAGGAAATTCTGGATATCAAAATACCATGGCTTGCCATCGAAAGCTTCCTCAATGGCGAATATGAAGGAGGGCCTGTCAAGGCGAGAGATAACTATTCTGGGAGCCTCATTCCAGAAGTTAACTTTGTACATGGAAGACAATGTCGCAAGAGCGTCAGCCATCTGATTTTCTGCCCGTGGCACATGATGAAACTCTACCCTGTCAAAGAAAGGCAGCAGTCTTCTTGCATAATTCATATATGGTATCAGATTGGGCTGACGGGTCTCCCACTCACCCTTGATCTGATTCACGAATAGCGCGGAGTCTCCATACACATCAAGATTTTTAATCCTCAAATCAATAGCCTCCTCAAGACCCATGATACACACCTCATATTCGGCTACGTTATTAGTATTTGGAAATGTCAATCTGGCAGTGAACGGGATGTGCGTCCCATGGGGAGTCGTGATGATTGCCCCAATTCCACTTCCGTATGAATTAACAGCCCCGTCAAAAATCAATTGCCATTGGGAACTCCGCTCAGGACCTTCACCATGCAACGGCTCTTCGCAATCTTTCATCCTTAAGTACATGATATCCTCGTCAGGAAAATCAAACTTCATCGGATGGTAATCATCGATTGGCTGCTCAGCCAGGTACTCTGACATCACGCTACCTTTGATATCCTTTTGCGAGACATACTGTATATCGTACTCTGTCAGTACCATCTGCCATCGGGCAATCCTTCCAGAAAGTGCTTGCTTCTCAAAGACGTACTTGATCGGATCCATCTTCGAAATCAGCATTGTTGTATGATTCAGCATGTATTGTCTCAGACGTCTGGCAGCCCAAGCAAGCGCACAGCACGTCTTTTCGAGCATAGAGTATCGAGACTCACAATCCGTGAATTTTTTACTCAAAAAATAAATTGCGTGCTCTTTCCGTCCAGTCTCGTCATGTTGACCGAGAACACAACTCATACTGCTCTCAAGAACCGTCAAATACATGATCAGTGGTCTCCCGGCTACTGGGGGTATCAAAATCGGAGGTTCCTGCAAATATTATTTTATTTTTTCAAACGCCCTTTGACAATTTTCATTCCAGACAATTTCCTGGTCTTTCTTCAACAATTTAAACATTGGCTCACACGTGGCAGTTAGGTGAGATATGAACCGGGCAATGTAGTTCAACCTCCCTAAAAAACCACGAACCTCTTTCTCTGTTTTCGGTGCTGGCATTTCTTGTATCGCTTTTATTTTAGCAGGATCAATCTCTATTCCTTTTTCGCTAATAATGAACCCCAATAGCTTACTAGATCTCACCCCGAAGGTGCACTTATTAGGATTCAGCCTCAGCCTGAATTTCCTAAGCCTTTCAAACAATTTCAAAAGATTCACCAGATGCTCTTCCTCTGTCTGGGATTTGGCAATCATATCGTCAACATAGACTTCGATCTCTTTATGCATCATATCATGAAAGAGTGTTGCCATGGCTCGCTGATATGTTGCCCCGGCGTTCTTAAAACCAAAGGGCATCATTTTGTAGCAGAACGTTCCCCACAGGGTAATAAAAGTCGTTTTCTCCATATCCTCTGGCGCCATCTTTATCTGATTATTGCCTGAAAAGCCGTCCATGAAGGAAAAGACTGAAAATTGAGCTGTATTATCAACCAACACATCAATGTGAGGAAGAGGGAAATTATGCTTTGGGCTCGCCTTGTTCAGATCTCTGTAATCAACGCACATCCGCACCTTACCGTCTTTCTTCGGTACAGGTACGATATTGGCGACCCAAGAAGGGTAAGTTGTAACAGCAAGAAAACCAGCGTCCCACTGTTTCTGTACTTCCTCTCTAATTTTCACAGCCATATCTGGTCGAGTTCTTCTGAGCTTCTGTTTGATCGGCGGACATTCCTCTCGCAATGGCAAACGATGAACCACCATATCAGTATCTAACCCAGGCATATCCTCGTAAGACCAAGCAAAGATATCACTATACTCTCGAAGCATCTCGATAAGCCTTTGCTTGATATCACTTTGTAGTGCAGCCCCTATCCGAATATTCCTGACACATTCCGCGGACCCCAAGTTAATGACTTCAATTTCCTCCTGATGAGGTAGAATAATTCTCTCTTCTTGTTTCAACAGCCGAGTCAGCTCTTCTGATAAGTCATTATCCTCAACAATCTCCTCTTCGGCCTGAAAGATCGGGTGCTCAATGTCGAAGCGAGTCATAGGAGGTTCTTGGTCGGTGTTATATGAAATTATGCGAGTCCTGCGAGAAAAATGGTTAAACGCTTCAAATGATATGCAAATAAAGCACATAACCACGTTGCCATTTTATTGCTAAAAATAAAAACAGAAAGACAAGGATCACAAAATTTGTAAGGAAAAACACCTTTATTCAATGATTAACCAAAGCATACACATAAGCAAGTAGGCCCTGAAATAAAATCACTATGCCCCGGGTAAGACATAGGATTGTACAATAATTGGAAAACAAAGCATTACTGTTTCGTTGTCACTTGGATAACATCCTGGATTGACCAGTTGCATAAGCTCCGCCCTGGTACGCTGGGTCTGATCCAAGCATCCATATCGCAATCACTGTCTTCGTCTTCAGCATCGGACACAACATTGATTCTCTCGTAGCTGACTCCTCCAGGAGTAAACACAACCGGGACTCTGAACCTCGGCGCGCTTCGTGGGGAAGATGACGATGATGGGCGGTACCCCAACCTAAATTTGCCCTGCTTGACAGGAATATCTAGGACTTGACCCCACCTCTTGGTCTCCCCGGTCTGCACCACCGCCTGGGCTTCCTTATATGAAGACATGGCCACCTCCATCCCTTTGCTGCTCACAGGAGCTTCATCCTTAATCTTCACTCCTTCGAAGGCTTGGCACAGCGTCTCGTGGATTTCTCCGTCCACTTCGACGTATTTGAAGGATGATAAATGACTGACCAGAATGTCCTCTTCACCACACACAGTAACAATACTGCTATCAACCATATATTTCAACTTTTGGTGAAGCGTGGATGTTACAGCCCCGGCGGAATGAATCCACGGTCGTCCAAGCAGACAACTGTACGCTGGTTGAATGTCCATAATATAGAACACGGTATCAAATACTTCTGGACCCACTTGTATTGGCAACGTCAGTGCCCCGAACACAGACCTCCTAGTTCCATCAAACGCTTTTACTACCAGATCACTGGGCGTGCAAATTATTCCTCGAGTATCCAATTTCAACAGTGCCTTCTTAGGCAACACATTTAGAGATGACCCAGTATCAACAAGAACATGGGACATGACGGTGCCCCTGCACTCAACTGAGATGTGCAAAGCATTATTGTGGTCGCGACCTCTAGGTGTCAAGTCAAAATCAGTAAACCCCAAACCGTGCCCCGCATTCACGTGTGCCATTACCCCTTCAAGTTGATTAACAGAAATCTCCTGGGGTACGAAGGACGTCTCAAGCACTTTCAACAGGGCGTTCCGATGAGCCTCGGAACACATCAATAAAGACAGAATTGATATTTTTGAAGGAGTTTGCTGTAAATGATCAACGATCTTGTAATCACTCTTTAGAATTAGCCTCATAAACTCCTCCACGTCTTTATTCAACGGTTCTTTCTCCTTTTCCATGGAAGGTCCACTCTCATTCACCTTGCTTTTACCCTTCGCAATTCTTTCTGCTTCTACTCCTGGCGAAGTAAAGATTCTTCCACTACGGGTCATACCGCCCGCTCCTACCAGATTGTCAACTGATTCCATCGGCAGATCATCCAGATTAATTCTCTCAACATTACAATACACTTCCGCTCCATAACTCCAAGGGATGACCTTGGTGCTCTCATACAGAATGGGTTTTGCTTTAGTGATGGTGATAGTCGGCCGCTTGGCAGGCGCCGATATCATGACAGACTTGAATGGTATCGTAACAGTGGCAATCTCACCCTGCTTTTCTACCATTGCTTCAACAGGCCTTTTTTCGGCAGCAATGCGATCAAATTGTAACGTACCCTCATCAATCAGACCCTGAATTCTGCTTTTCAAACTATCGCAACCCTCAGGCTGAGTTGAACAATCTACACAGCCCTCATCACATCCGGGGTAAACTCCCCCTTTCAACAAACGGCTTTTCACGTAACCCAGAGGTGTCTTTAGTTCCTCCACATTCACGACCTGATCTAGCTCTGCATCTGTCAGAATAACGTTCGCTCCCGCTGCCCCATGCTTTGGCATTGGTTGTTGTACAATATTGAACCCTTCCGTACCGAAATTTATAGCAGTGTTATTAAGTAAATCTTGCACCTTGTGCTTGAAAGCCTGACAATTTTCAATATTATGATCGGGCGCCCCGGAATGAAATTCACAATGCTCATTGGCGTCATACCCATACGGAGGTGTGCCCTTCGGCGGGGCCAATGTCCTTTTCTCAACCAATTGTAATCTTAACAAAGTCTGAAGAAGTTCAGCATACGATACTAGAGGTACATCAAATATCCTTTTCAGCCTTTGATTCTGAACTCTTCGCTGATTAGTATTTTGCTGCCTTGACTGCTGCTGAGGTTGTTGCTGTTGTTGTTGCGGTGCCAGGATTATTACACTAGCAACTTGTTGCTGCATACGCCAGCTTTGACTCCTATTCTTCTTTCGAGCGCTGTACACTGAGTTAGTGTCTCCTTGTTTTTTACTACCAAAAGCCTTCTTACTACCTCCAGCTGAGGTTGATTCACCAGTCTGAATCTTACCAATGTTAGTTCCATTCTCAATTCGCTCACCCATCAGAATCAAGTCAGAGAAATTTCTCATTGAACAATTGAGAAGTTTATCGTAATACAGCCTTGAAAACGTACCCACGAAGATATCTATCAACTCTCTCTCCACCATGGGTGGGTGTACCCTTGTAGCCAACTCGCGCCATCTTTGGGCATATTCTTTGAAACTTTCACCAGTCTTCTGAGAGAGATTCTGCAATTGAACCCGATTCGGAGCAAGATCACTGTTGTATTGGTAGTGTCTCGCGAAAGCTTCTGCCAGCTCTTTCCAGCTTCCAACTTGAGTAGGTTCCAGTCCCATGTACCATTCCAATGACGGCCCAGACAGACTATCCTGAAAGAAGTGCATTAACATCTTTTCATCGTTGGAGTAAGCAGACATTCTTCTGTAATAAGATCGCACGTGCACTCTGGGACACGTGTCTCCCTTGTATTTGTCAAACGCAGGAGCCTTAAACTTGAGTGGCACCCTCAGCCCAGGAACCAATCCCATGTTCGCCATATCCAATCCCACAGAATTCTGGTTGGCTATCCCTTTCATCTGCTCTTCTAGCATCTTGATCCTGCGATCATTTTTAGTAGGCCTCTCATAACCCATGCCTTGGCCAGAAAAAGAATCTTCTTGGCGGTCTTCACCCCAATAAGGACCCTCATTGTCGTACCCAACGTACACAGCGTTGCGACTAGGGCTGGCAATGAACCAAACCAACTCGAAGATAGTTCGGAATTCGACTCGACAATTAAATCGTTGAACTAGGTTCATGAACCAAATGAGTTGAGTATGAGCGAAAAATTAAGTTCGTTAACTAAATGAGCTGAACTTGAACTATACATAGTTCGACTCGTTAGGTTCATGAGTCAACTCGATTACATATGAAAAGAATTATACTGTCTTTAAGATTAGGTTTAAATATTTACTTCAAATCTTAGACAAATTTAATCTTCAATTTATTAGTTTTTGAATTAGACTCTCAAATGTATCTCTTGAAAGTTGTTTAGGTTTTGAATTAGTAGATTTCGAAGATAAAGTTAAATTTCAATATGATAACTTTTATTTTATTTTAATATTTTATTTAAAAAATATATATTTATTTAAAATGTCAAATATACTAAAAAATATATATATTTAAAAAAATAGTTTTTAAGTTCGTGAACCATGTGAGCTGAACCTAATGAGATGAACCTAACGAGTCGAACCGAACTGTTCGTGAACTTATAACGAGTCGAGTTTGAGCTTAAAAAAAAGTTCGTGTTGAACTCGAACTCGAACTCGAATTCGAACAATTCTTAACGAGTCGAGCCGAGCTGAGGTGATTTCGACTCGACTCGACTCATTTCCAGCCCTAGTTGCGACCATGACCATTCTGGAAAAATCTGGGGTCATACCTCAGATTACCGAGCTCTTGATAAGCAGCCGCTGGCCCAAAGCCAGTATTGTAGGCACCCATTTTGTAACCATTGTTACTCACAGTTCCAAAACCCTGATTACCAAATCCAGCATTGGCACCACCAGCGTTACCGAAGCCCATATTCACACCAACAAAGCCTGTATTTCCGTTGACCATATTCACACTGGTATTCCCAACACCAGCGTTGAGACCAGTATTACCACTGCCAACAACGTTCCCATTGGTTTCCAAGTTACCGTTCCCATTACCAGCATTCCCATTACCAGCCACGAGAACATTCTCACCAGCGTCAAGACCGACCACTGGTATAGCATCACCAGCCTGAGGAGTTTCACCATGAGAATGATTAGCAGCCGTACCCCCATGTAGCACATTGTTGCTATCAACTCGTGCAATCAGAGGTTGCACGAGAGTCTGGAGCTGTTCTTGGCCTTTAGCCACGGTCTCCATCACCTGCATAAACTGATTCATGCAGTCACGCATCTCCTACATCTCTGCCTGCATCTGGTCCATGACTTTCTTATAGTTGCGTCTGGTTGAGTAACAGTGAGTTCGGTGTTCAGCAATCCTGGAACCTGCATCAACAGAGGGTTAGGGAACCCAGTATAAGGCACCGGCTATGCAAATGACTTATGCAAATGCAAATGTGTGTCTGTGCGTTAGGGAGATTTTTCCCCGGTTCGAGTGCCATAATGTCAGTGCCGATAGCAAGAAGTCTGGATCTAGTCACTGAAATAACATCTCATATATATATGGGCCAACAAGGCAGCAGTACAAAATCAATGAATACATGGGATATCATTAGCATGACCTCAACCAACAAGCCCGGTGATGGTCAGCCTATAGCAGAAATCAGAAAATGCAAGAGGTTACAAAGATAATCAAGTGCGACAGCGGGCACGAAACTCCTCTAGCAACTCTTTTGTCTTCAGGTGGTCAGGACGAGTGAGTAACCCTTTGACGAGCAACTCTCTCTGCATAATAGTACACTGGAGGCCTTCAACCGAATCTTCTCACGCTCCCTGGCCAAAGCACTTCTCTAACTTCCGCTTCTTGGACTCGAACACCTGCTTGTGATTCTTCAGGTTAGCAAGGGCTTTGTTGAGCCTGTCTTCTGTGGCATATCGGCGAGCAGTTTCCTCATTGAACCTTTCCTCACTATCCTTCACCTAAGCCTTCAGTTTGGAGATCTGTTGTTTCAGTTTATCCTCCCTCTCTTTGTTGTTGGCTATAGTGGCATCCCATTGCTGATTGAACTTGGATATTCTCCTGTATGCTTCATCCAAGTGCTGCTTCTTGTTAGCCAGTACATCGCTGACAGATTTGAAGTCCAGACCCAAACGCTCATGATCAGCTATCTGCTTAGTCAAATCTGTGCCCAACCTGTTCACCAACTTTGTCTGCCTCTTGAAGGAGTGGACGACTTCACTTCTCTCGCTTCTAACATGTGCCAACTCTTTCTCCAATTCTTCATTGGCTTTTTTCAGCTCTTCTCTCTCAGCTAACACCTGATTGTACTACTGAATAGGCATGGTAGTAGGCTCTTCTACCACTGGAGGGCATTCCTGCTTAGCAGGTGGAAATGGCATCCATATGGTCTCTGCTCGGCTCTTGACCCAGGTCACATATGGAGTGTAGGCTTGGCTATTACTTTTCGCCAAAAATGACTTCCCTCGTCTACTAATATCATTCCAGGCATGCTGAAGCTTAGATAACATGTCCCCCTCTAGAAGACCGGTGAGGTACATAGATTCCTGCACCTCTTCATCCTTTGGCGGAGCTCTCAAAGCATAAGCAAACTGTCTGACAAGTAGAGATGGATTATAGTTGATACAACCCTTTCTTCCAATCAAAGGCACATTCGGAAACCCACGGCAGCTGAATATAACCTCAGTACCCAACATATCTCTATCAAACCACGCGATACTCTCTGCTGATAAACTCATCAATCGCTCGGACCACTCAGTTGTGGCTGCAGATGAAGCAAAGAGACCCTTCTTGGGTAGATGACTATCAAACCATCTATAGAACAAGGGCACATAACATGATACATTCTTACCCCTTCTATTCTCGTTCTTGTAATGGATAGAATGATACACATCTTTAATCAGGGTAGGAACTGGATTCCCTGATGCAAAGATATGAAAGGCATCTAAGTCCACAAAATCAGGCATATTAGGAAACAGAATGATACCATATATGCAGAGAGAAAGAATGGCGTTGAACACAATCCAACAACCGTCTTTGGCACATTGTTGGGCTTTCCCAACTAAGAACTGCAAAGAGAAACCAGGAACCCTATTCCAACTGGACAAGATCAACTCAGAGGCATCCAGATGAAGAGAAAGAGCTAGATTAGCCAGATTAGGCTCGGCGTCCATATGAACAAATGGCATCTGACTCTTGATAGGCACACCTAACAATACAGCATACTCCTCTAATGTAGGTGCCAGAATGAAGTTCGGGAAAGTAAAGCATCTCAAAGGAGGATCATAGAACTGCAGCAAGGCGTACAACCCATTCAACTCAAACCCAGAAGGTTTATGGACCAAACTGAGCAGCTTCCCATAAGACTTTTTGAATTCACCTCTCACAGCATCATCTGCTAAAGCAATCAAACTGGACAACTGAGCAGCCTCTAGAGTGGGGAGCTTATATGCTGAGAAAACCAAAGCTCTGATCCAACACAATCAAAACTCTGCTCTGATAGCACAACCCTGAAAAGGACCAATAGATACACACTGTCAAGAACAACCACATCTCTGACGATAAGAACCTCTGAACCCAACAATACTGATTCACTGACATGAAAACCAGGTAATCTGAAGGCTAAGGTTTCCTGCAATAACCCGACCCCGCTCACAGGTATGGACCTAATCAAAGACAAGGTATGGCATCCTATGCGTTTCCCAGCGTCACAGACTTTCAAGAGCGATGATACGATACCCAGAAGGTGTGGCATCATCATCTCTTGAATTGGCCTCACTCTGCTGAGTCACAAATGGTCGGTCCCCAGAGTCGACAATCCTCCAAACCAACAACCCCTCAGACCCAAAGGGCCGGAAAAGAAGTCAACCGGGAGAACCTCGTCTGAGCATGGATTTCATGAGACACTAGTGCCTGCAAAGCAAGCACACGCCCACTAATTTCCACAACTAATGCTAAGTACACGCAAGCCTGGGTCTGGCTTCTCGCTCATCAGATCCCCTTCCCACAACAGCACAATAATAATAACCATACTGAAAATAAAATGCGGAAAGTAAAGTGCAATAAAACCCAACAGGTAAACACACAAGCGCTAGGAATGACTCGCACAGGGAACCGTTGGAGTCCCCAGCAGAGTCGCCAGCTATCGCTACTGCGAAAAACGAGGTCGGCAAGACAGAAGAGTCGCCACCTTTTGTTATTTATCCCTCAGAACGGGAAAGGAAACGATCGGAAAAACCTGACGAAAAGGTACAAGACAAGGTCATCGCAACCATTGTCTGGATTTGGGAGTCGGTTACGCAAGGGGAAGGTATTAACACCCCTCACGTCCATCGTACTCGATGGGATCCATGCTTGTTGTGTTTATCTGACGGGTTGATTATGTATATCTACACTAAAGGTCTGGTCTGAAAAGAAAAGAAAATGACTTGGCAAAGTGTCGCACTTTATGCCTACGTATTCCCGTCTAAAATGAGAAATCAGAGTCAACGTAGTTCGCCTAACTACGGGGGAAGGGGGGAAGGTTGCTTGCTGAGATATCGCATCTCGTGCCTACGTACTTTCACACAGCGAGAAAGATCAGAGCAAACGTAGTTCGCGCTACGAAGAACACAGGTTTGTTTAGCATCTTTTATCCAAGTAAAGTTAACAATGAGTTCCAGCAGATGGTGTTTGCAGCTCGATCCTTGGAGACTTAGGCGTTACCGTTTGCGGTAGAACTGAAAGTTAACAGAACTCTCCTTTAAGAAAAGGGTTTTCCTGATTAAGAAGTCCAAGAGGACAAAAAGGATTTGACGTTTGTTTTTTAAGTCTTTTATGGAAGAAGTGAATTGAGTTTTGTTTGTAACTCGTGTTGCATTAAAGACTTGGACTTAAGAGTGAATGTGTCGCATGTCACCCAAAGAGTACCACACTAAACACTCGAGTTATGTGAGGGAAACCCTCCCACAAATCTTTCTCAAGTAGCATAAGGCTCGTAACACACAGCACGTGTTAACCTTTATTAAGTGTTTTACTGTATTTGAAGATGAGAAGAGAAACAGACTCTCTACAGGGAAACTGACTCGATCCTACAGTTATCATGCAATATTCGTCCTACGGTTGTGGTTAAAAGGGAAACTAACTAATGTTATCATGCATGGTTAGAATACTAATGTCTGTCATAACTTCTCTTGAATAAGAAAAGTCAGAGTTCCTATGGGAACATGGCAATGGAAACAACAGTAAACTGGAAAACTGTACAAGAAATTACTGTAAAGATGCATGCAATGCAAGTGAGGGAGGAAATATGTGTGGGGAAGAAGCCTCCACAAGCTCATCTCAACCTCAAGCCAGGTATGAATAATTGCGAAGATAATAAAAGAAAGTAAATACAATCAAACAGACCACAAACCACACAGGCAAGGGAGCTGAGCTCTACCAAATACCAGCAAGCAAAGCCACACAGTAAAAATACAAGCAGAGGGAGAAACTCAACCTCTAATGCAATACAAGCAAAGGGAGAAGCTCAACCCTTAGGATGCTCTTAGGCCTATGATCATCTACATGAAGCCTAAATCTAATGCAACGCTCCCAAGCAAATCACATCAATACACATCAATACAGTTAAACAAGAAGAAAAGACAAACAGGGAAGACAAGCCGGCAATCTCCACAGCAGAGCAATCTTCTGACAGAAATCCAATCCAGAGTCTGTAACTGCTCTTCAAGTCCACCATCTTCAAGAGAAGGAAAGGTATGCTCCATCTTCAAGCTTTAACAATGCTCCAATAAGGAAAGGAATCAACAACATGAATATTTGATGATGGGAAGCAGGAGGGAAACCAAAGGAATCCCACCTGACACTCAACCAGTCATCAAAGAAAGTATCCTCAAAAGTTCTACTCATTGTAAAATGTCACACATCCCTCCAAAGGAGAGATGAGACTTTCACATGAGGACTTTGAATCATAGGACAAGATGGAAGGTGGATGAAACCAACCATGCTTATTTGAAGGAAGAAACTACTTCTAAAGCTCTCTCCTAAAAACCCTAATCTTATAAGCTACAAAAAGCTAACAAAAAGAAAAGAAAAGCTCCAAGCCAAGCTCCACCAGCCACTCTACAAACGCTTCATCATGCCCATGACATCCTCCCATAAGAACCAGAAGCCCAACATGCAAGAAAAGCCCACTTTGAGTCCACTCCAAAACCATCACCAAAGTTGAAACACCAAATGAACAATCAACTTGAATATTCTAACTAAAATAGCAAAACACATCCTAAAAATCTAATTATTTTTCTATGGGAACATGCATTTGTTAATGATCTATAGTTCAAAAATCAAGACCTAATTCAATTTCTAAGTCCTCCAATAAAATCCTAAGTTGAAAGGTATCAAGGGGAACCATTAATGGGGAAAGGCTCTAAACCTATCTCTAAATCAGAAGCTAAAATTTTCTAAAAAAATGTGAGAAAAATCCTATGGCAGCATACATATCTAACCTAGCAGCTATCAAAAAATCAAGACAAAATTCAATACCAAATGGGAGAACAAAAATCAACAAACAGACAGCTCAATTATGCAAAATTAATGAAATAACCAAAACAAGAAAAACATGAATTAAATTGAAAATGCATGAAAAATTAAAATAAAAACCATGATAAAATTCTAAACATCTCAATCTATATCCACAAATATTTCCAGAATTTATTACCAACATTTACTATTTATTATGAATTAAATCTACCAAGCATTAGAACAAAAAATAAAGAAAAGAAAATAAAAAGCATGAACAGGGAGGGGTTCAACTAGCAGGGAAAGCAAGGTTTAATCTCGCCTGGGCCCAAGAATGGGGGTGTGGATAGCGCATGGGCGCTGGGCCCATTTGAGTGTGAAATCAGCAAAATTCACCTAATGAAATAACGCTAGGGGGTGCATTAAGCAGGAAATTCCATGTGTAACTCAGGATGGGCCTAATAGAGGGAGGCGCGGATAGCACAAGAAAACAAAGCCCAAAGCCAAAATCAATTCAACTCAGCTTTCACAAAATTAACACAAAAGAGACCACGCGAGAATCGAACCCACGCTCGCTAGGTACATACAGCGCGCTGAAGCAAGCTTGTGGTTTCACTAATTGAAACAACTGTGTTTTGGAAGGGGTTGACGTGGCGCGTCCGTTGATCGTTGGATTGATGACTCGGTCAAGGTTCCTCAAGTGCACGAACGGCAGATATTGTATCTTCTTTGTTTCACATTTCCTGTAAGCAGCGAACTCGCGCGCGGACCAGCCTGCGACGGCATCCTTCCGGCAACCTTCGGGCAACCCTAACTCTCTCAATACTCAACCAAACACCATGGTTCTTGAACGAAAGTTGTGGGAAATTCCATGAGGATTACAAATATCCTATTCAATCACGCTAAAACCTCATGACCAGAGAAATCTACATCCAAACCGAAAATGGATCCAAACCTAATTTGTCACTAAACCTCAATTTTACTATCCAGAAACCATCTATACCTTAATTGCAACCTAACCACATGAATCTAAGCTACTAAAAACGCATGAATTGAGAGAAATTTTGAGAAATAGAAACCTGATTTTAAGCTTCGAGTGTGGTGGTTTCAGACCTCAATTCTCCTCCAACAAGTGCAGATAGCTTCAGTGATTGATGATGGACGTTTCTTGATCACCAATTCTTGATGAAACTCTCTGAATCTCCAAAACCAAAAAATCCAATTTCAAGCTCTTTCACCAACTTGCTCCAATGGCTTCTCTCTCTGTTCAGCTCCAATGAATCACCAACCTCTATCCAATTTCGTTTTTGAACATTTATAGAACACAAAGGAACCTTCTAGAGGCCCAATCCAAAAAAAAATCCAAAAATCCAATTTCTCCAAAAAAAATGAACATGCCATGCACGAATTTGGCTCAGCAGCATGCATTGGAAGCTTCTAGCATCATACACAAAACACCTTGAATGAATTCAGCTTAGTTAGAGCCTTGAATTTGGCCTTATGAATGATTTGGGGAATGTAACTTATTTATGAAGAAACCTCATGAAATGTCATGAACCAAGTTTCAAAATGGAATTCTAAAAATGCCAATCTTCTCAAAATATCATTTCTGATCAAAATGAGCCCTCATTTGACTTGTTTTGGACACTTACCAAATATTTTGGATTTTTCATCAAAAGTGCCTTTGAATTTCTTCCTTTACAAACAACTTCAAGCCAATCTTTGATATGAGCCAAACCAATTTACCATGAGCTCTTGGTTGATCTAAAAACCATATTTTGAGCAAGTTCCATGTTGAACAAAATTGCATTTGAGATGTGCAAGTTGGAGATTTTGACCTATAATTGAAAATGGCCTATAATCTCACTTTCCCAAAATACCCCTAACTTGTAAACCTCACAACTTTGAGTTCTACAAATCAAACGGGAGACTTCTAATACAATTTGGAAATCTAAGACCATGAGGAACAACTTTCATGTTTACCAAAAGGTCAGATGAAACCTACTTCTAGGTCAAAATTAGCTTGGAAGTCAAATGATTTTCACAGACAAATTTCAGATGCATCTGAGGACCTGTAACTTGTCTAGCTCATAACTTGAGTTCTATAAATCAGATGAATGACTTCTAGTACTCAAATTAAAGATATGAACATCCTCTATAACATTCATGTGGAGGCCAAAGTCATATGAGGCTTGTATCTTGACTTACATGGCTTGGAAGTTTGGCACTAAACAGGGGATTTTACCCTAGGAACCCTGACTTAGCAACTCCAACCACTCTTGATCCTTCTCAAATTGATCTTGAAACAACCTCTTATATGCCTCAACATATCATTTCATGATCTCAATGACCTAGAAGTAGGCTTTGATCTTCTTCAATTGCTCATTTTGGCCTAGGATTAACCAGATGAAACCCTAGTGACCCCAACTTCCACTGTGACTCTTGTACTTGCTACAAACATTTGACTGAGCTCTATCTTGATCCTCTAGGAACTCCATGAGCTCTATCCATATACTCTATACATTATCAAAGCTTTACAACCCTCTGATGATCTTCAAATGGCTCCAAGTTAGGAGATGAGCCCCATACAAGCACTCAAACTTCTCAAGAATTCAACCCTCTATCTGATGACCTTAGTAACTTCTTAAGCTTGAATAAAAACTCTGGCTAGGCTTCTCTTGACATGTATCACACTTGATCCCCTGCTGAATGAAGGATGTTATGTTATGCAAATGCTAGAACAATGTTATGCTATATAGTGAAACATAAGCCAAGTGATAAAAAGGTTGGGAAAATTTTGGGGTGCAACACCCCGTTCGAAGCGTTGGAAAGCTAACGAGATGCTCTTTCTAGGAAAAATTGTTTTGAGGCTTGTACCTGGTTCAATTATAGCATAAAATTGAAAACATATCGTGTGTTGATTTTTTCCGAACCCGACAGGACCATTTGTTGTGTTTTGTGATGCTTTGTTGATATGCTTGGGAGATATGTTAAGTGAAACTTCAGCGAGTTTTGGTTATGCTTTAAGACAACTTGAAGTACATAAGAGGGATCACCTGACAAGTGATTTATACTTGGTTGCTGTTGTGGTTGTACCGGAGTTGGAGGCTTCAATTAGTTAGTGTGAGACTTGAAATGTTTGGTGATCTCAAGAGCTTAAGGTATTTGCGTGAGTTGGAAGATTTGAATATGAGGCAGAGAATAATTGAGACTCCTGAAGGATTATGGTTTTGTATTGAATTACGATTCGGGTGAAGCAAACGTGATAGCTTATGCATTGATTTGGGAATCTTTGCATATATCGATGATGGTGGTGAAAAGAGTTAGGACTGATTGAGCAACTTCTGTGATATGTGTTTGGGGTTGTGAAGAGACTTCTTATGGAGTTTAGCTTAGTTTGTTGGATCTTACTAAGAGTATTCTTGACGAGATTCAATAAGGTTAAAACTCTGGTTTGAGTGGGTAGATTGGTTGAATCTGTGGAATTAAAGTCGAAGGGATGATTTTCAGATTAATGGAAATTGTATCACGAGATGTCGTGATAGAGTTTGTGTTCTAGATATTATTAAGTGGAATAAGAGTATTGAGGTAGATGGAGTATCCACCCCGGTGCTAGGAAGATGTAACCGGATTCGTGGAAATTATTTTGAAGGCCATAGATGGAGAAAGAAGTGGTTGAGTTTGTATATGCTGGTTAGACTTGTCGGAAGTCGAAGAATAAATGTCAGAGACCGTTGGGTCTGATGGGAATCTGAACTTTCATCGAGATTTTGGGAGAGTTTGCAGACGCTTTGAGTACCATGTTGAAGTTGAACTCTGCCTATCATACGTGGAAGGATGGACGGACAGAGAGAACTACCCAGTCTTTAGGGTATTCGAGGAGAGCTTGTATGTTGGATCAAGGTGGATCGTGGGATAGTTAATTATCGTTGATTGAGTTACCTACAATAACAGTTACCATTCTAGTATCGGAATGGCATTGTATGAGGCTTTGTGTGATCGAGAGGTGAAGACGTTAAGAGGAAAAGATATTGCCTTGGTGAAAGTGGTATGGTTAGGAGCTGCTGGCGAGAGCATGACGTGGGAACTGGAGAGCAAGATGCGGGAATCCTATCCAGAGCTGTTTGGTTAAGGTAATTTCGAGGACGAAATTCTTTTAAGTAGGGGAGAGTTGTAACGCCCGTTCATTTTAAATTAAATTATTTATGAATTGTTGGTGCGTCTTTATGTGGGAGTGTGTTTGAGAGCGTGGGTGGATGTCCTTAAAGTATAGGAAAACCATGTAATAAAATATAGAGTTTGATAATAATCTAATATAATTAATAATGATGATAATTTAATAATTAGTAGTAATATTATAATTATTATTATTATTATTATTATTATTATTGGATGGAATAATGGGAATTAGGGGGTTATTAGAGAAGTTGTGGGAGAAAGAGCAAAAACACGATAAACTGCTCAGAAAACCAAAATTGAGGAAAAAGGTTGAAGAGAAGGAAAAAGGAACGTGACTGTGGAGGAGTTAGGAACAGAAGAATTATCCGTCGGAAAGAACTCAAGGTGGTTGCAGAAGAGTCACCGGAGAGCAAACCTGAACCGGGAGTTTAGAGTTGTCCTCAATCCAAAGGTAAGGGTGAGGTTCAATTCTATAATTGTGGGTATGATCGATTTCATGTAGGGAATTGAATCATAGGGTTAATGTTCCCGTAGGTCGATAAATATTAAGGGTTAATGTTCCCGTAGTAATGTTCCCGTAGTAATGTTCCCGGAGTAATGTTCCCGTAGTAATGTTCCCGTAGGTTGAGCAATATTAAGGGTAAATGTTCCCGTAGGTTGAGCAATATTAAGGGTTAACGTTTGTCTATGCCTGAATTAGTGTTTATGTCATTAGTTCTGTGTGTAATTGGGAAAAGGCGCCGACACGCGCTAATTTCCCATTTGTTGATGAGGGTTGTTCTGATGTCCTTATTTTATTAGATTGAAAATTGTGTTTACATTATTATTGTGTACCTATTCAATTAGATTAAAAGTGGTGGATATATTATCGGTAGGAAATTATATGAAATAGTGATGTTTCTGTTATGGATAATCGGTTGTAGGCTTAATGCCTTGTTGCGTGGTTGTTGTTATTTGTCTCTGACATGAACGGGTTGAAATGGTGAGTACATGATGTATGCGAAATAGTTATGTCTCTGTTATGGATAATTGGTTGTAGGCTTGATGCCTTGTTGCACGGTTGGTGTTGTTGTGTTGTAGTCCATAATAGTTGCGTCTCATAGCATATCATTTGGCCTGGATTGGCGACGGTTGTGCCTGTATTGGCGTCATTTGGCCTGGATTGGCGACGGTTGTGTCCGCATTGGCGTTATTTGGCCTGGATTGGCGACAGTTGTGGAGTGTTGGCTCCAAAATGGTACCACATGCATATGCACAGTTGAGTTGCATAGTTGAGTCGCATTTGTTGAATTGCATAGTTGAGTTGTGTCGTTATGCATTTGCAAGTAATTGATGAGTTGCTGAATTTTCATGATAATTGTTGTGGATATGAATAACGAATTATTGCGGTTAATTATTGATAATACATTTGCGAACCGCTGGAATTATAATGCTGTGATGATATTCTGACATGACTTTTAACATGCCTTATGTTATATTGTTGATATCTCACCCTTTACGTTGTATGTTACCCCGCTGGTGGTAATTTGCAGGTAGCCCGAAATAAAGTGTCGCTTTATGTTTAAGGTGTCGTTGGTTGCTCTGATACGTAGCACTCATGGGGGGAGGGGTGAATGATCGATGTTGTTGTTTGTAAATGAATTCCTTGTTGCTGAATTTTATTGAGTACTCTTCCAATAAATTGGTTGTTTCTGATAATGCCAAATGTTGCTTGGATGCATAGTTGTTTTCATGAATTGATGCAAGATAATTACTTGCGGAATTTTTATGGAATTTGGTTATTGTGGATGATCGGAAGTATATTATAACATGTCGTTTTATGATTAAGATGTTAAACAAATTATCATTGTGTATTCATCCGAATATGTGCTACGTATGTTATTGAATGATCTGTGGCAGGTGTATGTTATTTTGTTAAGTTGAAAATGTGACACCTCTGATGCGTCCCAAAATTTGTGAGTGTGACGGTTATCACAACTCTATGACGCTCGTCATGATCACCACGGTCGTGACATCCATGACGGTCGTCATGAAACCTTTTTTTGTTGCACTCTGATTGTTTTCTGTTGTTTCTCTTATTTTTCTGCGAGAGTTTAGAGTGGGGTGTTACATTATGCCAAAACTTCAAAATTGAACATCACAACTCATTGCCTTATAGGCGGAAGATGAATGGCATTGTTGAGGCGGCCAACAAGAATATCAAGAAGATAGTGCAAAAGATGGTTGTCACTTATAAAGATTGACATGAGATGTTGCTGTTTGCTCTGCACGGTTATCGTACGACGGTACACACATCACTCGGGGCAACTCCTTTCTCGCTGGTATATGGTATGGAAGTTGTCCTACCATTAGAGGTCGAGATTCCTTCTTTAAGAGTTCTGGTTGACGTCAAGCTTGATGAGGCAGAATTGATAAAGAACCATTTGAATCAGCTTAGTCTGATGGATGAAAAGAGGCTAGCATCAATTGCATATGATCGGTTGTATCAGAGCCAGATGAAGAAAGCTTACGATAAGAAGGTGCGCCCTCGAAGCTTTCAGACGGGCGATCTTGTACTGAAAAAGATTCTCCCACCACAATCAGATCACAGGGGAAAATAGACTCCCAACTATGAAGGTCCATATGTTGTACGAAAGGTTTTCTCTAGAGGAGCCTTGTTGTTAGCCACCATGGATGGTGAGGATTTCACATCCCCTATGAACGCAGACGCAGTTAAAAAATACTTTGCTTAAAAGAGATCCGCTGGACACAAAAAGAAAAGTCCAGGCAAAAATGGGGCATCCCGGCGAACCATAAAAAAGGGAAAAATAGGTTCGGGCAAAAATTAGGGATAAAAATGAAAAGATGTAAAACTGCAAAGTCGAAAACCTGAAAAGGCGACTTTGGAAAAAATGGGTATCCCGGTGAATCGAAAACCAGAAAGGGTGGTTCAGGAAAAAGTTAGGGATTGAAAGAGAAAATGACTGCGGTCTGTGTTGGAACTTTATTGCTTAGTGGATTGGGAGAACTTGATGGTTGTTTTTATCCGAATCAATCTCTTCTGAAGACGAAGCGTCGGGGAAGCATCAGAGTCAGGCGAGTCATAGAGGGATCAGCTCATGGTGTTTGTCTGTGCCACGTTACCGACATTTTGTACACTTTTGTATAATTCTGTGCATATCTGTATTTGTTTTGTGCAGCTTCCTCTTTTCAGGAGTTGCATCTGTTGTAAAAATGTGCCTATTTACAGGCTATTTATCAATTAAGATATACTATTCAGTACTTGATCTGTGTGCTTTGTTTTAACTCTTACTGTTTTGTTTATGAAAACGCCCAATGTTTTGATGAACTTGCACTTACATAAACTTGCAGGCCTTGGCCAATAATTTTTAAAACTTTGAATTAATTGAACAACGTCACGAATGATGACTAAGATGGTTCCGATTGCGTAGGATATCTTGTCTGTTTGTTCAGTTTTGCAGGGTCGTTACCCTTGGGGCAAAGAGGTATGGATGAAGTTCGTCTTATTCCCAACCTGAATCTATTTCCCTAGTCAGTAAAGTTCGTTCCTCTATCCCCTATAGATTTGTATGCAGTTTGAGTGAGCATCCTGGTTAGGTTCGTTCCCTAACAGAGCAATCCCCAGCAAATTGAGAGGAGTGGTTTCCCCAGCAGATTTGTTCTCTTTTCCCCAGCAGGATAGAATAATGTTGTCACGTCGGTATTTTCCTTGCAGGAGGCCAGCAAGGGCCCGCTTCTCGGTATAAGTCCAATTGCTATTGGCATGAGCAAGTTTGTGCTCTATCTCCGGCAGAATCGTTGATCTCCCAACAGGGTTATTTTCTTTCCCCAGCAGGGTGTTGTCTGTATCTCCAGCATTTATTTTGCTGATTCAGTTCCGTTGCATCTGCATGCGTGCATAGCATCTACCCAAATGCGTAGCATTTCCATTTTCGTATGGAGCATTACGCCATTTTCAAACATATGCATGTGAAACATAAGCCAGGTTGTTATCTCTTTGTTTCAGGGGAATCTCGCAGACGATGGGTTTTTTCCCGTGTGATGGCTAAACCCCGACCCATGTTATTCCCCCAGTGGAGTTTCTCTGTGATCATTATCAGTGGGTGATCTTAACTTCATGTGGATTTTGATGCTCGCTTTTATTTAGCGAAGGTCTGGCGGCAATATCAGAAGTTTCTTAGAAATATGGTTATCTGGCGGTGATGTTTGATGCTTATCAGAGTTGTGTTTGTCTGGCGGGGATGTCAGATGTTTATTAGCATTGTGGTTGTCTGGCGACGATGTCAGAGTTCTTTATCCCCACAGGTACTTGACGGCGATGTCAGGTGTTTCTCAGAGTTATAGTTAGTTGGCGGCGATGTCAGATATTTATTGGATTTATGGTTGTTGACGGTGACGTCGGGTTCTCTTACTAGATTTGTATTTTTCTAGCGGCGATGTCAGATATTTTGGTTTTCCAGCGGTGATGTTGGATGTTCGTTTCTAACGGAGATGTCCGATATTTTGGTTTTCCAGCGATGATGTTGGATGTTTGTTTCTGACGGCAATGTCAGATATTTTGGTTTTCCAGCGGCGATGTTGGATGTTTATTTCTGGCGGCGATGTCAGATATTTTGGTTTTCCAGCGGCGATGTTGGATGTTTGTTTCTGACGGCGATGTCAGATATTTTGGTTTTCCAGCGGCGATGTTGGATGTCTGTTTCTGGCGACAATGTCAGATACTTTTGGTCTTCCAGCGGCGATGTTGGATGTTTGTGTCTGGCGGCGATGTCAGGTGATTTTGATTTTCCAACAACAATGTTGGATGTTTGTTTCTGGCGGCGATGTCAGGTGATTTCTGGTTTTCCAGCGGCGATGTTGGATGTTTGTTCCTGGCGGCGATGTCAGGTGCTGTTGTTTTTTTTGGCGGCGATGTCAGATGTTTTGGTTATTGACAGCGATGCCAGTGGTTTAATCAACTTTGCGACTGTTCGACTGCGATGTCGGACGCCTTATTTTGACTGACGATGATGTCAGGTGTGACTTACCAGTTGGATTTTTTTGAATGACTGGCGGCGATGTCAGAGAATCGTGTCTTTGGATTCGATACCTGTTTTATCTAACAGAGGTCTAACGGCGATGTTAGCTATCTGTTGCACCCCAAAATTTGCTCAACCTTTTCTAACCTAGGTTTATGTTTCAATTGCATAATCATTTACATTAGCATCATGTACATAGTGTATTCATCTGCATTGCATAGCATTAGCAAGCCATCTTAATCAGGGGATCAAGTGCTATTCTTATCTCAAGAGGCATATTCAAGGGTTTCACTCATATTCAAGACTACTCAGGTCATCAGAGGAGAATTTGAGCTTTGAAGAGCTGCCAGGTTGATCAGTGAATTCTCTCCTGTCTTGAGTCTAGTTGGGGGTCATCAGAGGAAATGTGAGCTATGAGCCAAGAGCATGAAGTGTGTATGGATGTTATGAAGAGCCTAGAGGATCATTTTTGAGGAGTAACCAGGTCATTGGGATGATTGCAAGAGCCTCAGTTGAAGCCAGTCAACTAGGGTCAACACCAGGTCAACACTAGGTCAAAGAAGTGTTTTGAAAGGCATCAAGGAGCATTTGAAGAATGTGGGATTCATTATTTGCTATATGGATATGGATATGATTTTGTGTTAAAGAAAAATCAAGAGGAGTCAAGGAGAAGAGGAGTTACTAAATTAGGGTTTCAGTGTAAAATCCCCTGATTTAGGTCAAACTTCAAAGCAGTGTAACTCAAGATGCAAGCTTTATATGAATTCTTGGTCCACATGAAAATTGTAGAGTATCTTCATAGCTTTAATTTTAGTGGTGGAAGTCATCAAGATGATTTATAGAACTCAAGTTATAGCTCTTGCAAGTTACAGGTCATCTGAGGGCACTGAAATTTGTCTGTGAAAGTTGTCTGTCTTCCAAGCAACGTTTGACCTTCAAGGAGATTTCAAATGGACTTTTGTCCAACATAAGAGTTGTTACTTATTGTCTTAGATTTCTAGGAAGGTATGGTAAGCCTTCATATGATTTGTGGAACTCTACTTATGGTCTTGGCAAGCAAGGGGTATTTTGGTCATCTGAGGATTACAGGTCATTCTTAGCCTATGCCTAAAACTCATACAAGGAAGCTTCAAATGAAAACCTTCACAACATCAAAGTTGCTCAAAATGCCATTTTAAGTCTAGAAAAGAAGTTATGGAAGTTTGGAAATGCATAGAACAAGACTTGACCAAAGTTGGTGAAAAATGACCTAAAAAAGGCATATAAGTTGAAAAAGTTGAAATGAAAAATTGGTTTGAGAGATCTACAAATCCAAAATTGGTCATCCAATATACCAAATTGATTCCAAATATCATTTTAAAGACATTGGTTCAGCCACTTTTTTGAGTTAGGGGTTAAATTTTGGACTTGCTTTGTATTTTTGTTACTTGCATAATAAGGCAAGTATGGAAAACTTGGCATAAGGTGAATTTTCAAGGCAAGGAGCTTGCATACCATTTCAATAACTCATGAGAAGAGATTTTGACACAAGTTTGGAAGGGTGTATGCATGAGATATGAGATGATTCAAAGTATCATTAAGAGAGATTTTCATGAACTTTCCACCACATTCTAGAATCATCCTAGATCAATCTAGAAACTTCTAGATCTGTCCATCATCATCTATATATTGGACTGAATCCATTGGTGCAAGGGGTTGGTGAAAAGAGGGAGAGAAAAGAGAGAATTCCATTGTTGCTTCCATTGTAAGAAAGTGTGAAATTCTCCAATCTACACCAATTCTGATCATTCTTTTTCTTCATCCATCATCCATTGAAGATTGTGAGTGGGAACAAACAAGCTCAGAGGCACATCCATGGAAGATTGAAGCTCTAGGGTTTGAAATTGCAAGATCCATAACAGATTCGAATCTCACAATCCAAGCATTCTTCTTCCAACCTTTTGCAAACAGAAACCCTAGCATCATCTAAGGACCATTGGTGAAAGCTTGCAAGTGTTGAATCGAGCTCTTTCTCATTTGTTCCAACAAGAATAGCAGGTTGGTGATTTCTCCTATATCTCCCTAATTAGGTGTTATTAGGTTAGATTATTAGTGTAAGGATGTTAGGTTAGGTTAGATGACTAGTTTTTGAAAGATTGAGAAGGTTCTATGAGGTTTAATGGCAGGGTGTTGAAACTTTGATGATCAAGAAACCTTAGTTTAGGGGATGTTAATCATGGTGTATTAGTTCAGAATAATCAGTGCAATATGGAGAGCACATTAGTACAAGAATTTGCAAGTTTTGTGAGGTTCCATTGATGAGTGCAGTTGGTATGTCATGAGGTTCCATCTATCGGGTTTCATTATGGAGTTGGTTTCAATCCAAACTAAAGGTACCATTGTGTTCAGGGGAGAGAATGGAGCAACTTTGCTCTTTATAGTGTAGAGTTTCATGGCCTATGGAGAGAGCACGAGGGACTTGAACATGGCTGCATGGAGAAGAGTATTCTGCAAACCCTAGCTTCATGTTGGGGACGATGACCAATAGCCGTTGGATTGTTTCCAATTGTTGACATTTTAAGCTCATCGTATGGCTGATATTTGAAGCTGAGAAAACGGAGGGAATTGACTAAGCGAAACGATGCGTTTCACTTAAACGCAATGTCTGGGCCTGGATTTAATCTTGCTAACCCCACCCCCTTTTGATAAGCCCAATGGAATAACACTTGAATGAGTTGCTACTTGCACCGTGGATCCATTTATTTTCTTTTGATTTTTAATTCATATTTCTGATGCATCTGGGCCTTGCAGAAATGATATTCGCGCCTCCCCTTTGTGGCCCATCAGCAATATGAACTGGGCGAAGTTGCTGGCAACACCCCCCTCCCCATTTTAATTCATATTTTGTGATTTTATTTTCTTTAATTTTCTTTGATCTTTAAAAAAATCATAAAAAATTGAAAAAAGCTTCTTTTTAATTGGTTCTTTTTGTGGTAGATCAATAATTTTGTTAAGAAAAATATTAAATAATAAAAATGACATTTTATTTTGTTTTAATATTTTTCATGCATTTTTCTTGTAAATAGCATTTTAATGGGTTTAGTTTAGTACTCAAATTTGGTGATTTTAGTTTGAATAGATGCTTTAGCATTTTTAATCCATTCTTTTTAGGTTGATTAGTTTAGGACTTCAACTTGTATATAGGATTTAATTCATATTTTTAGGATTAAATTTTTAGGTGATTTGATTAGGTGAGATTAGAGTGATGAAAAGTAGGGTTTTAAATGAGTATAGGTGAGATAGATTAATTCTTTTAGGGATTTTGATTTGATTTTTTTGGGGTATGGGACTATAGGGGTTATGGGTATAAGGTAGATCCCTTAGAAAATATTAGGATTCCCCTACTGCTATTAGTATATTGCTTATATTTGATTGATTTGTGTGGTATGCCCTCTTTAGGGTTATTATTTGTCTGTGTGGGGTATTGGGTTTGTGTGGGGCTTGGGGTTTGAGCTGAAGCTTGTGATGATGAAGCCCATTTGAAGATCAGAGAATGAAGACCAACTTCCAGAGTTGATGAGGAGTATCCCTTTGCTGGCAGCTGTTGAAGTTTGTAGGATCTAGGAGTTAGGCAGAGCTCTAGAGTAGTAAACTTGATTCTCAAACATGGAAGGTCTTGACTACCTCCATCCTTCTCTGTGATGCAGAGTCTCTCTAAGACACTCACTCCCTTCCTTTGGAAGGCTTGGTGCTAATGTCTAAGGGATAGAACTCTTGAGAGAAAATATTCTATGTGTTGATAGCAGTATGTTTGCCACCCTTGGTGGTCAACTAATTGCTTAGCACCCAGTTTATTCTTGTGCTTGTTTCCTCAGCTTGGAGATTAGGACTTGAAGAAAAGCCATTGGGAGATTGAAGATAAAGTCTGAGGTTTGCTTAAAGCTTGTGGATAGCTGATGAAGCCTGAAGATAGTTGCTGATGCTGATGAAGGCTGCTTTGCTGTTTAGCTTTTGCTGTTTTAATTTTGATGTATTGTGTGATTTCCCGGACTGTATTGTTTGCTGTTTAATTTGTTGGGTTGAAAGTGAATCCCGTTCACTTTTGCCTATTGTTTTCTAGGTTCGAGGTTGAGTAGGACTCCCTTGCCTCGCTTGTATTGTTGCATCCATGCATTTTACTGCTTTATTGTATATATCTGCTGTTTCTGTTTCCGTTTATCCCTTAGGATCTCTGTTTCTCTCTGCGCAAGAGAGGAGCATGATAGACATTAGGAGTTAACCCATGCATGATAACATTAGGGTAGATTTTTATCCCCTTTTCAACCCTAGGATTTTAGAGTGTCATCTCTTCTTCCTTCAAAACAACAGAAAAACACTAATAAAGGTTATAACAGAGATTAATTCATTTCTTCCGTCAAAAGATTTGAACAAACATCAACCTTTTTGCAATAAGAAAACCCTTGTTTAAGGTGAGATTTTTCATAAAAGACACTTGAACAGCTTGTGTCGTGCGTAGCCCGAACTACGTTTGCTCTGATCTTCCATGCTGTGTGGAAGTACGTAGGCATAGGATGCGATATCCTAGCGAGCAACCTTCACCCTTCACCCGTAGTTAGGCGAACTACGTTGACTCTGATTTCTCGTTCCAGACGGGAATACGTAGGCATAAAGTGCGATGCTTTGCCGAGTCATGTTTTCTTTTCTTTTCAGACCTCATCCTTTAGTTTAGATAGAAATGTAATCCGTACAAACCAAGCAAGCGTGGATCCCATCGAGTACGATGGACGTGAGGGGTGCTAATACCTTCCCCTTGCATAACCGACTCCCGAATCCAGGTTTTGGTTGCGATGACCATACCTTTTCCCGTTTTCGCGAGGTTTTCTTCGAGCGTTTCCTTTCCCTCCGTTGGGATAAATAACGCACGGTGGCGACTCTTCTGTATTGCCGGCGCCGATTTTCGCAGTAGCGACAGCTGGCGACTCTGCTGGGGATCCAACGTCCCCTGGCTGCTAAGGACTGCGATAGTCCTTATGCATTTGGGATCCAACGTCCCTTAAGAGAGTCAATCCTAGCGCTTGTTTTCCCGTCGAGGATTTTGTATGGATTTACATTTCTGTATTTACATTTCAGCATTTTATTATCATTATTATTGCTGTATTGTGGGGTGTGACGGGTGTTCCATGATTGAGAGATAAGTCGGACCTGGGCTTGAGTGCACCTAGACTTAGAGTAGAGATTAGTGGGCGCGCACGTGCTTTGCATGTCCTAGTGTCCCGCGAAATCTACACTCAGACGAGGTTCTTCTGGTTGGCCTTCTGTCCTGCCCTTTGGGTGGCTCGGGTTGCTGGTTAGTTGGATTGTCGACTCTGGGGACTGATCATTTGGAAGTTGGCTAAGTGAGGCCTCTTCAGGATTTGATGATGCCACTCCTTCTGGGAATCGTATCATCAACCCTGAAAGTCTGTGACGCCGACGACCGCATAGGATGCCATACCTTTGTCAGTTACTAGGACATCCACCTGTGAGAGGGTTTGGGGTTATGCAGGTAACTAGACCTTCAGATACCGGTCATTTCTTGATCAGAGATCCTGGGTATTTATGGATATTTGTGAGGTCTATCAGAGACCAGTCAGAGTTTTGATTTGACGTCTATCAGAGACCATTGTTGGAGCTTTGTGTTGGGTCTATCTGAGACCAGGGATTGATGAGTATTGGAGGGTCTATCTGAGACTTTTGATATGGTTCAGGCTTCTCAGCTATAGCACTTGGTCCCTGTTGCATGTTGCTCGCATTGCATTGTTTGCATAATCATTATCATTGCATCCCATTAACGTGTGTCTGTGCTGCAGGTGCATTTGCATATCCCCCGGTTCTAGTGTCTGGACTTCTGAGTATTGATTATGGCTGGTTTGAGGATGACAGTCGCCTATAAGCTACCTATCCCTGATATTGCTCCCCTCCTGGGTCTGATTGCTCTTGCTGATGAGGATGTCCGTAGAAGCTTCAGGCGAAGTTATGGACGGCTGTTGAGTTTGGTTCGCAGATCCACTGATGATGAACTGAATGGGCTGTATACGCTGATGCAATTCTATGACCCGACTTTGAGGTGTTTCACGTTCACTGATTTTATCTTGGGGCCCACCATGGAGGAGTATGTGGAGTTTACTGAGCTGCCGGTGCAGAATGTAGTCCCTTTTATTCACTCTGCCGCTGAACCCAAGTTGGAGGATTTAGCTAAGGCCCTGCACATGAATGCTTCTGAGTTGTTGATGACTTCTTGGCGAGGGGTTCCAGGTTTCTCTCTCCAGTTTCTGGTTGGTAAGGCTCAAGAGTACGCCAAGAACGGGTGTTGGGTGGTCTTTAACGCTATTTTGGCTCTATGCATTTATGGGATCGTGCTGTTTCCCAATTTCCCAAACTTCGTGGACATGGATGCATTTCATCTGTTTGCTGCTGGTAACCCAGTGCCTACACTGATCGGGGACTTTTACCATTCAATGCACTACAGGAATGAGAACAGGAGAGGCAAGAATGTCTCTTGTTGCGTGCCTTTGCTGTATATGTGGTTCAAGAGCCATCTTCCCCTGAAGGGACCTTTTGTGGATAGTGCAACTACATCTGACTGGCCAGAGCGTATGACGAGGCTGTCTTCTGAAGACATTGAGTGGTTTGATCGAGACCTGCTGGGGTCCGAGCTTATTTCCAGTTGTTCTGGGTATCCTAATGTTCCGTTAATAGGGAGAAAAGGATGCATCAACTACAACCCATCTCTATTCATCCGCCAGTTTGGATATGCGTTGAAGAACCCGCCTCAGGAGGAAGAAGTACAGGAATCTCTGTACTTCACCGGTGATTTGAGTGGAGAGCTACTAGCCAAGCTTCGGCATGCCTGGACGCGTATTAACCGAAAGGGGAAGCCACTGTTAGGGAAGAATGATTGTCAGGCATATGCACCCTACAAAGTTTGGATCTAGGAGAGAGCCAGACAGTTGTTGATGCCATTTCCAGTTGCGCCGGTCCCTGTTCATGTCCCGGTAGAAGAGCCAACCACTGTCGCTAGGGAGGTCTACGAGCAAGTTGTGAAGGAAAAGGAAGCCTTGATGAAGATTAATGAAGAGCTAGAAAAGGAGCTAGCTCAGATGCGGAGCGAGAAGAATAAGGTTGTACGTTCGTTCCAACAGCAGATCGAACTAGTGAACAGGTTAGGTGCTGAGTTGACTGAGGAGAAAAAGAAGCGCGAACGTCTGGGTCAAGAGTTCAAAAGCTCCCACGACATGCTAGAGGCCAAAAAGAAAGCACTCGACGCCGCTCACCGAGAAATCTCTTCTTGTAATAAGACATGGAATGCTACGCTAACCAACAATAAAAAGAGGGAAGATAAATTGAAGCAGCAAGTTTCTGACCTCGAAGCGCAGTTGAAGGCTAGCATTGAGAAGCATGAAAAGGAGGTAATGGCCAGATATAGTCTCCAGAAAGCACTAAACAAGGCCATCAAAGGCAAGAACGAAGCTGTGTCTCAAAAGCGGAAGCTAGAGGATCGCTTCGGAGAAGGGGCATGGGAGGAAACCGCTGGTGACGTGCGACGTGTGCTCAAGCGAAGAAACCAGCTTGTCGAGGGTCTGCTTACCCGACCAAGCCATCCAGAGACCAAGAAGTTAATAGAAGAGTACCGAGCTTATGGGAGTACTTGATCATTTCATGTATTAGCTTGTATGATTTATTTGCATTTGTGCTGACCATCACCAGGATTGTTGGTTGAGGTCATGCCTTCTTATTATACTCTCAGTGATATTGTATTCTTGGATTTCTCTGCAATATACGAGGTTTTCTTTGATTCGGCTCCAATCACTGTCTTGCTAGCACTGTCACTGCACTGGCACATTCACACTAGAATCGGGGAATGATAATCCCTAATGCACAGACACATTGCATTTTGCATACATACTCATATTTGCATTACAGGTTTGTGATTCGTGTATCTTATTTCCTGCATCTTTAATTCAGGTATTTTCAGGATTGCAGAAAAGCGGGTCCACCGTTACTCTACAAGGATCAACCAGAAGAAGATCATGGACAACGTGCAGAGTGAAATGCAAGAGATGCGTGACAGGATGGCCCTGCTCATGCAAACCATGGAAACCATCGCCAAGGGACAAGAGCAGCTGCAGAATCTGGTTCAACTGATAGTCGCACGGGCTGAAAACAACGGGACACCGCACGGTGAAAACATTGATGTTTCTCCCCGAGTTGAGAATCGTCAAAGTGCTGATGCTATTCCCACGACAGGTTTGAATGCTGGAGAAACTGGTCCTGTAGGTGGAGGCGGGAACACCGGTAATATGAATGTCAATGCAGATACTGCTGGGGTATTTGTGGGTAATGTCAACCAGGGTTTCAATGGGGGCGTTGAGAATGTCGGAATGAATGGTATCAATGGTAACCAGGGCTTCAATGGTGTGAATATGGGGTATGGCAGCATGGCTGGCGCCAAGGCTGGGTTTGGTGGCTACGGTAATCTTGGGTACGGAGCTGGCGCGTACAACACTCAAGAGATGGGTAATCTGAGGTATGACCCCAGGTATGTCCAAACGGGTCCGGGCCGCGATGCAGATTATGTTGGATATGATGCAGTACCTCGCTGGGAGGATCGCCAGGAGGATGTGTTCTCTGGTCAGAACGAGGGTTATGAAAGAGCCAGGGATGACAACCATCGGATGAGATTGCTAGAAGAGAAGGTGAACGGATTGGCCAGCCAGAATGCTCTTGGGCTGGATATGTCAAATATGGGGTTAGTCCCAGGGTTGAGGGTCCCGCTGAAATTCAAAGCGCCGTCATTTGATAAGTACAAAGGGGATACATGCCCTAGGGTGCATGTACGCGCATTTTACAGGCGTATGTCTGCATATTCTGAGGATGAAAAGATGCTAATGCACTTCTTCCAGGATAGCCTGTCAGGGCCATCGCTGGAGTGGTACATGAGCTTGGAGCCTTCTCAGATCAGGAGTTGGAAAGAGCTGGAAGAGGCTTTTGTTCGACACTATCAGTATAATAGTGATCTCGCTCCTAACCGAGTCCAGTTGCAGAGCATGTCTCAGAAGTCTAGCGAGAGCTTTAAAGAATACGCTCAGAGATGGAGAGATCTGGCTGCTAGAGTACACCCTCCAATGGTGGGGCGCGAAATGATGGATATGTTCATAGGAACTTTCTCTGGAATGTATTATGACCGGTTGCTGAATTTTTCGATGAGTACCTTCTCTGAGTTGATCTTGATGGGGGAGCGCATTGAAAACGGGGTAAAGATTGGTAAAATTCAAGCGGGTGAGTCCAGTTCCGCAGGAGGTAACAAGAAGACGTTTGGTGGTAAAAGGCAGGGTGATGCCAATGCTGTATGCAGTGCTCGACGAAGGAATAAAGGGCAGAATTGGCGTCAGCAGTCGCAAGTCGCAAGTGTAACCATTCCAGGGCCTTCTCAGCAGCAGAGACAACAACCACCGCAGCAGGCTCAGCAGCAGCCTAATAATAATCAGCGCAGGCTTCAGAATCTACAACCAAGGAGAGTATTTGAGGTACCGCCAGTATCATATGCAGAACTCCTTCAAACTTTGTTGAAATTGCAGCTAGTCGAGAAGAGGACCTTAGCTCCACCAACTGGCCAGCCACCAGTCGGATACGATGTTAATGAGCACTGTGACTTCCATTCGGGTGCACCAGGGCACAATATTGAGAATTGCCTAGCTTTCAAGCATAAAGTACAGGACTTGCTTGATAGTACGGCTATTAACTTTGGGAAGGACGGTCGCAATATCACGCAGCAGCCGATGCCCAAGCATGGTGGGGCTGGGGCCAATGCAATCATGTTAGATGATGAGTTGAACTTGGTTTCAGAGGTGAGCAAGCTGAAAACCCCTTTGAGTTATGTAAAGCAGCGTTTATTGAAAGGAGGCGTCTATCCCGGTTGCAGTGAAGAGTGTGTTGACTGTTTGACTCAACCTGAGGGCTGTGAGAAGTTGAAAAGGGGAGTTCAAAGTTTGATTGATGAAGGAACTTTGCAGTTTGACAGGGCTGAGGGGCGAGAGAAGTCTGTTGAGACAGAATCTGTAGAAGAGCGTGGGGAGATTGCTATGATCACCATTCCGTTCAAATCGGTGACAATTTCGGCGTCATCAAAGAGGCCGACCATTACTATTACCAACGCTAAACCAGTCCCTTTTGAAAGCACAAAAGCAGTCCCGTGGAGTTATGGTGCTGAAGTGTATTGCAATGGGGAGAAGATTGACTTGAATGATTCGCCAGCGGGATCCGTGGATAATATAGTGGGAGCGGGTGGTATAACCCGGAGCGGGAGAATTTTTACTTCACCTGAGGTCGAAGCAGAGAGGCTTGCCAGGGGAAAGAATAAAGTTGTCGGGGGGGAATCTTCGGGGAGTAAAGAGAAAGAGCCGATAACCAAAGATGTGGAATTCATGAGGTTAATCCGCAAAAGTGATTGCAAGATTGTAGATCACCTGCAGCAGACCCCGTCAAAGATCTCCATCTTGTCGCTGCTGCTGTGTTCTGAAGCACATAGAAATGCTCTGTTGAAGGTACTTGAGACATCCTTCGTGCCGCAGGAGATTCCAGTTAATCAGCTGGAGGGAGTTATGGCACATGTTAACGCTGGGCATGGGCTGGGATTCACGGATTTTGACTTAACACCTCGAGGGCGTGATCATAATAATGCTTTGCACATCTCTATCGAATGTCGGGGCACTGTTTTATCCCGTGTGCTGGTAGACACTGGGTCCTCGCTGAATGTGTTACCAAAGAAAGCTCTGTTGAAATTGGATACTCGGGGGTTGTTGTGCACGCCTAGTGAGTTGGTGGTGCGGGACTTTGACGGAACCAGGAGGTCAGTATTCGGGTCGATAACATTACCCATCCAGGTAGGACCGGAGGTGTTTGATACAGTGTTTTACATCATGGATATTCAGCCTGCATATAGTTGTTTGATCGGGAGACCTTGGATTCATGTCGCTGGGGCAGTAACTTCTACGCTCCATCAGAAGCTGAAATATATGGTTGAGGGGAGTATTGTGACGATGTGTGGCGAAGAGGACATCTTAGTCAGTCATTTGTCTTCCTTCAAGTACGTGGAGGTAGATGGAGAAATTCATGAAACGCTGTGTCAAGCGTTCGAAGGGGTGAAGGGTAAAGAAGGAGCTCTGGTGAAGAGTGAAGGGCTAGATGTGGCCGTCTCCTCATATAAAGAAGCCAAAGCGTTGGTACAGGCAGGAGAGACTCAGAAGTAGGGGCAGATTCTGGACATCCCAGTGAAGCAAGACAAGTATGGCTTGGGGTACCGCCCATCTTCCTCGCAGGGTGCGCCTAAGTACAAGGGACATGTCGTGTTCACGCCTGGAGGGGTTAGCTTCGAGAGGATCAATGCCGTGTCTGATACGGAGGAAGTGGATAGCGATTGCGACATGGACGCATGGATTCGACCCAGCACGCCGGGGCAAAGCCTATGCAACTGGTCCATCCAGGACGTCATCCAAGTCACCAAACAGTAATGCATTGTTTTTTCAATCATTGTATGATCACATGCCTTGCCCGGGGCATCGATGATCTTGTCTTAGGGCCTAACTGTTTACCTGTATGTTTGCATGATCAATAAATGACGACGTTTTTTACATTCAAATGTTGTGATCCCTTTCTTTCTGTTTTTTAGTTTTCAATAAAATGGCAGCGTGGTTATGCATTTTGCTTGTACATCATTTTTGAAGCACTTAACCGTTTCCCTCGCAGGATTCATGAATTTTCAGATGACACCGATCAAAAACTTCCTATGACTCGTTTAGACTTCGAGCATCCGATCTTCCAAGCTGAGGAGGAGATTGTGGAGGATAGTGACTTACCAGAAGAGCTTAGTCGGTTATTGAAGCAAGAGGAGAGAGTCATTCTGCCTCACCAGGAAGAGATTGATATTATCAACTTGGGGTCTGAAGAATGCGTCAGGAATATCCGTATAGGGGCCGCGTTGCAAGAGGACGTCAAGCGAGAGCTCATTGAGATGCTGCGGGAATACAGTGATATATTTGCTTGGTCCTACGAGGACATGCCGGGTTTGGATACTGATATGGTTGTTCATTGTCTGCCGTTGAAGGAAGATTGCCCACCCGTGAAGCAGAAACTCAGAAGGACTCATCCTGACATGGCTGTAAAGATAAAGGAAGAAGTGCAGAAGCAATGGGATGCTGGATTCCTGGCTGTTACCACTTATCCCACTTGGGTCGCTAATATCGTGCCTGTGCCAAAGAAAGATGGCAAGGTTCGGATGTGCGTTGATTATAGGGATCTGAACAAAGCGATCCCGAAAGACGATTTCCCACTGCCGCATATTGATGTGTTAGTTGACAACACGGCTCAGTTCTCGGTATTCTCCTTCATGGATGGATTTTCGGGGTACAACCAGATCAAGATGGCTCCGGAGGATATGGAAAAAACGACCTTTATCACCCCGTGGGGAACCTTCTGTTATAAGGTGATGCCCTTTGGTTTGAAAAATGCTGGGGCAACGTACCAACGGGCCATGACAACGCTTTTTCACGACATGATGCACAGAGAGATTGAGGTGTATGTCGATGACATGATTGCCAAGTCTCAAACAGAGGAAGAACATCTGGTTAATCTGTTGAAGTTGTTCAAGAGGCTGAGGAAATTCAGGCTGAGGCTGAATCCTAATAAATGCACCTTCGGAGTGAGATCCGGGAAGCTACTGGGGTTCATTGTGAGCAAGAAAGGAATCAAGGTCGATCCTGCAAAAATAAAAGCAATACAAGAAATGCCAACACCGAGAACAGAAAAAGAAGTCTGTGGATTCTTAGGGAGGTTGAATTACATTGCTAGGTTCATCTCTCACCTAACGACCACGTGTGAACCATTATTCAAGCTGTTAAAGAAAGATCAAGCGGTGGTCTGGAACAACAATTGCCAAAGGGCATTTGAAAAGATAAAAGAATACTTGCAGGAACCTCCAGTGTTAATACCCCCAGTAGCGGGACGACCACTGATTATGTATCTGACGGTTCTTGAGAACAGTATGGGTTGTGTTCTCGGTCAACATGACGAGACAGGGCGGAAAGAGCATGCAATTTACTACTTGAGTAAAAAGTTCACGGATTGTGAATCTCGATACTCTATGCTCGAAAAGACGTGTTGTGCATTGGCGTGGGCTGCCAAACGTCTAAGACAGTACATGCTGAATCATACAACCATGCTGATATCGAAGATGGATCCGATCAAATATGTGTTTGAGAAGCAAGCGCTCTCTGGGAGGATTGCTAGATGGCAGATGGTATTGACAGAATACGATATCCAGTATGTTTCCCAGAAAGCCATTAAGGGAAGTGTTCTGTCCGAATATCTCGCCGAACAGCCAATTGAGGATTATCAGCCTATGAAGTTTGAGTTTCCTGATGAGGACATAATGTACTTGAAGGCTAAAGATTGTGATGAGCTGTTGCCTGGTGAAGGACCCGAGCGGAGTTCCCAGTGGCAAATGATTTTTGATGGGGCTGTCAATTCGTACGGTAGCGGGATCGGGGCAATCATTACAACTCCCCACGGGTCGCACATCCCGTTCACGGTCAGATTGACTTTTTCAGTGACGAATAACGAAGCCGAGTACGAAGCTTGTATCATGGGGTTAGAGGAGGCTATCGATATGAGGATTAAGAATCTGGACGTATATGGGGATTCAGCATTGGTTGTGAATCAGATTAAGGGAGAGTAGGAGACGCGCCAACCTAATCTGGTGCCGTACATGAATTATGCGAGAAGGTTGCTACCTTTCTTTGATAGGGTGGAGTTCCATCATGTACCCCGGGCGGAGAATCAAATGGCAGACGCCCTTGCAACGTTATCCTCGATGTATAAAGTCAACCGCTGGAATGAGGCTCCCAGCATTGTCATCTCTCGCCTTGATAGGCCGGCCTTTGTGTTTGCAATTGATGAAGCATCTGACGGTAAACTGTGGTATTTCGACATACAAAATTTCCTGAAGAATAAGGAATATCCGGCTGGGGCATCCAGTCGTGATCAGAAGACTCTGAGGAGATTAGCAGGCAACTTCTATCTGAATCCCGACGGCGTTTTGTATAGAAGGAACCACGATTTGGTACTCCTCCGGTGTGTAGACGAGAAGGAAGCCAACTTGCTCATGGAAGAAGTCCATGAAGGAACTTTTGGCACACATGCAGGTGGACATGCTATGACCCGAAAGTTGTTGAGAGCAGGGTATTATTGGTTGACGATGGAAACTGACTGTTTCAAGTTTGCCAAGCGGTGTCACAAGTGCCAGATCTATGCTGATAAGATCCATGTGCCACCCAGCCCACTGAATGTTATGGCTTCTCCGTGGCCCTTCTCCATGTGGGGAATTGATATGATCGGTAAGATTGAGCCTACTGCTTCTAATGGGCATCGCTTCATTCTGGTTGCGATCGATTACTTCACCAAGTGGGTGGAAGCAGCATCTTACGCCAATGTGACGAAGCAGGTGGTGGCCAGATTTATCAAGAAGGATATAATTTGCAGATACGGTATTCCTGAGCGGATCATTACTGATAATGGTTCGAATTTGAACAACAAGATGATGAAAGATTTGTGTCGGGATTTCAAGATCGAGCATCATAATTCATCTCCCTACAGACCCAAGATGAATGGCGCTGTTGAAGCGGCCAACAAGAACATAAAGAAGATTGTTCAGAAGATGGTGGTAACGTATAAGGATTGGCATGAGATGCTGCCATTCGCTTTGCACGGTTATCGTACTACAGTGCGTACATCAACCGGGGCAACACCGTTCTCATTAGTATATGGCATGGAGGTTGTCCTACCATTGGAGGTTGAGATACCATCTTTGAGGGTTTTGCTTGATGTTAAGCTGAACGAGGCAGAATGGGTGAAAAGCAGATTGAATCAGCTGAGCTTGATAGATGAGAAAAGATTGGCATCCATTGCACACGGTAGGCTGTATCAGAGCCGGATGAAGAAAGCGTTCGACAAGAAGATTCGACCTCGAAGCTTTCAGACGGGTGATCTTGTGCTGAAGAAGATTCTCCCACCGCAATCGGATCACAGGGGCAAATGGACTCCTAATTACGAAGGTCCATACGTCGTAAGAAAGGTCTTCTCCGGAGGAGCCTTATTGTTATCCACCATGGATGGTGAAGACTTTTCGTCCCCTGTGAACTCGGACGCAGTTAAAAAATACTTTGCTTAAAATTGACCCGCTGGACAGTAAAAAGAGAGTCCAGGCAAAAATGGGGCATCCTGGCGAACCAAAAAACAGAATAAAAAGGTTCGGGCAAAAGTTAGGGATATAAAATGAAAAAATGTACACCCGCGAAGTCGAAAACCTACACTGGGCGGCTTCGGCAAAAAAGGGTATCCCAGTGAATCGAAAACCCGCAAAGGGCGATTCACGCAAAAGTTAGGGATTTGAGAAGCAAATGACTGCGGTCCAAGTTTGATTGTCGGCGGTTTGGGAGCATCTGGGGGTCTATTATCTAAAGCAATCTCTTCCGAAGACAAAGGTCGGGAAAGCGTCAGAGTCCGACGAGTCATAGGAGGATCGGTTCATGGTGTTCGTCTGTAACACGTTGCCAACATGTGTACAAATTTTATTCTGTATATTTGTATACTTCTGCATTTTGTTCATGTGTGACTACCTCTTTTCAGGAGTCGCATCTGATGTACAAATCTTGCCTATTCTCAGGCCGTTATCAATGAAGTTTTTATTCAGTGTAGTGTGTGACTTTGGTTTTGACTGTTTACAGTTTTGTTTGTAAAAAGCGCCGATGTTTTTGATAAACTTACATGCGTGTAAACAGGCGGGCCTCGGCCGATGATTGTTAAAACCGAAAATTACCTGAATGGTTGTCGTGGGTGATTACCAAGATGTTTCTTTCTTGCATAGATTGCCTTGTGTTTGCTTGTCAACTTTTGCAGGTATTCAAAAGCTCGCAAAGTTCCCCGCCAGAGTCCATGGCAAGCTGGTACCCTTTCCAGAGGTTGAATGTTGTGGCTTTCCCCAGTGAAGTCACCCCAAGAAAGATTGAATGTTGTCTCCCCAAAAGAGCAGAGATCGCGTCAAAGGAAAAGATAAATGTATCCTCTGTAGTTCAGAAGTGGCTTATCAAGCAGAGCAGAGTTCTCCCCAGTGAAGGTTGAGATGGATGTGATTAACTTCCCAAAGAGTTTCTTGTGCAGTGCGAATCAGAATGTGTAGTTCAGTCCCCAGCTCAGTGATAGCAGGACGACTTCCCCAGCTCAGTGATAGCAGGACGACTTCCCCAGCTCAGTGATAGCGGGATGATTTCCCCCAGCTCAGTGATAGCAGGAGAGGTTCCCCTCAGAGTATGATCAAGTGTTTGGGGCTGCTGGAAGGAGTTTTCTCGAGCATGATCGTCCTTTCCCCAGCAAGTCGCTCTTTCCTCAGGAGGATCGTCCTTAACAGATTTTGGAGTTTCGAGTTCGTGAGCTACTTTCCTAGCAGGATGGTTATCCCCCAGCGGAGTTAGTTCATCTTTCCAACATTTATTTTGTTGGAAGTGTATCGGTAGTATTCCGGTCATTCCCAGCGGATCCAGTGTGTCTTCAGCATTTATTTTGCTGAAGTAACTCTCCGCATAAGCATGCATCATGAGCAGTTGCATTCTACACGAGCGCGTAACAGTTCCATACTGTGTGGAAGCATTACGTCATTATCAAACATGCATTTTTGAAACATAAGCCATGGTGGTTACCTCTTCAGTTTCAGATATGTTCCTCCTTGCCGATAAATGAAATCGTGGTTCCAGGAAGATGTTAACTTGTAGCCCAAGTACGAAGTGATCGTATTCGTCCCGATCTGAGAAGATTGTTTTGTAAGGCACGCAGTGATCGTGTTGGTATCGTTTCGAGGTTTTTTATTGAGCAGGACGCGCAGTGATCGTGTTTACTCTATTGGTGGTGCAGGACGCGCAGTGATCGTGTTTACCATATCATGTGATGTTGTTGATCGATATGCGCAGTGATCGTATTCGTCCGTTATACAGTGGTTATGGGTTGACACGCAGTGATCGTGTTCGTCCAGTTTTGTTGGTCGGTATACGCAGTGATCGTATTCGTCTGTTATACGTTTAAATCGTGGGGTGAGGCACGCAGTGAACGTGTTCATCTGGTTGTTGGTGGCCGAAGTATGCAGTGATCGTATTCGCCCCATGTTTGAAGTTGTGTCACAGCACGCAGTGATCGTGTTTCCTCCAGTCAAGAGGGTCGTGACATGAAGCGCGCAGTGATCGTGTTTACCCTATGTATGGTTAGAATATGCAGTGTTCGTATTCGTCCAGTTATGTGGGTTAGTTGAGATACACAGCACGCAATGATCGTGTTCTCTCCAGTCAAGAGGATCGTGGCTCAGAACGCGCAGTGATCGTGTTCAAGATACGCAGTGATCGTATTCGTATAGCACGTAGTGATCGTGTTGATAGTATCATGGGAACTTGTGATGCAGAGCATGCAGTGATCGTGACTATTGTATCAGGTGGTTTTGTTGGTCGGCATACGCAGTAATCGTATTCGTCCTATTACATGGGTTGGTGACACACGCAGTGATCGTGTTGACATCATTTCGGGGTTTGTTGGTCGAGATGCGCAGTGATCGTATTCGTCCTATTGCAGCACACGCAGGGATCGTGTTCATTATATTGATGGTTGAAGTACGGAGTGAACGTGTTCGCCTCTTCTATGTGGATTTATTCCGTCTGGCACGCAGTGATCGTGTTCGTCGTGTTTGTCTCATTATGGGATTTTGTTTGTGGCATCAAGACGCGCAGTGACCGGGTTTCCTCCTGTCAAGAGGGTTGTGGTGTAGACGCGCAGTGATCGTGTTCATCTTGTTACAGAGGGTTGTTGTGCCAGATACGCAGTGATCGTGGTCGTCATGGCATATTCCCCTAGCAGAGTTGCTTGGTCAAGCATTTCTCTTTCTCCCCAGCCGAGTCCTTTCTCATAGTGTTGTGGAAATGGCATGTTGCAGATTTTGGGTGGTTACTCACAGTTACCCCAGTAGAGATATAATCCCCAGCGGGTTGGTCCTCAACGAGATACTTGGTTAAGTTCCTCGTACTCCCCGGCAGGGTATTTTTGACAAGTCGCTTGGTTAAGTTACTTGTATTCCCCCAGCTGAGTCTTTCTCAAGATGATGTGGTATCAGTATTAAAGGGTGGCAATGCAGATTTTCGGGTGGTTACCCGCAATTCCTCCAACAGAGTTATGTTCCCCAGCAGGGCGTTACTTCAATGGGTTGCTTGGTTAAGTCCCTCATAGTCCCCAGCAGGGAGCTTGCTACAGGAGTTGTTTGGTTAAATTCCTCGTATTTTCTCAACAAGGTTACTCTTATCAGGGTATTTGGGTAAGTTCCCATTTTCCCCAGCAGATGTTTGGCGGCAGTCGTCAGAATTGTCCCCTCAGAGTTACTTAGTTAAGTTTCTCACTTCCCCGCAGAGTCGTTTGTTCATGTCTTCGAACATTGTCTCGCTTGGTTAAGCGTCCGCTCGTTTCTTTATATACGAAAGCATGACAAGTGAAGTCAGTATTCTCCCGCTGTTTAGCGTGTGCTTGGTTGATAAGTGAGATCAACAGAGGTTGATAAGTGAGATCAACAGAGGTTGATAAGTGAGATCAACAGAGGTTGATAAGTGAGATCAACAGAGGTTGATAAGTGATATCAACAATTTCTCGTTGTTTGGTGTATGCTCATTTCTTCGGAATGGAGTGGTCTGCGGACAATATCAGATTATTTTACAGAGCAGATTGACAGATGGATGGCTAGTTGTTGTTGTGACACTAGATGCCAGTTCCCAGGGTTTTCCCAAGCAGTAGTCGTTTTCGCAATTTGTTTTTGCGGTTGGCAAATTTCCGGGTTCTTTCGTATTCAACCGTCTTATACCTCGAATGTCTGAAGGCTGCGCGCTCTTCGTCCAGTCGGGTCCAAGTCGCTTGAATAGGGGCAGCTGTTGCACCCCAAAATTTGCTCAACCTTTTCTAACCTAGGTTTATGTTTCAATTGCATAATCATTTGCATTAGCATCATGTACATAGTGTATTCATCTGCATTGCATAGCATTAACAAGCCATCTTAATCAGGGGATCAAGTGCTATTCTTATCTCAAGAGGCATATTCAAGGGTTTCACTCATATTCAAGACTACTCAGGTAATCAGAGGAGAATTTGAGCTTTGAAGAGCTGCCAGGTTGATCAGTGAATTCTCTCCTGTCTTGAGTCTAGTTGGGGGTCATCAGAGGAAATGTGAGCTATGAGCCAAGAGCATGAAGTGTGTATGGATGTTATGAAAAGTCTAGAGGATCATTTTTGAGGAGTAACCAGGTCATTGGGATGATTGCAAGAGCCTCAGTTGAAGTCAGTCAACTAGGGTCAACACCAGGTCAACACTAGGTCAAAGAAGTGTTTTGAAAGGCATCAAGGAGCATTTGAAGAATGTGGGATTCATTATTTTCTATATGGATATGGATATGATTTTGTGTTAAATAAAAATCAAGAGGAGTCAAGGAGAAGAGGAGTTACTAAATTAGGGTTTCAGTGTAAAATCCCCTGATTTAGGTCAAACTTCAAAGCAGTGTAACTCAAGATGCAAGCTTCATATGAATTCTTGGTCCACATGAAACTTGTAGAGTATCTTCATAGCTTTAATTTGAGTGGTGGAAGTCATCAAGATGATTTATAGAACTCAAGTTATAGCTCTTGCAAGTTACAGGTCATCTGAGGGCACTGAAATTTGTCTGTGAAAGTTGTCTGTCTTCCAAGCAACTTTTGACCTTCAAGGAGATTTCAAATGGACTTCTGGACAACATGAGAGTTGTTCCTTATTGTCTTATCTTTATAGGAAGGTATGGTATGCCTTCATATGATTTGTGGAACTCTACGTATGGTCTTGGCAAGCAAGGGGTATTTTGGTCATCTAAGGATTACAGGTCATTCTTAGCCTATGCCTAAAACTCATACAAGGAAGCTTCAAATGAAAAACTTCACAACATCAAAGTTGCTCAAAATGCCATTTTAAGTCTAGAAAAGAAGTTATGGAAGTTTGGAAATGCATAGAACAAGACTTGACCAAAGTTGGTGAAAAATGACCTAAAAAAGGCATATAAGTTGAAAAAGTTGAAATGAAAAATTCAACTAAGGGGTATTTTGGTCATCTAAGGATTACAGGTCATTCTTAGCCTATGCCTAAAACTCATACAAGGAAGCTTCAAATGAAAAACTTCACAACATCAAAGTTGCTCAAAATGCCATTTTAAGTCTAGAAAAGAAGTTATGAAAGTTTGGAAATGCATAGAACAAGACTTGACCAAAGTTGGTGAAAAATGACCTAAAAAAGGCATATAAGTTGAAAAAGTTGAAATGAAAAATTGGTTTGAGAGATCTACAAATCCAAAATGGGTCATCCAATATACCAAATTGATTCCAAACATCATTTTAAAGACATTGGTTCAGCCACTTTTTTGAGTTAGGGGTTAAATTTTGGACTTGCTTTGTATTTTTGTTACTTGCATAATAAGGCAAGTATGAAAAACTTGGCATAAGGTGAATTTTCAAGGCAAGGAGCTTGCATACCATTTCAATAACTCATGAGAAGAGATTTTGACACAAGTTTGGAAGGGTGTATGCATGAGATATGAGATGATTCAAAGTATCATTAAGAGAGATTTTCATGAACTTTCCACCACATTCTAGAATCATCCTAGATCAATCTAGAAACTTCTAGATCTGTCCATCATCATCTATATATTGGACTGAATCCATTGGTGCAAGGGGTTGGTGAAAAGAGGGAGAGAAAAGAGAGAATTCCATTGTTGCTTCCATTGTAAGAAAGTGTGAAATTCTCCAATCTACACCAATTCTGATCATTCTTTTTCTTCATCCATCATCCATTGAAGATTGTGAGTGGGAACAAACAAGCTCAGAGGCACATCCATGGAAGATTGAAGCTCTAGGGTTTGAAATTGCAAGATCCATAACAGATTCGAATCTCACAATCCAAGCATTCTTCTTCCAACCTTTTGCAAACAGAAACCCTAGCATCATCTAAGGACCATTGGTGAAAGCTTGCAAGTGTTGAATCGAGCTCTTTCTCATCTGTTCCAACAAGAATAGCAGGTTGGTGATTTCTCCTATATCTCCCTAATTAGGTGTTATTATGTTAGATTATTAGTGTAAGGATGTTAGGTTAGGTTAGATGACTAGTTTCTGAAAGATTGAGAAGGTTCTATGAGGTTTAATGGCAGGGTGTTGAAACTTTGATGATCAAGAAACCTTAGTTTAGGGGATGTTAATCATGGTGTATTAGTTCAGAATAATCAGTGCAATATGGAGAGCACATTAGTACAAGAATTTGCAAGTTTTGTGAGGTTCCATTGATGAGTGCAGTTGGTATGTCATGAGGTTCCATCTATCGGGTTTCATTATGGAGTTGGTTTCAATCCAAACTAAAGGTACCATTGTGTTCAGGGGAGAGAATGGAGCAACTTTGCTCTTTATAGTGTAGAGTTTCATGGCCTATGGAGAGAGCACGAGGGACTTGAACATGGCTGCATGGAGAGGAGTATTCTGCAAACCCTAGCTTCATGTTAGGAACGATGACCAATAGTCGTTGGATTGTTTCCTATTGTTGACATTTTAAGCTCATCGTATGGCTGATATTTGAAGCTGAGAAAACGGAGGGAATTGACTAAGCGAAACGATGCGTTTCACTTAAACGCAATGTCTGGGCCTGGATTTAATCTTGCTAACCCCACCCCCTTTTGATAAGCCCAATGGAATAGCACTTGAATGAGTTGCTACTTGCACCGTGGATCCATTTATTTTCTTTTGATTTTTAATTCATATTTCTGATGCATCTGGGCCTTGCAGAAATGATATTTGCGCCTCCCCTTTGTGGCCCATCAGCAATATGAACTGGGCGAAGTTGCTGGCAACACCCCCTCCCCATTTTAATTCATATTTTGTGATTTTATTTTCTTTAATTTTCTTTGATCTTTAAAAAAATCATAACAAATTGAAAAAAGCTTCTTTTTAATTGGTTCTTTTTGTGGTAGATCAATAATTTTGTTAAGAAAAATATTAAATAATAAAAATGACATTTTATTTTGTTTTAATATTTTTCATGCATTTTTCTTGTAAATAGCATTTTAATGGGTTTAGTTTAGTACTCAAATTTGGTGATTTTAGTTTGAATAGATGCTTTAGCATTTTTAATCCATTCTTTTTAGGTTGATTAGTTTAGGACTTCAACTTGTATATAGGATTTAATTCATATTTTTAGGATTAAATTTTTAGGTGATTTGATTAGGTGAGATTAGAGTGATGAAAAGTAGGGTTTTAAATGAGTATAGGTGAGATAGATTAATTCTTTTAGGGATTTTGATTTGATTTTTTTGGGGTATGGGACTATAGGGGTTATGGGTATAAGGTAGATCCCTTAGAAAATATTAGGATTCCCCTACTGCTATTAGTATATTGCTTATATTTGATTGATTTGTGTGGTATGCCCTCTTTAGGGTTATTATTTGTCTGTGTGGGGTATTGGGTTTGTGTGGGGCTTGGGGTTTGAGCTGAAGCTTGTGATGATGAAGCCCATTTGAAGATCAGAGAATGAAGACCAACTTCCAGAGTTGATGAGGAGTATCCCTTTGCTGGCAGCTGTTGAAGTTTGTAGGATCTAGGAGTTAGGCAGAGCTCTAGAGTAGTAAACTTGATTCTCAAACATGGAAGGTCTTGACTGCCTCCATCCTTCTCTGTGATGCAGAGTCTCTCTAAGACACTCACTCCCTTCCTTTGGAAGGCTTGGTGCTAATGTCTAAGGGATAGAACTCTTGAGAGAAAATATTCTATGTGTTGATAGCAGTATGTTTGCCACCCTTGGTGGTCAACTAATTGCTTAACACCCAGTTTATTCTTGTGCTTGTTTCCTCAGCTTGGAGATTAGGACTTGAAGAAAAGCCATTGGGAGATTGAAGATAAAGTCTGAGGTTTGCTTAAAGCTTGTGGATAGCTGATGAAGCCTGAAGATAGTTGCTGATGCTGATGAAGGCTGCTTTGCTGTTTAGCTTTTGCTGTTTTAATTTTGATGTATTGTGTGATTTCCCGGACTGTATTGTTTGCTGTTTAATTTGTTGGGTTGAAAGTGAATCCCGTTCACTTTTGCCTATTGTTTTCTAGGTTCGAGGTTGAGTAGGACTCCCTTGCCTCGCTTGTATTGTTGCATCCATGCATTTTACTGCTTTATTGTATATATCTGCTGTTTCTGTTTCCGTTTATCCCTTAGGATCTCTGTTTCTCTCTGCGCAAGAGAGGAGCATGATAGACATTAGGAGTTAACCCATGCATGATAACATTAGGGTAGATTTTTATCCCCTTTTCAACCCTAGGATTTTAGAGTGTCATCTCTTCTTCCTTCAAAACAACAGAAAAACACTAATAAAGGTTATAACAGAGATTAATTCATTTCTTCCGTCAAAAGATTTGAACAAACATCAACCTTTTTGCAATAAGAAAACCCTTGTTTAAGGTGAGATTTTTCATAAAAGACACTTGAACAGCTTGTGTCGTGCGTAGCCCGAACTACGTTTGCTCTGATCTTCCATGCTGTGTGCAAGTGTGTAGGCATAGGATGCGATATCCTAGCGAGCAACCTTCACCCTTCACCCGTAGTTAGGCGAACTACGTTGACTCTTATTTCTCGTTCCAGACGGGAATACGTAGGCATAAAGTGAGATGCTTTTCCGAGTCATGTTTTCTTTTCTTTTCAGACCTCATCCTTTAGTTTAGATAGAAATGTAATCCGTACAAACCAAGCAAGCGTGGATCCCATCGAGTACGATGGACGTGAGGGGTGCTAATACCTTCCCCTTGCGTAACCAACTCCCGAATCTAGGTTTTGGTTGCGATGACCATACCTTTTCCCGTTTTCGCGAGGTTTTCTTCGAGCGTTTCCTTTCCCTCCGTTGGGATAAATAACGCACGGTGGCGACTCTTCTGTATTGCCGGCGCCGATTTTCGCAGTAGCGACACTATCCTACCAACTTGAAGTAGAAGATTGACGACGATGTCAATTGTTATTATAGACGTAATGTCTATGACTGGTGGCGAGGTCAGATGTCTGACGGTGATGTCAGAGGAATTTAATGCGGATAATTGACGGCGAGGTCATGTGTTCTTATTGTTTTTCGAATTCAATTTTCCAGAGATTTTACCCCCAATCGGGGTCTGCGGTTTTATTTTCTGCAGTTGGCAAATTTTCGAGTTCTTTGGTATTCAACCGTCTTTTACCTTGATTGCGTGAAAGCCGTCTGCTTTTCACTCATTCAGGTCTAAGTCGTTTGAATAGGGGCAGCTGTTGCACCCCAAAATTTGCCCAACCTTTTCTTAACTTGGTTTATGTTTCATTTCATTTCTTTCTAGCATTTGCATTGCATAGCATATTTCATTGAACAGGGGATCAAGAGGTTGTGCATAGCAAGAGGATTCTACTCAGAGGATTGAGCCTAAGCAAGGGGTGTTACTAAAGTTTGAATGGTCATCAAGTCATCAGGAAGTGGGCAATAGTCTTGTGAAAGGATTGATGGATGTATGTGGGTCAACTCCTAACTTGGAGGCCAATTCAAGATCATCAGAGGATTGTGAATTCATTATTATGGGTATAAGATGTTGAGAGATCTCATTGAGTGCTTTGAGATCCATTTGGAGCTTATTCAAGTTGTTGTGTGAGGTGGAACAAGCCACAGTCAAAGGTGTTGTATCTAGGGTTTTCATCTGGTAAATTCTCAATCAACTGTCAAATTGAAGGAGATTAAAACTCAACTCCAAGTCTATATGGTCATGGGATGTTGTGTTGAGAGGTTTAATATATCATTTCAAGATCAATTCATCAAGAATCAAGAGTGTGAGAAGTTACTATATTAGGGTTCTCAGTGTAAAATCCCCTGTTTAGTCCTCAGCTTCAAGACCACCTATCTCAAGATACAAGTTTCATCTCAACTTTTGACCAACATGAAACATGTAGAGCATGTTCTTAGCTTTCTTTTGAGTACTAGAAGTCCTTGATTGGATTTATAGAACTCAAGTTATGATGCAGACAAGTTACAGGTCATCAGATGAATGTGATTTTGGTCAACAAAAGTCGACCAACTTCCAAGCCATTTTTGACCTATAAGGATGTTTCTCCTCAACCTTTGATGAGAATGAAAGTTGTAGGTCATAGTCTTAGCTTTCCAAAGAGTACTAGAAGTTATTCATCTGATTTGTAGAAAGTGAGATTATAGGTCATAAAATTATAGGTCATAAAATTATAGGTCCATTTCACCAACTTGTACACTTCAGATGAAGATTTTTCCAACATCAAATATGCTCCAAATGGTGTCAATTGTTCAACCAAGCCTTGAGAAGTCATGAATTTGGCTTGGAATGGTGAATTCCCAAAGTGATTTTCATGGAAAAAGCTTTAAAATGAGAAAATTGGATTTAATTCATTATGGATCATTTTTATGCAAGTAGATACATATTTTGAGTGCAAAATATATTCCAAATACAATGGCAATATTAAAATTTGAATTTGGTGTGTTTTTATGAGCCATTTTCAAGCTTTCTTCAAGCTTAAGTCACACTTGTAATATCAATCATTGAGATCAAACGAGGATGAAATCCCAGCCATTCACACTCCTCATGTTACCAGCAAGTGATTTGCATCATTTTGGAGCCAAATTGGTACAGATTTCATGCACATGACAAGTGAAAAACCTCAAATTCAATGGATATGCAATTGGGCTCTAGGGACTTCCATTGGGCTTAATTCCTCTCCAAATCCATTGCATATAAGCTTTCCATCATGAACAAATCATCAGAGCTCGTGATTGAAGCAGAATTGGAGCTAGAGCATTTTGAAAAAGCGAAGAACAAGTGAAATACGATTTTTAAGATTTAGCAAGATTCAAGCAAAATTAAAGGTTGCAAAGGCTTCATTGAAGATCACTGAACGTTTCTGGATACTTTTCTTCAAGCTTAAGCATCAATTGAAGGCTCAGTGTAAGTTCTCCACTAGGTATTTACAATTCAACTTATCTCTCTCATTATGCCATGTTTCTCTGCCATTTTTGCATATTTGAGACCTAGACAACATGTAGATCATTAATCACCAAAACGAACTGGCATTTGTGATGATTGTTGGATGAAGCTCCAAACTGTTTTGATCTAATATGGCTTGTTCTTGTGTTGTTTTTATTAATCATTGCTTGATCTGTGATCTCCATAACCTCTAGATGATTTCTAGACAAAATTGAATGAGTTTGGTGAACTTTTGGTTTTGATGAACAATTCTGTTTGGCTTCGATTTGGATTGGTTGTGAGGAATTAATGGAAAATAAGTATGTTAGGTTGTTGTACGTGGAGAGAGGAAGAGATTGATACCGGTTTTGTTGAATTTGGTTAGGTTTGACATCAGAGCACTGTTGCTATCGCCGGAGAAGACGATCGGAGTCTTCTCCGGCCACCACAAGACTTCCCTCCCTTTTGTTTCAGTTTGAATGGAGAAGATGATCTTATAGCCGTTAGATCTGACTGACTCCCTTGACCTAGTATGTGGATCCAACGCGTGAGATTTTGTTCTGAGAGTGTTGACTAGGGTTTTGATTACGTGGCCGTGTGTGGATTGTAGGATTTGCTTACTTTTGAAATCAATGCCCAGGATTAAGACTCATGGTGGGGAGGAGTCAATGAACCACACCCAATCCCCCAGTGAAACACGCCGTTTCACTTAAATTCCCTAGCGCAGACGTGGCGCGCTTGTGGGTGTTGGATCTGTTGACTGGTCTCCTGATCCCTTGGCTGTTGTTTTTTCTTGCATTTTCATGTTCTTTTATTTATTTTATCATTTTTCTTTTATTCTTGTTTGCATTTAATTCATTAAAAATAGCTCTGATGCTCTAAAAAATTCACAAAAATATTTTTTATAAACCTTGAGATGTCTATTATTTTAAAACATTTTTTATTTTATTTTTCAGATTATTTTATATTTTTAAATATAATTAAACATAGGTGTTTTTAAATGAGTTAAATTGTGATTTGTTTGTTCTTTTATTTGTTTCTTCCATTTCCTTTGGGTCCAATGAATGAAAATTGATCCTTATACACATGATGAGTTGAAAAATTTTTGAGGACCATTTTTCCCCTGGTTGGTTGACTTTAGGGTTGACTTTTGGTGCTTTTCTTTTGACCCTCGATTCTCTCATTTCAAAGTGGTACATCTTGAATATCATTTTCTTTTGATGGTGCTTTGAGGGGATATTTGCTTTGAGATTTTGGCCTCTGTTTTCCAACATGTTTAGGTACCTTGTGCATTTTATTTGATTATTTTTGGACCATTTTCCTATTTTTGAGGTAACTTGCAAGTCAAGTTACCTCCAAGGGAGGTTCATACATGTACCTTGACCTAGTTTGACTTGGATATGACATTTTTGGATCCTTTGAACTCTCAATGCCTTTTGTTTCATGTTTCTAACATGTTAAGGATGATGTTGGTTCAATTTTAGGTCATGGTTTTGTTTCTTCCTTATTCATTTGTTTGTTTTCTTTTGAGCTTTCAACTTGAACTTCTATGTGATGTGTGTTTGCATTCTTTGTGCTTTTTCTTGCATTTCCTTTTGAATTGAATTGCTATTGCTTTTGAAATTTATTCTCTTCATCTCCCTTCTGTCCAATGACCTTGGAGTGTCATTTAAGGTGGCTTGATCCCTCCTTTGGAGGTATTTGAAGCATCCCTATAATGATGAATCCTTGAGGACACTTTTGGTGCTTCTTTGCTTTTGATGAGTGATGCTTATGGTTGAGTACCTATTATGAGGTCCTTTCTTCCCTCATTTGGTCTCCCATCCTCACTTGGCTTTGGTTTTTATTTTACCTTTCATTTGGTTGAGTTTAGTTGGTGTGGTTGATGTTGTTTGACTTAGGTCATTTCATCCCACTTTTTGATGCATCTTTGTGTGATTTGTTCTTGCTTGGTTGGTTTCTTCTTGTGTTCTTCTTCTTTTCTTTTCTTGCGTTTCCATATGCATGCTTGGTTGAGATGAGCTTGTGGAGGCTACTGCCCCACACTATTTTCCTCCCACTTTCATTCTATTTGTGCATCTTATGTTTGCATCTTCATTTGCATGTGCTTTCATTCTTCTTCTTCTTCTTCTTTCTTTGCCATGCTCCCCATAAGTTCTCTAACCTCTTGAGGTTATGATAGACATTAGGTGCCTAACCATGCATGATAACATTAGGTAGTTCCTTTTGAATCTCAACTTTAAGTCCACTTTGCATGATAACTTTTAGGATTGATTAGTCTCCCATTAGTGTTCTTTCTTCTCTTCTCATCTTCAAACATTCATAAAACACTTAATAAAGAATGACAAGTGTGACACACTACGAGCCTTAAGCTACTTGAGAAATGGTAATTGAGGGACCTCCTCTCAAGGACCTAGAGTGTTTAGTGTACACCCTTTGGGTGATATATGACGCATTCGCTCTTAGGTCATAGTCTCTAGTGCGGCATGAGTTACAAATCAAATTCAAAACACTTCTTCTCTAAAAAAACACAAAACACTTCAAAACTTTTTCATCCTTCGGGATCTTAATCAGGAAAATCTTTTCAGATAAAAGAGTTTCGTTAACTCTTAGTTCTACCGCAAACGGTAACGCCTAAGTCTCCAATGGTTGAGCTGCATACACCAACTGCTAGAACTACTTGTCAACCCTACTCGGGCCTAAAAACTTTTGAACCAACCTATGGTCCTTTTAGCCCGAACTACGTTTGCTCTGATCTTTCATACCAGATGAAAGTACGTAGGCACAAGACGCGATATCTTGGCGAGCAACCTTCCCCCCTTTTCTCCCGTAGTTAGTCGAACTACGTTGACTCTGACTTTCCTATTGCACGAGGGAGTACGTTTGTACAGAGCGGCGATGCTCTGCCGAGTCATCTCTCTTTTCTTTTCTTTTGTCCCTGAGCCTTTAGCTAGATAGTTTCAGCACACCCTTTTAGATAGACAACAATGCATGGATCCTGTCGAGTACGACGGACGTGAGGGGTGCTAATACCTTCCCCTTGCGTAACCGACTCCCGAATCCAGACATGGTTGCGACGACCTTGTCTTTCCCTTTTTCGTTAGGTTTTTCCGATCGTTTCCTTTCCCTCTCATTGGGATAAATAACGAAAGTGGCGACTCTTCTGTTTTTTCTGCCGGTTGTTTTTTTGTAGTAGCGACTCTAGGAAGTAGGAGTGATGATGAGATTCTGAGAGAATCTTATGGAAAATGAAAATGAGCCTTAAAAGGGGTAATGATGACGATGACGTCAACAAAAGTGAAACAACGTCAAAAAATAATGATAAAAAGGCCACATCTCTCTTGTTTGATGTAAATCAAAACATGGCCTTTTGGGGGGAAATTTGTTAATCTGGATTTTTTGAATTGACTATAAATGGAAAGTACTCATGAGACTAGCGATAGATATGTCATGTGGAAGATCAAAAAGAGAGTAAGCCCACATGATCAATATGACTCAAGGTTGGAATTCACATAGGGTGATAACGGTCGAAGGTGGCATGGTCGAAGGACATAGCGAGGAACTTAGCGACTTAGTGAAATTGAATACTATGTTATGTTGGCTAAGGTCAAAGCTCATCACTACAATGGAAGTAATGTCGACTCAGCCACCAAATGTGGATTCCATCACTATAATGTAAACAATGTTGACTTTGATGTTACATGTGGAATTCATCATTACAATGGACAATATGACGAAGCATGCTAGCTTGACATGGTCAATGTCGAAGGCTTTGACGAGGATAATCAGTTCTTGGCGCCTAGAAGAGTAGTTAGGAAATTCAAATGATATCACAAGGAGGGAACTATGTTAGCATCGATGGCTACGTAGAACACATAGGAACACGTCACGGAAAACCGCTATATGAACTTAGGACGTGTTTTAGTTCAGATAGCTCCCTTGTGCTTCCTTCTGATCAAAGGGATGAGATTGCACCCTTGAAATGATCTTATGGCTGATTTTGGATGTTTAACTTACACATGAAGCAACTTGGAATTTCACATGTTTTTACTTATCAAAACTCACTTCTGATTTTTGCATTGTGTTTAGCATGTTAAAGGGACTCAAAAAATGCATAAACATGTCATGAAATGATTCAAAAAGGATTTAATTCAAATCATGGCCTTTAATGCTTTTTCCATGGAATTTCCTTCACCCTTCTTAACATACAAGCCATACCCATGACAAGTGATGATTTAATGATGAAGTTGAGTTCATTTGATGCAAATTTGATGTTGGATAAAATTCCATTTAAAGTGTGCAAAGTCATGAAAATGACCTATAACCAAAATGACCTATAATCAAAGTTTCCCAAAATACCCCTGCCTTGCAAACTTCATATCTTGAGATCTACAAATCAGATGAAGGACTTCTAGTACTTTTTGGAAAGCTAAGATCATAAGGAACAACTTTCATGTTTGGGGTCAAAGTGAGGAGAAAACATCCTTCTTGGTCAAAAATGTTTTGGAAGTTGGTTGACTTTTGTGGACCAAAATCACATTCATCTGAGGACCCATAACTTGTCAACATCATAAATTGAGCTCTAGAAATCAGATGGATGAGTTCTAGTACTCAAAAGAAATCTAGAAACATGCTCTACAAGTCTCATGTTGGAGTCAAGATGAGGTGGAACTTGTATCTTGAGATATGTGGTCTTGAAGTTAAGCATTAAAATAGGGGATTTTACACTAACAAGCTTAGAAACTCTGGCTTAGCAACTTCTCACATTCTTGGTTCTTCTTAAATGGATCTTGGAATAAACATCTTAGAGGACTCAACACAACCTTCCATGATCACAATGACTTGGAATTAAGTCTTAATCTCCTTCAAATCTCTAGATGACTTTGCACTAGGCAGATGAAACCCTAGGTGTAGAACCCTATGACTGCCACCTCTTGTACATGATGTAATCACTTGGATAAGCTCCACAATGGCTCTCAAAGTACTCAATGAGCTTCTTGAATAACCCCCATCCATAACCATGGACTCACAATCCTATGATGATCTTCAATGGCCTCCTAGATAGGAGACATACCACAACTACCCGTCCCCTTTCTCAAAGAGTTTTGACCTTCTTCTGATGATGATAGGCACTTGACCACTTGAATAAGACCTCTTGCTTAAGATTAGACCCTGGGTAACCTTCTCTTTGTTATGCACTCTTCTCCTGATCCCCTGCAAATGACAATGGTATGCAAATGCTAATGTTATGAGAATGCAATGAAAACATAAGCCAAAGAAAGAAAAGGTTGGGCAAATTTTGGGGTGCAACAGCTGCCCCTATTCAAGCGACTTGGACCTGACTGGGTGAAAAACGAACGGCTTTCAGCCAATCAAGGTAAAAGACGGTTGAATACCAACAAACCCAGAAATTTTCCAACCGTAGAAACAGAACTGCAAACATCTGATTGGGGATGAAATCTCTGGAAATCACTGAACTGATAAACATCTTGATAAATTCCAGGAATACTTTGCTGGGGAATGTCATTTCAAATTGCCAGAATCTGGATATTCGACAAACAAAATGAGTCACTGACGCTGGCCAGATCCTGAATGCTCAATGCCATAACCGGAGCCTGAATGCTCAACGCAAAAACCGGAGCTTGAATGCTCAACGAACGAGGAAAACACATCACAAAATTGGAAAGTTACCGGAGCCTGAATGCTCAACGTAAATGACCGGAGCTTGAACGCTCAATGTAATAACCGGGTCCTGGATGCTCAACGTAAATGACCGGAGCCTGAACGCTCAACGTAATAACCGGAGCCTGAATGCTCAACGTAATAACCAGAGCCTGACTGCTCAACGTAAACGACCGGAGCCTAAACGCTCAACGTATGAGGAAATGCATCACAAATATACTTTTTAGAGTCTAGATACCATATGAGTTAAGAATACTATTTCAAATTGCCGGAGTCTGGATACTCTATGAACAAGGCCAACCACCGAGACTTGCCGGAGCCTGAATGCTCAACGTAATAATCTGGAGTTGGAATGCTCAACGTAATAACCGGAGTCTGAATGCTTAACATAACTGGCCGGAGTCTGAACACTCAACGTAATAACCGGAGTCTGAACACTCAACAGATAAAGAAGGTCACCTCTGAAGCTGGGAATTTGCCGGAGCCCGAACACTCTATGTAAAAGCCGGAGTCTGAACACTCAATGTAACTGGCCGGAGTCTGAACACTCAACATAATAAACCGGAGCCGGAACGCTCAACGTAATAACCGGAGCCTGAATTCTCAACGTAACTGGCCGGAGTCTGAACACTCAACGTAATAACCAGAGTCTGAATACTCGACGAGATTGACCGGAGCCTAGATACTCAACGGACCACAAAGTCTAAAATCACCATGGTCTGGATACCATTCGAGCAAAAGATAACCTTTCAAATTGTTGAGTCTGGATACTCTACGTACAAAATGAATCAACGAATTGGACATTGGTCAGAGTCTGAATACTCAACAAATTTTACCGGAGTCTGAATACTCGACGGACAAAGGAAACATCTCTGACGCTACCATGGTCTGGATACCATGTGGGATTGACCGGAGCCGGGATACTCAATGGACGATGCACCAATAATACTCATCGTTGTGGTCTGGATACCATAAGGACTAGATAAAACACCTAATCTGTCATGGTCTGAACACCATAAGGGCAAAGAGATCAAACCTCCGGAGATTCACCTGAAACAAAGAGATAACAACCTGGCTTATGTTTCACATGCACATGTTTGAAAATGGCGTAATGCTCCATACGAAATGGAAATGCTATGCATTTGGGTAGATGTTATACATGAATGCTGATGCAACAGGACCGCTCCAGCAAAATAAATGCTGGAGAAACAAGGTCAACTCTATTGGGGATGTCTAGACGTGCCTAACACACATAGACCCATGCCGGGAAAAACAACCTGCAAAACAGTAATTCTACTCCACTGGATATCAAATTAAATCCTGCTGAGGAACATGCTTTGAACGGCCTCCTAAGATACGACTCTCTTGGGAAATAGACGACCCGACTAGGAAAATATGATAACCAATCTACTCTGCTGAAGAAAATGCCTTGAACGGCCTTCTGAGATACAACGCATTCTGGGAAACAAATCACTTGAGGAAAGACAACCAGACGCCAGAAACAAATCTTTCCTGGCGGGGAATCAACAACTCTGCGGGGGGAATCAACATCAACCACTGAGATCGACCGCGTTCTACTGAGGAAATGAACTCGAATGGTCTGCCATAATATAACATTCTAGGGAACAGACACATCTACCGAGGCTCAAAATCCAACTTGATGGGGATGAATCTATCTTTGCTATAGATTACTCAGTGGCGGCCTCACTGGGGAAACAAGTCCCTGGTACAGTCCCATGTTCAGACTCTGTGGGGAAACAAACTCCTGAACCCCTGTTGGGGGAGGCTCCATACCTGCTTGGTGAAACCAAATCCGCTGACTCGCCGGGGAGTAGGCTCATACATGTACTATGAGGGGATTAAATGTATACTACCCAACTGCTGGGAATAAGCGTACACACTTAACCTGTACGGGTATATCAATCTCAACTCTCCTGGGGAATCTTACTCTCCTATAGACCTCAGTCTGAACCTGCTGAGGAACGAGTGCATACAGACGCTCTTCTAGGAATAAGTTTTCATACTCAACTGCTCCTTCAACCTGTATACCTAACCCTGGCTAGGGATATGGAGGTGCGTCGCCTCCACTTGCTGAGGAATGAGTCTCTCCTACACTCCTCTCTCTGGGGATACGATGATCATGCCAAGGATACATCTCTAAAAAATGCCCAGGGGATAACGATCCTGCAAAAAGATGAACAAACAGACAAGATGCCCTTCACAAAGGGACTATCTTGGTCATCATTCGCGACATTGTTCAGATAATTCAAAGTTTTAACGATTATCGGCCAAGGCCTGCAAGTTTATGTATGCTTATCAAAACATCGGGCGCTTTTTCGCAAACAAAACAGTAAAAGTTAAAACAAAACACAACAAACAACTTACCGAATAGTATATGTTTATTGACAAATGGTCTGTAAATATGCAAAGTTTACAACAGATGCAACCCCTAAAAAGAGGAAGTTGCGCAAAAATATACAAATATGCACAGAAATATACAAAAGTGTATAGAAATATCGCCAATGTGGCACAGACAAACACCATGAGCTGATCCCTCTATGACTCGCCTGACTGTGATGCCTTCCCGACACTTCGTCTTTAGAAGAGACTGATTTGGATAAATAGCCCTCAGGTCCTCCCAATCCACTAAGTAATGAAAGATCACACGCAGACCGCAGTCATTTGATTTTCAATCCCTAACTTTTGCGTGAATCGCCTTTTTCGGGTTTTCAATTCACCGGGATACCCATTTTTGCCAAAGTCACCTTTTCAGGTTTTCAACTTTGCGGGTTTACATCTTGTCATTTATATCCCTAACTTTTTCCCAAACCTATTCTTTTTATGGTTCGCCGGGATGCCCCATTTTTGCATGGATATTCTTTTTTCTTTCCAGCGGGTCTCTTTAAGCAAAGTATTTTTTAACTACGTCTGCGTTCACAGGAGATGTGAAATCCTCACCATCCATGGTGGATAACATTAAAGCTCCTTCGGAGAAGACCTTTCGAACAACATACAGGCCTTCATAGTTGGGAGTCCATTTTGCCCTGTGATCTAATTGTGGTGGGAGAATCTTTTTCAGCACAAGATCGCCCGTCTGAAAGCTTCGAGGACACACCTTCTTATCAAAATCTTTCTTCATCCGACTCTAATACAACCGACCATATGCAATAAACACTAGCCTTTTCTCATCCAGCAGGCTGAGATGATTCAATCTGTTTTGTATCCATTCTGCCTCATCGAGCTTGACATCGACTTGAACTCTTAAAGAGGGAATCTCGACCTCCAATGGTAGGACAACTTCCATACCCATATACCAGTGAGAAAGGAGTTACCCCGGTTGAAGTGCGCACCGTAGTACGATAACCGTGAAGAGCGAAGGGCAACATCTCATGCCAATCCTTGTAGGTGACAACCATCTTTTGCACTATCCGCTTGATGTTCTTGTTGGCCGCTTCAACAGCGCCGTTCATCTTCGGATGATAGGGCGATGAGTTGTGATTCTCGATTTTAAAATTCTGGCACAATTCCTTCATTATCTTATTGTTAAGATTTGAACCATTGTCAGTAATGATTCGCTCAAGCACTCCATATCTACAGATGATGTCCTTCTTTATGAACCAGGCTACGACTTGCTTCGTGACATTGGCATACGAAGCTGCTTCAACCTACTTGGTGAAGTAATCAATGGCGACCAGGATGAAGCGATGGCCATTGGATACGGTTGGCTTAATCTTGCAAGTCTTGTCAATTCCCCACATAGAGAAACGCCACGGGGATGCCATAACATTCAACGGGCTCGGTGATACATGAATTTTGTCTGCATAAATCTGGCATTTATGGCATTTCTTCACAAATTTGAAAAAATCAGACTCCATCGTTAGCTAGTAATACCCTACTCGTAATAGTTTCCGAGACATGGCATGCCCGCCGACATGTGTACCGAAAGTACCCTCGTGGACATCTTCCATAAGCAGTGTTGCTTCCTTCTCGTCCACGCATCTCAACAACACCAGGTCATGGTTCCTTCTGTAAAGCACGCCATCCGGGTTCAGGTAAAAGTTACCAGACAACCTCTTTAGATTCTTCTTATCCTGGGCCAAATCCCCTGGCAAATTCTCTTGTTTCTTGAGGAAGTTCTGTATATCATAAAACCAAGGCTTGCCATCGACAGCTTCTTCAATGGCGAATATGAATGTCGGTCTGTCGAGGCGAGAAATGACAATTCTGGGAGCATCATTCCAGAAGTTCACTTTGTACATTGAAGCCAACGTAGCCAGCGCGTCTGCCATCTGGTTCTCCGCTCTAGGCACGTGATGGAACTCTACCCGATCGAAGAAGGGCAACAGCCTCCTTGCATAATTCATGTAGGGAATCAGATTGGGTTGACGAGTCTGCCACTCTCCTTTGATTTGGTTCACAACTAGCGCTGAATTGCTATATACATCAAGATTCTTGATCCTTAGATCAATGGCTTCTTCTAAACCCATGATGCATGCTTCATATTCCGCTTCTTTGTTGGTGCACGGGAATGTTAACCTGGCAGTGAACGGGATATGAAACCCATGGGGAGTCGTAATGATTGCCCCAATTCCACTTCCGTACGAATTAACAGCACTGTCAAATATCAATTGCCACTGAGAACTCCTCTCTGGCCCTTCGTCGGGTAATGGTTCCTCACAGTCCTTCATCTTAAGGAACATGATGTCTTCGTCAGAAAACTCAAACTTCATTGGTTGATAGTCTTCGATAGACTGTTCAGCAAGGTACTCAGACATAACACTTCCTTTGATGGCCTTCTAGGAAACATATTGGATGTCGTACTCTGTCAGTACCATTTGCCACCTGGCAATTCTTCCTGAAAGCGATTGCTTTTCGAAGACATACTTGATCGGATCCATCTTTGAAATCAGCATGGTTGTATGATTAAGCATATACTGTCTCAAACGTTTGGTAGTCCACGCAAGTGCGCAACACGTTTTCTCAAGTATCGAGTAACGGGACTCACAATCTGTGAACTTTTTACTCAGATAGTATATTGCGTGTTCTTTTCTTCCAGTCTCGTCGTGTTGACCGAGAACACAACCCATGCTGTTCTCAAGAATCGTTAAGTATATGATTAATGGTCTTCCAGCTACTGGAGGTATCAATATTGGAGGTTCCTACAAATACTCTTTGATCTTATCAAATGCCCTTTGGCAATTTTCATTCCATACAACCGCCTAACCTTTCTTTAGCAACTTGAACATTGGTTCGCACGTGGCTGTTAGATGAGATATGAACTGAGCAATGTAGTTCAACCTCCCCAAGAAACCACGAACCTCTTTTTTTGTCTTCGGCGCTGGCATATTTTGTATAGCTTTTATTTTTGCAGGATCGACCTCGATTCCTTTTTTGCTAACAATGAATCCCAATAGCTTTCTGGATCGTACTCTGAAAGTACACTTGTTAGGATTCAACCTTAATTTAAACTTCCTGAGCCTCTCAAACAACTTCAATAAGTTGACCAGATGTCCCTCCTCCGTTTGGGACTTTGCTATCATGTCGTCAACATACACTTCAATCTCGTGATGAATCATATCATGAAACAAAGTGACCATAGCCCGTTGATAAGTTGCCCCTGCGTTTTTCAACCCAAAAGGCATTACCTTGTAACAGAACGTCCCCCACGGCGTGATAAACGTAGTTTTCTCCATATCCTCTGGTGCCATCTTGATCTGGTTATAACCGAAAAAACCATCCATGAAGGAAAATACAAAAAATTGAGCAGTGTTATTAACCAACACGTCAATTTGAGGGAGCGGGAAATCATCCTTTGGGCTCTCCTTGTTAAGATCTCTGTAATCTACACACATCCGTACCTTACCGTCTTTCTTTGGTACATGTACGATGTTGGCGACCCATGGAGGGTACGTTGTCACGGCTAAAAATCCTGCGTCCAACTGCTTCTGGACCTCTTCCTTGATTTTTACAGCCATGTCGGGTCTCGTCCTTTTGAGCCTCTTCTTGACTGGTGGACACTCTTCGCGCAACGGTAAGTGATGAACCACTATGTCAGTGTCAAGCCCGAGCATGTCTTCGTAGGACCAAGCAAAGATGTCACTATACTCTCGAAGCATCTCGATCAGTATTTGCTTGATGTCACTCTGCAGTGCAACCCTTATTCTGACATTTCTGACAACTTCTTAAGAACCCAAAATTGATGACCTCAATCTCTTCCTAATGAGGCAGAATGATCTTTTCTTCTTGTTCCAAGAGTCTAGCCAGCTCTTCCGGCAAGTCTTCATCCTTATCAATCTCTTCTTCGGCTTGAAATATCGGGTGATCAAAGTCGAAGCGAGTCATAGGAGGTTCTTGATCGGTGTCATCTGTAATGTGGATCCTGCAATGATAATGGTTAAATGCTTCAAATGATATACAACAAAAAACCACATTGCCATTTTATTGTTAAACATAAAATAGCAATAAAAAGGATCACAAAATTTGAATGAGAAACAACGCCCTTTGATTTATTGATAAAATGTTCAATTATAAACAAGCAAGGCCCTGACAAAATACCACTATGCTCCGGGTAAAACATAGGGTCGTACAATAATCAGGAAAAACAGATCATTACTATTCAGTGGTCACTTGAATGAATTCCTGGATAGACCAATTGTGCAGACTCTGTCCTGGCGTGCAAGGCTTGATCCAAGCATCCATGTCGCAGTCGCTGTCTCCTTCTTCACTATCTGAAACAGCGTTGATCCTTTCGAAGATAACCCCTCCCGGGGTGAACAACACTGGTCCTTTGTAGCGCGACGCGCTTTGTGATAATGATGAAGCAGATGGGTTGTACCCCAAACCAAATTTATCCTGCTTGTTAGGGATATCAAGCACCTGGCCCCAACCTTGTGCTGCCTCAGACTGCACGGCCGCCTGGGCTTCCTTGAAAGAAGATATGGACACTTCGAGCGCTTTTCTCGTTGCAGGAGACTTTTCTTTAACCTGGACTATTTTGAACGCCTGACAGAGAGTTTCATGGATCTCCCCATCCACTTCCACATATTTGAATGACGATAAATGGCTAACCATTATGTCTTCTTCTCCACATACGGTGACGATGCTGCCACCAACCATATATTTGAGTTTTTGATGCAACATGGAAGTCACAGCTCCCATTGAGTGAATCCACAGACGGCCTAATAAGCAGCTATAAGCCGGCTGGATGTCCATTATATAGAACGCTGCATCAAACACCTCAGGCCCCACCTGAATAGGCAGTGTCACCTCTCCGAACATTGACCGCCTGGTTCCGTCGAAAGCTCTCACCACTAAATCACTAGGCGTACACATTAGCCCCTAAGTGTCTAGTTTCATCAATGCTTTCTTAGGAAGTACATTTAAAGAGGATCCGGTGTCCACCAAAACATGGGACATAACAGCTCCACGACATTCAATCGAAATATGCAACACGCTGTTGTGATTCCTGCCCTTCGGCGTCAACTCTAGGTCCGTAAAACCAAGACCATTCCCTGAATTTACGTGAGCGACAACTCCTTCGAGTTGGTTTATTGAAATTTCTTGAGGCACGTACGCAGTATTCAATATCCTTAGCAACGCATTTTAATGTGCTTCCGAGCATAGCAACAATGATAGTATGGAAAATTTAGAAGGAGTTTGTTGTAGATGGTCGACTATCTTGTAATCGCTCTTCTGTATTAGCCTCATAAACTCTTCTACGTCTTTCGCCAAAGGCTCTTTATCTCTAGCCTGAGAGGTTTCTTCCGCAGCCTCTTTACCCTTTCCTTTGTCCGCTTTATCAGCCACAACTTCAGGGGATGAGAACACCCTACCGCTTCAGGTAATACCTCCTGCTCCGACAAGGTTGTCCATTGACTCAACAGACGAAGTCTTCAAATCTAGCTTTTTTCCATTACAATACACCTCAGCTCCGTAATTCCACGGAACTGCTTTGGTGTCCTCAAATGGCACGGGACCAGCCTTCGTGATAACAATTGTTGGCGGCCTCGGCGTAGAAATAGTAACGGTTTTGAACGGGATTGTGATCATTGCAATCTCATCCTTCTCCCCAGCTACTACCTCTTCAGATTTATTCTTGACAACCCGATCAAATTGCAATATCCCACTATCCATCATACCTTAAACACATCCCTTCAATTGCACACATCCCTCAGGATCATTCAGACATTCAACACAATCTTCACTACAGCCTGGGAAAACACCCTCTTAACCAGTTTATCCTTCACGAGACTTAGTGGTGTCTTCAAATCACTGACATCGGTTACCAAATCTAAACCATCATCCTCGATGATTGCACTGACTCCGACCTGTCCGTGATTTGGCATAGGATTCTGCACGACGTTGGGAGCGTCGTGAGAAAAGTTGATTTCCTTGCTATCAATCAAGTCTTGCACCTTGTGTTTGAACCCCTTGCAATTATCAATGGTGTGCCCCGGTGCCCCGGAGTGAAACTCGCAACGAGCATTGGCATCGTACCCGGGTGGCGGTGGACCAGTTAGAGGAGCCAAAGTCCTCTTTTGAACCAACTGCAACTGTAACAAACTCTGCAATAACAGGGAATACGACATGGGCGGAACATCAAAATACCTATTTGTCGTCCGGACCCGATCCAGATATCTTCTGTAACCCTGTTGATTTTGCTACTGTTGTGGTTGTTGTTGTTGTTGTTGAGGAACTATGGGAATTGTAACACTGGTGACTTGCTGTTGCCGACGGTTTTGTCGTTTATTCCCTCGGGAACTAGACACTAAGTTGGTACCCCCTTCACGTTTCTTGTTACCGAACACCTTCTTACCTCCACCTCCAGCTGAGGGCACTTCACCAGCGCTAATCTTCCCTAACTTGATACCATTTTCCACCCTTTCCCCTGTGATGATCAAATCAGAGAAACTTCCCGACATGCTACCGATGAGCTTCTCGTAATAGATGTAACACCCCCTTTCTATACCCCCAAAAAATCACATAATCAATTAGTCACATATTAAAATTTTCGTCAGAGTATAATTATAAACATAGTACAAAAGAGGCGTGTCACATTACGCATGAAATTAAAACATACAACACATGCTCAACAAAAGATATGCAACCGTGGGGTAACTTTGCAACAGAGGAACTTAGTCCTCACACCCACATCTCAATATTTAGAATAAAAGCGGAAAATCTAAGCATTGAATAACATCAAGCATATATATATATATATATATATATATATATATATATATATATATATATATATATATATATATATATATATATAAATATATATATATATATATATATATATATATATATATATATATATATATATATATATATATATATATATATATATATATATATATATATATATATATATATATATATATATCATCCAGTATGATACAACAACATAAGTCATGTTTTCATAAACATCCATCAACAAGATACATATACAAATGTATCACAAAAAGGGATCATATACATCCTAGCTACCCGGTGCTACATATCAGAGCCGATCGACCAAAAGAATGAAGACACGCTTCACAAAAAACCACCAGCATACCTACTCTGCAATGCCTCATAGAGCATCATAAAACAGTAAAAGGGTGAGAAATATTATCATAACAACAATGCATATAATTATATATTTTAGCATAAAAATACACATATTCTACATTCTCACCACAATTCATCACAACTCACACATATACATCAAAATGTATATATATATATATATATATATATATATATATATATATATATATATATATATATATATATATATATATATATATATATATATATATATATATATATATATATATATATATATATATATATATATATATATATATATATATATATATATATATATATATATATATATATATATATATATATATATATATATATATATATATATATATATATATATATATATATATATATATATATATATATATATATATATATATATATATATATATATATATATATATATATATATATATATATATATATATATATATATATATATATATATATATATATATATATATATATATATATATATATATATATATATATATATATATATATATATATATATATATATATATATATATATATATATATATATATATATATATATATATATATATATATATATATATATATATATATATATATATATATATATATATATATATATATATATAAAACCAAGCATATTTATCATGCATACTTTCACAATTCTTATCATTCCACATAAACATACACATTTATATTTATTCACCAATGCACAATTATAAAGATGATAAATACAAATCATAGAGACCGACTCACGACTCTATGCAAATGCAATGCGGTACCGACTCAATCATCTCAAGTTCACTCAGGAACTTATTGGAACAATCGCTCGTTACCAATGTAACTCCCCGTCGGGCCTACGATGTTCACACATTGCTCACACCTCACATAGGCACACAATGTTTATGGATTCCTCACACCTCACATAGACATACAATCCGATTGCTCACACCTCACATAGGCACACAATCGTTTGTAATCATCGCTTACACCTCACATAGGCACACGATGTTACAACAGATTTTCATTAGAATCACACAACACAAGAATGTACATCATTATGCTTCACATACAAAATGAATCAAGAAATTCTTGAAATGCATACATATTCACAATATATTCATGCATTCATCTCATACTATCACATATAATCCATATACATTCACATCAATTACGCCAAACAGCAACGAGCATCGCTTTACCACCTAAACAACAACGAACTCTATCACAATCATCATGCATTCACATTTAATTTAAACAATGCATTTATTTTCCAAAAGGCCACAATTCACAATAAATTCCACAATCTAAGATTCACGCCATACGGCTACCCACAGCATATCATATAACAGCACACAAGCTACACATTTTGGGAGAAGGTTGATCAACATCCGAGTTGAAGAATCGATATTGGATGGAATAAAAAAAAATGTTGTGTTGTCATACTTGCTTGGCGAGCATAATGGTTCTCCTAGCGAGTCCTTTGCTACTTCACTCGCTGGCAACTCGTTGTGTGCTCGCCTAGCGAACACTTCGCTACCTCACTCGCCAGTGATTCGCCTAGCGAACGCTTCGCTACTCAAACCCTCACTTATCCAAAAATGTCAAAAAGTCACAAAATCACCCGAATTCAATCAAACAGGTTTCAATAGTCTCGACCTAACATTCCTCGACTAAACTACACAATTTCTTTCAAATTCTAACCGTGAAAATATCAGTTTCTATCGATTTTACCAATTCGACCTAAAATGGAAATATGTTGAAAAACAACCAAAACAATCCGACAAACACATACATAAAGATATACATTGATGAGATAATAAGATTTCACACCCTTACCCGATTAAATCGACTCCTAGAAGTTGTTTTGAAGATTTCTAAGCTTTTTCCTCTTTTCCTTCTCTTTTCTCTTCTTCCTTTTTCTTTCTCTCCTTTTTCTTCTTTCTTTCTCTTTTCTCTCCTCTTTCTCTCTTATATCTTTCTATTCTAATTCTTTCTATTACTTTTTCTCCCAAATTATCTAGTAATTCATTTTCTCACAAAACATCTAACTTAACATTAATTAAGAAATATCTAAAATACTCTCCAACCTAATTTCCCCCAAAACTCTCAAAAACGGTAAAATAACACAATATGCAAACATAACATATTAACACACCAATTCCACAAATAAAATAATAGTCACCCAAATAAAATAAAAGACTCAACAAAAATGGGAAGTCAGAATCGGGGTGTTACAACTCTCCCCAACTTTAGAAATTTTCGTCTTCGAAAATATTACCTAATTCAAACAACTCCGGATACGACTCTCGCATCCCACTCTCTAGTTCCCAAGTCATATTCCCTTCCGAAGCGCCTCCCCACGCCATTTTCACAAGCGTAATATCTTTGCCTCTTAGCTTCTTAACTTCAAGGTCCAAAATCCTAATCGGTAAAGCTTCAACCGTAAGGTTATCTCTCATTTCAACCTTGTCCATATGAATAACATGTGATGGATCCGGAACATACTTCCGAAGTTGCGAAATATGGAATACATCATGCAAATTCGAAATATTCGGAGGCAACGCCACACGGTAAGCCACAACACCAACTCGTGCAGTAATCTGATACAGACCAATAAAACGAGAAGTTAACTTCCTCGACTTCAAAGCACGACCCACACCCGTAACCGGTGTAACTCTCAAAAACACATGGTCGCCTTCTTGAAACTCAAGATCTTTCCTTCTCTTGTCATGATAGCTCTTTTGTCTGCTTTGAGAAGCTTTCATCTTTTCCCGAATAAACTTCATTTTCTCTATCATTTGTTGTACCATCTCCGGTCCAACTATCGACCTCTCACCGGTTTCATGCCAACACAAAGGTGTTCGACATCTCCGACCATACAAAGCCTCAAATGGTGTCATACTTATACTTGAATGAAAACTATTATTGTAGGTGAACTCAATTAACGCCAAATAACTATCCCAATCACCACCTTGCTCGAGTACACAAGCACGGAATAAATCCTCCAACGATTGAATTGTCCTCTCGGTTTGACCATCCGTTTGCGGATGATAAGCCGAACTCAATCTTAGCTTAGAACCAAAGCATTTTATAAACTCTCCCAAAACCTCGATGTAAATCTAGGATCTCTATCTGATACAATACTCTTAGGAACTCCATGTAACTTCACAACCACAAGAACATAAATCTCGGCTAACTTCTCCAAAGGATAACTAATATCAATTGGAATGAAGTGAGCAGATTTAGTAAGCCTATCCACGATTACCCAAATATAATTATGACCTCTTTGTGTATTCGGCAATCCCGTAACAAAATCCATCAACATACTATCCCATTTCCACTTCGGAATGTCCAACAGTTACATCCCTCTTTAATCCGGACCACCAAAAGATTTTCTTCAAATCTTGATACATTTTATTCGCTCCCGGATGAATATTTAAGTTACTTTGGTGTCCTTCTTCCAATATCATCTTTTTCAACTCTACATCATCGGGAATACAAATACGACCACAGAATCTCAAAACTCCAAAATTATCAACCCTGAAATCCTCGTTCTCCTTCATCATTAAATCAACGAACTTCAAATCCAACTTTTGCTTTTCACATACGGTTGTAAGAAAATCATTCGTAACATGTAGTATACCAAGTCTCACACTTCTCGGCGTCATTTCACAAACTAAACCCAAGTCTCTAAAATTCTCCAAAAGTTCTCATTATCTCATCATCAATGCAGACATATGTAACAACTTCCTACTCAAAGCATCAGCCACCACGTTTGCCTTACCCGAATGGTAATTCAAACCAAAATCATAATCCTTCAAAAGCTCTAACCACCTTCTTTGTCTCATGTTCAATTCTTTTTGATCAAATAAATATTTCAAACTCTTGTGATCACTAAAAACTTCAAATCTTGCACCATAAAGATAGTGCCTCCAAATTTTCAAAACAAACACCACGGCCGCTAACTCCAAGTCGTGTGTAGGATAATTCTTTTCATGCACTCTCAATTGTCTTGAAGCATAAGCCACAACTTTTCCATCTTGCATCAAAACACCACCTAAACCTGTCAAAGAAGCATCACAATAAACCACAAATGGTTTTGTCAGATTCGGAAAAATCAAGATCGGCGTCGTCGTCAACCTTCTTTTTAGCTCAATGAAACTCTTTTCAAAATTAATATCCCAAATGAAAGCCTTTCCTTTGCAAGTCAATTGCGTTAACGGAAGTGCCAACTTCGAAAATCCCTCAATAAACCTCCGATAATAACCCGCCAAGCCCAAAAAGCTTCGAATCTCCGTAACCGATCTAGGAGTCTCCCATTGCATCACCGTATCAATCTTGGATGGATCAACACAAATACCACTACTGGAAATAACATGTCCAAGAAAACTTACTTCCGACAACCAAAATTCACATTTCGACAACTTAGCATACAATTGTTTCTCTTTCAAAATTTGTAACACAATCCTCAAATGCTCTTCATGCTCCTCTTAAGACTTAGAGTAAATCAAAATATTGTCGATGAACACGACCACAAAACGATCTAACTGTTCATGAAAAATACGATTCATGTATTCCATAAACACACCTGGCACATTAGAAACCCCGAATGGCATCACAGAATATTCGTAATGGCCATACCGTGTCCTCAAGGTTGTCTTTTGAATATCCTCTTCTTTCACACGAATCTGGTGATATCCTGATCTCAAATCAATCTTGCTAAAAACATGCGCACCAACCAATTGGTCCATCAAATCATCGATCCTTGGAAGCGAATACTTGTTCTTAATTGTCACCTTGTTCAATTATTGATAATCAATGCATAACCGCATACTCCCATCCTTCTTCTTTACCAACAATACCGGAGCACCCCAAGGAGAAACACTTGGCCTTACAAATCTCTTGTCCAACAAGTCATTCAATTTCTTTTTCAATTCTACCAACTCCGATGCCGACATACGATACGGTGCCATTGAAACCGGTCTAGTACCCGGAACTAGATCAATAGAAAACTCAACTTCTCTTTCTGGCGGTACATCCGTAATATCCTCCGAAAACACTTCAGAAAAATCACACACCACTGGGAACACATCGAGCTCAACCTTACTCTCCACCAACAATGATGGAAACAAACCAAACAATTGAGTTTCGTCTGCTAAAATTTTCTTCAACTCTTTAGTGGATAGGAAACTCTCATCTTCATCATCTTCCGAAGAAGGAAACCTCACTAACTTGTGATAGCAATCATTATGAACTCTATTAAATTGCAACCAGGTCATACCCAAGATTACGTCCAATCCCTCCAACGGCAAACACACTAAATCCATAATGAAGTCTTTACCATACATGGTCAAAGGACAACTTACACACACCAAAGATGTAGTTACCGACCCCGAAGCGGGAGTCCCAATAACCATGTCATCACCCTAAGAAGTCACGAACAAATTCAAACGCTTAGCGCACTCATGAGAAATAAACGAATGAGTCGCTCCAGTATCAATAATAGCAACTAAAGGCGTACTATTAATAAAGCATGTACCTTTAATCAAACGATCTGCACTAGTAGTGTCTGACCCAGCTAATGCAAACACCTTTCCGCCCGCTTGAGCTTGTTTCGGCTTAGTACACTTAGTACTAAAGTGACCCACTTCTCCATAATTATAGCACTTCACTACATTCCTTCTACAATCGGTAGTAGCATGCCCAAGGCCTCCACAGTTAGAACATTTCACTACGGTCTTCCCACACTCAAATGATTTATGACCCAATTCATCACACTTGTAACACTTAACGGAACCGGAACCTCCTCCTCCAGATCTCATATCGAAGTTTCCCTTATGATTGCCCTTATCAACGGGTGTCACATAAGGTCCACTTCTAGCTTGTTGCTTTCCCTTCCTCTCATTCAAACTTTTGTAATGTGTAGAACGAGCCTTCCTATCTTCCTCGAAGATTCTACAACATTCTGTCAAATCCGCAAACCTTCTAATCCTTTGATATCCCACAACTTGCTTAATCTCGGGACGCAAACCATTCTCATATTTAATACACTTTGAGAACTCAGCAGTAATTGCAGCATAGTGAGGATGGAATTGAACCAACTCCATAAACTTAGCAGTATAGTCCACCACGGACATACTACCTTGTTTCAGTTCAAGGAACTCCATCTCCTTCTTCCCTTTCACACTATCAGGGTAATACTTCCTTAAGAACTCAGTACGAAATAAATCCCAAGTTATCTATTCATCATCCACCTCAAGAACTTGACGCATACCGACCCACCAATCGTCGACTTCTTCCTTCAGCATGTGAGACCCAAGTCTCACCTTATTCCCCTCCGCACAGTCCATGACTCTGAAGATCCTTTCAATCTCTTTCAACCAAATTTGAGCACCATCGGGATCAAATCTTCCTTTGAAGACTGGTGGTTGATTCTTCCTGAACTCGTCATTAGCATTCACGTTCGATGCACCCTGCACCGTGTTGCACCCCAAAATTTGCCCTCACAATACAAGACTTTGTGTTCCAAGAAGGTTCACAAGGTTCACAAAGTTCACAATTGGTCAGAAGAGTTGACAATTCCCTCAGACAATGCACCTCCTAAGCAGTGCATCCAAAACTAGGGTTTTGACTTTAATCAGGCTAAAGGGACTTCCAAGACTTCAGGTGGCGAAGGTTTTTGGCTAGGAGGCGGGTTAGAAGCCCAGAAGGAAAGTTCGTGCTTGATGCGTTTGGTGAGGCCTTCACGAAAAAAACGGTGACAAAGAGCAGCAGTCTCAAGTGTTTGCAGGGAAGCAAGTGCCCTTCTGTTATGTAACGATTTTAAGAAAGCGGTTTATTTGATTAACTGCTTTAGTGTCGACGGCGGAAGTGACAGGCCATGAGAGCAGCTTCTTGCTCATTCCCTGATGTTGTGCTGAGCATGTCAACCAATGGCTGAATGGCCTGTTTAGCTAATTCTGAATCTCTGATAGCATCAACATCGAAGAGTTCATGAAGTGCTCTTACTGCACTATATCTAGCATTTCTTGATCCAAGACACAAAACAGTTATGAGTTGTTTCAATGAACTTGTTGATGCTTCATGATTAATGAGTTCAGAGTTACAAAATAAAATTCTCAGTAACTCTGAAATAGTAGTCTCAGTTGAGTCCTGAGGGCTCCAGGATAGGTATTTGTTCAAGGCTTCCAGAGCTTCGGCTTCTTCCAGAATTGGTTTATTTATATCACTTCCATCTGCAATTAATATCAAGAGCCTAACAGCAACCGGTGGAACATTAGGTATTTCTGGTATTGGTTTTAAGAGGTCCACTAAGAGGGGTATAGATTTTCGTGCATGTTGCACCCTAATTTTGACCATAAGATCCCACCTCTTTAGGTTTGTTTTCATGTTTATTTATTTATTTATTAATTTGTAAGTATGTTTATTACGGCTGACCAGTTGACGCAGGCACGGTATATTCAAGTACGGATCCTCACAATCGGATGTTTAGAAGCATCATCATTTCAAAACTAATTTGAAGTTAAGACCTTTATATGACGCAAAAAGGGTTCCTTTTCAAAAAAGACTTGCAAGGTTTATTTAGAGTATACAGCAACTTGCATTTCAAGCCACGGGTCCGTTGAGGACTTTTCAAGGAGTTTCGTTTATGGAAAATGATTTCATGGTGATCTAAGGCCTCTTTCATTAAGCTATTTTCAAAGAGGAATCATCAAGAGCTACTATCTTCGAAGTTGTTTATCAGGAGTGTTTCTACATTTCAAGTTTGTAAATAGAGAGTATCATGTCCCACCGCTGTGTTGGTATATTTTGTTACAAACATCAAGGACGTGTAGTTGGAGATGGTTCTTCATACATATAAAAGGACTATACTAGTACAAGGATGATTAAAGATGCCTAATGAGAAGGAATTCATGATTTGCAACCAAAGTTAACAACAAGGTGTTACTCGTATGTCTATGTCGTACCATTTTTTTCATCATATGTCATCATACAATCAGAGTTTGAAATACACAAAAAAAAAATGATGAAGAGCTTTATTACTACAATCTATTAATGTAAATGGCTATGCGGCTGCCCGGTAAGGTTTTCTCCATGAACACACGAGAATAAGACAACTCGGTAACGAACAGGCTCCCGGCAATGCTGATCTTCAAGATACCTGCTCAAATCCAATTCTCTAGTTTACGGCTTCACCGCGTAATTGGCTTCTTCAACGTCCAGGCTTCACTCTTCTTCCTCCCCGTAAGCAGAACCGAAACCAATGCAGGAACCGCACGCTATAGCCTTCCCTGCAGTCCTCACCTGCAAGTATGACACAACTGATAATCAGAGCTCATAATAAGTTATTGGTACTTTATATGATTTGTTTTCAGCAAGAGATTATAGGTGGAATAAGTAAAAGAATCAAAGTTTCAAGATATGCACCATATTTATTTTTCTTCATCTTCTGATCATGGGAACTGTGGACGCCCAGATATACTTTACCAACATTGAATCTATAGCATACAAATTTCCTTTTCAAACAAGTACAAGGAATCAAGGACATATAGATAACAAAGCTTCAAGGTGATATATAAATAAAATCCACAAAACTCTCTGCATACCCTTCTGTCAATTCCAGAAGTTGTGGATACAACTCTTCATCCGCGGACGCAAACCCTTAACAATTGCCCTGGTCTATCACATAAATGCATTGGTCTCTTGCAATTTGCTACCTGAGCTGGCAACATTTCCTGATGGATTCACTAGCCTACGGACAACAAATTAGGGAGTCACAAAAGACTTGAAAGCATGAAAAATGAAGCGGGAGAATCAATACATTTACAAGAAAATTTACACACTGATAATCAACAGGTTTTTAAGTAATACCTTTACTTCATCATAGAGTTTTCGCTCCCACGCATACAGTGTATCAAGGGTGGATGAATGACTTCCGACAATCATACATAATTCTTCAACAAAATCAACTACCAGTGAGAGTTTGCCTTCTTCTGCTGAAAGAGAACACCAATGGTTCTACACAGGTATCTGCTTATGCTTCAACTGAAGGACCTATTACTCAAGTTGTGGACAGCTTGAACAATCATATGAGTGATACGCTGGATGTATTATCACAAGAGTGTATCACAGTTTCCTCGCAACCCTGTCAACAAAACCAAGAAACAACAAGTTAATTCTTAGAGAACTTTGAAAAGAAGTCATAACCGAAATAGACAAGCTGCAAACACCTGCTACCGCTGCTCCTCGTCACCAGTTTTTCTGATACACGCACCAAACGCAAGGCTTCTAATTCTTTGTGTGGTCCAAAGCATCCGCCACCTGTACCCGCACCTGTCAGAACCAATTGCAAATTAGTAATTGGATACTAACCGTTGAAGAATATTCAGGGGATAATAAGGAATCAAATCAAATCCTATCCAAGTTGAATCATGGGATTGAAATAGCAATTAAACGTTTAATCATGGCAATCAGACAAAAGAGGAAAGAATTTGAATTTCGTATGAACAGAAAAGGAAGGTTCAAATCCTCATTCAAGGCAGCAATCAAATTTCATTAACCCATTTGATCCTCAGCAAAGGCTATAAAAGGAGACCATCGGAATCAAACAGGAGGGGAGAACGATCACAAATAAAAACCTAACATACCGAGAAAAAATCAAAAGAGAAGAGGGGACTTATCTCAAACTCCGCCGCGAAATCCATCATCCATCGCCTACCGCAAAGCCAACACCAGAGTTCCTCAAGTCCTCCGCCCACATATCCACCACCATAAAGCCCTTGTTACGAAGCCGTCACCGGAGTTCTTTGTGTTTCCGTCCTCGAACCTTCAACTCGTCGAACCTGCCATCTCCACAACCGCTACCGCCACCTCCCCAGAACCGCAACCCGATCGCAACTTCGTCCCCAGGGTAAAGATCCCCTCAATAGATGTTCTGATTTCTCGATTGATGTTTGTTTTGCAGGCCTTGTAGGATTTGAGAGACTGAACGGATTCAAGAGGAGGAATGACGCGAATGAAAGAGAGAGAGGAGCGATTGACGGAACAGAATGAGGAATCGATTTGGGATTCCTTGAAATTAGGGTTCCGTCAAGTTTTTTTTTTCCTTTTGTGTTTTATTATTTTATTTTTTTGTAATATATTTAATCACTACACACATACCACATGCACACCTTAATCCCACGCTTAACTCTCCTAACCAGTTTTTTTTTTAATTATCTAATCAACATTTTTTAAAAAAAGGCTAAGTCACCCTTTAATTATTTTTAAAATTAAAAATTAAATAAATTTGTTCTTTAATCATCTTTTAAAAAAAATTTAATAAATCATTTTCTTTACAAAAATAATAATGTGTTTTAAAATCTATTTCATAACAACCAAAATAATAATAATAATTATTATAACAAACTTTTATCTAATTTAATTCAAATCTTTTAGTTGATTATATTAAAAAATTGTTAATTTCTTATTATTATAATATTTGGATTAATTTTGTTTATTCTTATTTACTAACCCATTTATATTCTAATCATGCTTATTATTTTGTTAAATATTGCTTACTAACCCCCTTTATTATTTATTATTGCTTATTTATATTTTATTTATCTTTGCTATTTAATTATTTTGCTTATTATTTTGTAATTGTTTCTTGGATGTAAAGTTGTTTAATTATTTAATTATTATTATGGTTAGTAATTAGGGAGTGTAACAACATGTATGTAATATTAAAATAAATTTAGATCACTTTTAAATAAAGATAATTAAAATAAACACGTCACACACGTAAGTCGATTTTAATCGCCGTCTCACTTCCTAAGGATATCCCTCAAGTTGCCTACGAATAATGGTTAAGTGGGGTGTATAAAGCAAGTCCCTCAAATGAAAAAAAATCATCAAAGTCCCTTATGGTTGCCTTTACGAATCGAGTCCCTTTCGAAAAATGATGATGGTCCCTTATATATGCTTATTACATCCCACAATGGCCTTCAAAGTCAAATTGTCCCTCACATGTCCCTTAACATCCAAAGTAAGGACTACCTACTCCATTATAGTAGGGATAGTCTTACTAAAGGAAAGAATAAAGAATAAGAAAGACCTTTAAACATTAGGGTAGGTTACTCCTAGGTGCTTGCTCACTTCAAAACTGTTTCACACTTAAACAAATTTTCAACAAGTTTTCAAACAAGTTCTTAACACATCCTTACACGGATTATTTATTAACTATTCTGAAAATTTTCTATTCACACACTACACTTTCAAAATAATTCAAAAGTGAGCTTAAGTACCTAAGAGCCCATGGATAACCATGGATGAAAAGGGTGCTAACACCTTCCCTTTTCATAACCTACCCCCCGGACCCAAAATATTCTCTAAGGTCTTTCCTGTTCTTTTATAACCTTTCCTTATGGATAAAATAAAAGTCGGTGGCGACTCTTGCTATCCGCAACATTGTTTAAAGTCAGTTCTCCCACCGTGTTACAGAACTGGCGACTCTGCTGGGGATCTATTTAAGAGGGGTACCCTTAGGAATTAAGATCACTTTAAATTGTTTGCCTTGTTTGCTTTATTATTATATTGTTGGGGTGCTCTTATGTGTGAAAGGTCCTAACCCGGATCTAGTGTACCTTAGGTAAATGGCAATAGACCAAGGAAACTGTACGACGTATATCGATACGGTTGATCTGGTGGCCATAGTTAGTGCGACTTCTTGGTTGGTGCTTATATTCCTTAAGTCAAGTTGAGGATAATATTGAGGCTGCCATATGTTGTCGATGCACTAACTGACTTTTAGAACCCTAGTTAACTCATCTTGGCCTTTAGAAAGTAGTGAGGTAACCGGCTTTGGTGCAGACTGAAGTTGGTTGACACTCGATACTACGCTCATTGAGATCTTAAACTTGGAGGGTTTTGGTTGGCAAGTAAGTTGCCTTCTGAACAACCACCCTTGTGAAGGATCAATGATATTGAGATCCCTTAGAACCTGGTTACTTTTGTAGGACAGGATGAACCATCTAACTTCAGGGGAGGGTACTTGCCTTTGAACCTCATGCAAGCCTTTAAACCTAGGGCTATGGTGTGACTTGTTTGTGTGTGCCACATGTTTGTGATTGAGCATGACATCATGACATCATCATGCATCATAAGCATATCATTTTCCCTAACCATTTCAAGGACCAAAGGATTTATCTTTGTTCTTTGTTGCAGGTCATGGCTTCTGCTCGTAGAAACACCATCAGGATCAACTTTGTAGGGATACCTGCTAAGCTCAAGGAGTTGGTTTCCCTAGTGCCTGATCATTCCCAGTTCAACAAGAGACATGGTCACTTATTGGATCTAGTTACTTCAGGGTTCAGTGAAGACATGATGAGTGTGCTGTTTCAGTTCTTTGACCCTAAGCACCATTGCTTTACATTTCCTGATTATCAGCTGGTTCCAACCATGGAGGAGTTCTCTAAACTTCTGGGTATACCTGTTCTTGATCAGAAGCCATTCGCAGGCTTAGAGAAGGAGCTTAAACCAGAAGTTATTGCTGCAGCTCTACATCTGAAGAAGTCTGACATTGTTCTAGAGACGAGAAGTGGAGTTAAAGGTATTCTTGCCAAGGTATTAGTGGATAAAGCTCAAATGTTCTTGAAGGCTATGAGCTACGATGCTTTTGAGGAGATCTTAGCCTTATTGATTTATGGCTTAGTGTTGTTCCCCAATCCTGATCAGTTCATAGACGTTCATGCCATCAACATATTCCTGAGTCACAATCCAGTGCCTACCTTACTTGGAGACATCCTACATTCTCTTCACACCCGTACTACAAGGGCAAGAGGAACTTTGATGTGCTGCATACCTTTACTTTCTAGGTGGTTTATTTCTCACCTTCCTCGCTCAGTAATGAAGAATGAGCAAGGGTTCAGATGGTCCAAGAGGATCATGTCACTTTCTCACTCAGACATCCATTGGTGCTCCAGATCTATGGAGAATGTCACCATCATTGACCGTTGTGGGGAGTTTCCTAATGTGCCACTTCTAGGCATAAGAGGAGGCATCACCTACAACCCATCTCTAGCTTTACGACAGTTTGGTTACGCCCGGAGCGATGGTCCACATGACATGTTGATTCAGGGCATTGTGTTTGATTACGACAACGATCTTCAGGGTTACCGTCAGAGATTCATCCGAGCTTGGGGAAAGGTAAACAGGATTGACAGCAAGACACTGGAGCCTAAGTACACTATTCCTATGGAGGCTTATCTCAGATGGGTACGATCTCGTGCTCAGACACTCATGATGCCATATCCTGCCGTCCTACCAGTTACCATGGAACCTGTTGCTGAAGGAGACACAGCTTATACCATCCTTCACCCAGACATGCCTACTGATATGGAAGACTTGCAGAGATCATGGATCCAACGGAAAGAGCAAAGGGATACTTTCGAGGCTCATTACAAGGCAAGCCAAGCAAGGATCCTAGAGCTAACAAAGTTACTTCATGAGGAACGAAACCTCAACTCATACCTCAACACAAAGAGGAAACGTCCATGGGAGACTTAAAACCCCATCTTTTGTACTTATTTCGTTTTCATTTTTTGTAAGCCTAAAAGGCAAAACAAGTTATTACTAATAAAAAGTTACTTTCTTGTTTGTTTAAGCAAATTTAAATCCTGCGGTCCTTGAAAACATTGCATATGCATTCCCATATCATTGCATCACAGGTTTATAATTGTGCACAGGTTTCTCATCTTCTCGCTGTTTATTTCAGCAATGGCTCTTGAACAATCAGTTAAGGATCTCCAGGCACAGAATGCACAGTTCCAAGAGCTGATCCTGAACCTATCCAAGGGGCAGGATGAATTGAAGACACTGCTGGCCAAGAAGACTAAGAAGGCTAGAAGGTCTGCTGGGTTGCTCAACATGGGAAGAAGGTTCAAAGGTCCTGTCAAGACCAAGGAACATGTTGAAGGCTATGAATCTGAAGAATCTGAGCAGGAGAGAGGCAGTCTCCACAACACTATGGGGGACTCTGATTCTGAGGCTAACTACTACCATGAGCCTAACGAAGACAAATTCAAGATGCTGGTGGATAGAATGGATGCTATGGAATTACAGAAATCATCTGGGCTGGATTTTGAGGATTTGAGCTTGATATCTGGGGTGGTCATACCCATTGGGTTCAAAGTTCCTACATTTGTTGTCTATGATGGGGTCTCTTGTCCCAAATTGCATCTGAGGTCTTATGTCAGAAGAATGCAACCCCACACTGCTGATAAAAAGTTGTGGATCCATTTCTTTCAAGAGAGTTTAGCTGGAGCTCAGCTAGAGTGGTATTATCAGTTGGAGAGTGTCAACATCAGAGATTGGAATGACCTTGCTGAAGCTTTCTACAAGCAGTATCAATACAATGCTGACTTAGCCCCCACTCGCATGCAGCTTCAAAGCATGTCTATGGGTGCCAAAGAATGCTTTAAGGAGTATGCTCAGAAGTGGAGAGACTTAGCTGGAAGAGTTCAACCCCCTTTGACTGATAGGGAGTTGGTTGATATGTTCATGTGTACGCTGAATGGTCCGTTTTACAGTCATCTCATTGGAAGCTCATCATCTGGCTTCACTGAGTTGATCATGACAGGAGAGCGAGTAGAGAATGGTATCAAGAGTGGTAAGATCCAAGTGGGCACTTCTTCATCAGGTGCTGCAAAGAAGCCTCCCACTGGGAAGAAAGAATCTAATGCTGTGTATGGTCAGCCTGATCGTAACAGAAGGCATCAGTCTGTTAGTGCAGTTCATATTTCAAATCCAACTCCTGCAACAACAGAGCAGCCTCAAGGCAACCAACAGAGGGCTAGAAGACAGTTCACGAAGATCAACATGTCAATGGCTCAGGCATTGCAACACTTGTTGAAAGCTGAACTTATTACCCTGAGGGAGGCCCCTCAGAATCCCAATGTTACCTCTCCCAAGTACAATCTCAATGCACGATGTGCATATCATTCAAACTGTCCAGGACATGATACTAATAACTGCTGGGTCTTGAAGAACAAAATTCAGGATATGATTGATGCTGGAGAAATTGAGTTTGATCCACCAGGTACTCCAAACGTGATTACAGCTCCAATGCCAAATCACGAGAAGACTGTCAACGCCATTGATGAAGATATTGATGAAGATCTGCATGTCTATTCAGTTATGGAGTTGAGCACACCATTGTCTGTTATCAAAAAGAGGTTAGTACAAGCTGGGATCTTTCCAGGTTGTCATGAAGATTGTCTATATTGTACCTATAAGCCGGATAGTTGCTTCATTTTGAGAGATGGGATTCAACGTCTCATGGATAAATATACTATAGTGTTTGAAAGAAGACCAGCATCTGTAGAAAGTATGGTGGATCATCTGACTCAGGGTAAGAAGATTGAAGAGGTTGACATGGTTGACAAAGTACCACTAAGAATCACTTCAGAGGGTCCCATTAAAATCACTCATCAGGGCCCAATCAAGATTACTGCTGAAGGTCCTGTGAAAGTTGTTGCTGAAGCCAGAGTAGCTCCTCTGATCATTACCACTCCTGGTCCTATTCCTTATACATCTGACAAAGCTGTGCCATGGCACTATGGGTCTGATGTTTACATCCATGGTGTCAAGCAGGAGCCTTTACCTGATATGCCTGTTGACATTGATAATATTGCTGGATCTAGCAAGATCACTCGTAGTGGAAGAGTCTTCTCTCCTCCAGTTGCTTCTAAGAGTGCAGTTACTCCTGCTGTTACTTCCACCACTGATGCTCGGGGCAAGGGTCCTGTTATTGAGCCTGTATCTACTGATGTGCCAGCTGCTGATGACCTCTCTAAGCAGATGGAAGAAGTATTGAAAATCATTCGCAAGAGTGATTATGATATTGTTGATCAGCTGGGGCATACTCCCTCAAAGATTTCTATGCTCTCCCTGTTATTATGTTCTGAGGCTCATGCCAAGTCATTGATCAAGTTTCTAAAGATGGCTCATGTACCCAGTGCAATTTCTGTGGACCAGTTTGAGAATTGTGTTGCTCACCTGACCTATGACAACGGGTTAGGATTTTCTGATGCTGACTTGACCCCTGCCAAGAGGGATCATAACAGGGCCTTGCATATTTCAATTGAATGCAGGGGCACTACCCTGTCTCATGTGCTGATAGAAAATGGTTCCTCTCTGAATGTGTTGCCTAAGGAAGTCCTGAACAAGCTGAGTCCTGAAGATACGGTATTGAAACCCAGTAATATTGTGGTAAAGGCTTTTGATGGTTCTAGAAGAGTAGTGCATGGGGAAATTGATCTTCCAATCAAGGTTGGTTCTCAGGTGTTCACTGCTACATTCTATGTGATGGATATTCGTCCTTCGTACTCATGTCTGCTTGGTCGTCCCTGGATCCATGGGGCAGGTGCTGTGACCTCCCCATTACATCAAAAGTTGAGATATCCGGTGAATGGAAAAGTTGTTACTGTCTTTGGAGAGGAAGAATACTTTGTCAGCCATGTAAACACTTTCAAGTATCTGGAAGTAGAAGGTGAATACATTGAAACTCCATGTCAGTCATTTGAAGTGGTTCCCTGGGCTGTTAAGGATTGTGTGACTCCTCCTGCTGTGAAGAAGGTTCCTGTGGTCATCAGAAACCCTCCAACAATGACAATGGCCTCCCTCAATGATGCAAAAGCTGTGGTGGAAGAAGGTGGTTGTACTATTTGGGGTCAGCTTCCTGATATTCCATACAAGTCTGACAAGTTTGGTTTGGGTTTCACTGCAGAGTCCCAGAAGGCTGTCCGTCGTGCCCGTGCTGTTCGTATCACCAATCAAGGGGTTATCAATGCTGTGGGAGATCAAGATGAAGACTACAACTTGGAGGCATGGATTTTTCCTACTGTGGGTGTTGGACTCAATAATTGGACAGCTGAAGATGTTATCCCTATCTCCCTTAGTCAGGAGTAAATACTATTACTGTGTTATGTTTTTTCTGGAACAATTAAAACTTTCAAGCCATGTGCCTTACCCGGGGCACAATGGTGTGCTTGTTACGGGTTGTCATTTCATTTGCATACTTCATTCAATAAAATCAATGGACGTTTCGTTTTCGTAAATATTGTGTTCCTTGTCTTTCTTTTTCTTTTATTTTTGCTTTATCAGCTATGTGTTCTTACACACACCCACATCACTAAAATGCAGATCCTCATCCACTCTGGATCCAGTTGATAACAGTTCTACTATTGCCAATTACAATTTCGAGAATCCGATCTATCAAACTGAAGACGGAAACGAGGACGATTGTGAAATACCTGTAGAGCTTGCTAGGTTGTTACAACAAGAAGAGAAAGCTATACAGCCACATGAAGAGCCAGTCGAAGTTGTGAATCTGGGAACTGAAGAAAACAGAAAAGAGGTCAAGATAGGGGCTGATTTAGAGGACAGTGTCAAGAGCAGGTTGATTCAGATGCTACGTGACTATGTGGAGATCTTTGCTTGGTCTTATGAAGATATGCCAGGGTTGGATACAGACATTGTGGTTCACCGTTTGCCAGTGAAAGAAGATTGTCGTCCAAAGAAGCAGAAGGTTCGTCGTATGCGTCCTGAAATGTCAGAAAAGATCAAAGCAGAGGTAATGAAACAGTTCAATGCAGGGTTCTTGGCCGTAACTTCTTATCCTCAGTGGGTTGCAAATGTGGTACCAGTTCCTAAGAAAGATGGTAAGGTACGTATGTGTGTAGACTACAGAGATCTGAACAAGGCTAGCCCTAAAGATGACTTTCCACTTCCTCATATTGATATTCTGGTAGACAACACTGCTCAGCATAAGGTATTCTCTTTTATGGATGGTTTCTCTGGTTACAATCAAATCAAGATGGCACCTGAAGATATGGAGAAGACTACATTTGTGACACAGTGGGGCACCTTTTGCTATAAGGTAATGCCATTTGGTTTAAAGAATGCAGGGGCAACATATCAGCGTGCCATGGTGGCTTTGTTTCATGATATGATTCATCATGAGATAGAGGTATATGTGGATGATATGATAGCCAGGTCTCAGAATGAAGAACAACATCTTGATCATCTGCACAAGTTGTTTGAGAGGTTGAAGAAATACAGGTTGAGATTAAATCCAAACAAGTGTACTTTTGGAGTTAGATCTGGAAAGCTCCTGGGTTTCATTGTCAGTGGAAAAGGTATTGAAGTGGATCCTGCAAAAGTGAAAGCTATACGAGAGATGCCAGCTCCCCGTACTGAGAAGGAAGTTAGAGGTTTCTTGGGACGATTGAACTACATTGCAAGATTTATTTCCCAATTAACTACCATCTGTGAGCCAATCTTCAAGTTGTTGAAGAAAGATCAGGTGATGGAATGGAATGATGAGTGCCAGACTGCCTTTGATGAAATCAAGAGATATTTGCTAGAACCTCCAATTTTAATGCCACCAGTTGATGGAAGACCCTTGATTATGTATTTAACAGTATTAGACAACTCAATGGGGTGTGTATTGGGGAAACATGACGAGTCTGGTCGAAAAGAGCAGGCAATATACTACCTTAGCAAAAAGTTTACCGACTGTGAAACAAGATACTCACTGCTCGAGAAAACTTGATGCGCTTTGGCATGGGCTGCTCGCCGACTAAGACAGTATATGTTGACCCATACTACCTTGTTGATTTCGAAGATGGATCCAATCAAGTACATATTTGAGAAACCTGCTCTCTCCGGAAGAATTGCAAGATGGCATCACAACTCTTCTCCGTATCGTCCAAAGATGAATGGGGCAGTTGAAGCTGCTAATAAGAACATTAAGAAGATTGTACAGAAGATGACTGTTACTTACAAGGATTGGCACGGGATGTTACCATTTGCTCTGCATGGTTATCGTACTACAATACGTACTTCAACAGGGGCAACCCCATTCTCCTTAGTCTATGGTATGGAAGCAGTTCTGCCTATTGAAGTTCAGATCCCCTCCTTGAGAATTATGAAGGATGCAGGCTTGGATGAAGATGAGTGGATTCAGACTCGACTTGACCAGATAAATTTGATTGATGAGAAAAGGTTAGCAGCAGTTTGTCATGGCCAGATGTACCAGAAACGGATGATCAAAGCTTTTAACAAGAAGGTTAAGCCAAAGGTATATCAGGCTGGTGACTTGGTAATCAAGCGTATCATATTACCACAGGGTGATCCTAGGGGCAAGTGGACTCCAACATATGAGGGACCATTTGTAGTCAAGACAGTGTTCTCAGGAGGCGCCATAATACTGACTACAATGGATGGTGAAGACTTCCCACAACCTGTAAACGCAGACATAGTTAAAAAATACTACGCATAAAAAGAGACCCGCTAGGTTGACAGGCCTAGGCAAAAATAAGGGCATCCCGGCAAACCAAAAGGGTTTGGGCAAAAATTAGGGATATATATATAAAAAGATGTACACCCGGCAAGTCGAAAACCTGAAAAGGCGGCTTGGGCAAAAAAGGGTATCCCGGTGGATTGAAAACCTGAAAGGGCAATCCAGGCAAAAGTTAGGGATTAAAGCGTATGACTATGTCTCGTTTGGATCACTCATGAAATTGCAACCAGTTGTACTGCTTACTCAAACAGATGAAGCTCAATCCAATCGTTTCCGTCTCAACAGCAAGAAGATAAGATACTTGAGTGGCAATAGTAGAATTGAAACTCAATAGGATTATTTCACACATAGCTGATTCTTTTTGTAAAACTTCATGACAAAACTCTCTTACTAGGGTTTATGTCTCCTTGTACAAACTTACCCGTGTATGGATCACTTTTGATATAAATAAACTCCATCTTTTGAATCCAGATTTACTTTTACCCTACTTATATAAGCGAAACGTCCATTGGTTGTGTTTGAATGTATGTATGCCTTTTAATATGATTGATGTTTACCAGAAATGCATGAAAATGCAGTAATAGTATTTACTAAGGACGAACGAGGGAAGGATTTCAACGAAGCTTCGCCGGTTCATCTTTACAAGACAGTTACAAACCATCAGTAGGACTAATCCATTTTCACAAAGTCTAATCTCCCCTGGAATTTATATCCATCTCTTTTATCCTCATACGGATATACGGGAAATTACTTTCCAATAAGGGCACGATGAACGAAGACGGGATGTTATACTTATCCTACTATCAAACGAAAACGAAGGTTATCTATACCCTACTATCCCCAACAACGGGAGGTTATCTATACCTTGTTCTCCCCAACAACGGGAGGTTATCTATACCTTGTTATCCCCAGCAGACGGAGGGTTATATATTCTTCAACAACGAATCGGGATTTATTTTCCTTGGCCAGCAGTTGTTATACAAGGATATCCAGACACTTCCAGCAGTGTCATAGCATACATACATCATTTACATCATACCATAACATATATGTCTATAGTACATTACCTAAGTGCATCATGTCATACATGCATACATAAAGCATAAACTAATGTTGTTATACAGAATGCTACCTTGTTTTCAGGTTAATTATCCAACAAACAATCTTATGATCTTTGGGACTGCTTTATTGTAACCTCAGGGTTACTTTATCCTCCTGATGAGCTTCTTATTACTTTGGGACTGCTTTATTGTAACCTCAGGGTTATTTTATCCTCCTGATAGCCTCTCATGACTTCAAGACTGCTTTAGAGCTACTGATTGCTCTATCCTCCTGAAATCATCCTATTACTTCAAGACTGCTTTAGAGCTATTCATTGCTCTATCCTCATGAGGTCATATTACTACTTCAAGACTGCTTTAGAGCTATTCATTGCTCTATCCTCCTGAAGCCATCTAATTATTTCAAGACTGTTTTAGAGTTATCCATTGCTCTATCCTCCTGAAATTACATTATTATTTCAAGACTGCTTTAGAGCTATCCATTGCTCTACCCTCCTGAAATCATTACTTCAAGACTGCTTTAGAGCTATTGATTGCTCTATCCTCCTGAAGACATATCACATTATTACTTCAAGACTGCTTTAGAGCTATTCATTGCTCTATCCTCCTGAAGCCATCTAATTATTTCAAGATTGCTTTAGAGCTATCCATTGCTCTATCCTCCTGAAATCATTACTTCAAGACTGCTTTAGATCTATTGATTGCTCTATCCTCCTGAAGACATATCACATTATTATTTCAAGACTGCTTTAGAGCTGTTGATTGCTCTATCCTACTGAAGCCATTCTATTACTTCAAGACTGCTTTAGAGCTATTGATTGCTCTATCCTCCTGAAGCCATTATTACTTCAAGACTGCTTTAGAGCTATTGATTGCTCTATCCTCCTGAGGTCAGATTTATCACTTCAAGACTGCTTTAGGGTTATCATTATTGATTGCTCTATCCTCATGAAGACATGCTGTTACATCAGTATTACTCCAGACTCCTGACAGTTCTCATTATACTACTGAAGAACTTTCCCCTAGTGGCATCTTTAAGCCCACTCAATCATGTTCAACCAACCATCAATATCACTCCATGCACTGGTGAGTGCAAATTTTTGGGCTTTTGTGTTCAATCCCCTTCAACCTTCCAGGTTACGACTGGCAAATATACCAATCTAACCCCTCAGGTTTCAGAAAATTGAACAGGGGCAGCTGTTGCACCCCAAAATTTGCCCTCACAATACAAGACTTTGTGTTCCAAGAAGGTTCACAAGGTTCACAAAGTTCACAATTGGTCAGAAGAGTTGACAATTCCCTCAGACAATGCACCTCCTAAGCAGTGCATCCAAAACTAGGGTTTTGACTTTAATCAGGCTAAAGGGACTTCCAAGACTTCAGGTGGCGAAGGTTTTTGGCTAGGAGGCGGGTTAGAAGCCCAGAAGGAAAGTTCGTGCTTGATGCGTTTGGTGAGGCCTTCACGAAAAAAACGGTGACGAAGAGCAGCAGTCTCAAGTGTTTGCAGGGAAGCAAGTGCCCTTCTGTTATGTAACGATTTTAAGAAAGCGGTTTATTTGATTAACTGCTTTAGTGTCGACGGCGGAAGTGACAGGCCATGAGAGCAGCTTCTTGCTCATTCCCTGATGTTGTGCTGAGCATGTCAACCAATGGCTGAATGGCCTGTTTAGCTAATTCTGAATCTCTGATAGCATCAACATCGAAGAGTTCATGAAGTGCTCTTACTGCACTATATCTAGCATTTCTTGATCCAAGACACAAAACAGTTATGAGTTGTTTCAATGAACTTGTTGATGCTTCATGATTAATGAGTTCAGAGTTACAAAATAAAATTCTCAGTAACTCTGAAATAGTAGTCTCAGTTGAGTCCTGAGGGCTCCAGGATAGGTATTTGTTCAAGGCTTCCAGAGCTTCGGCTTCTTCCAGAATTGGTTTATTTATATCACTTCCATCTGCAATTAATATCAAGAGCCTAACAGCAACCGGTGGAACATTAGGTATTTCTGGTATTGGTTTTAAGAGGTCCACTAAGAGGGGTATAGATTTTCGTGCATGTTGCACCCTAATTTTGACCATAAGATCCCACCTCTTTAGGTTTGTTTTCATGTTTATTTATTTATTTATTAATTTGTAAGTATGTTTATTACGGCTGACCAGTTGACGCAGGCACGGTATATTCAAGTACGGATCCTCACAATCGGATGTTTAGAAGCATCATCATTTCAAAACTAATTTGAAGTTAAGACCTTTATATGACGCAAAAAGGGTTCCTTTTCAAAAAAGACTTGCAAGGTTTATTTAGAGTATACAGCAACTTGCATTTCAAGCCACGGGTCCGTTGAGGACTTTTCAAGGAGTTTCGTTTATGGAAAATGATTTCATGGTGATCTAAGGCCTCTTTCATTAAGCTATTTTCAAAGAGGAATCATCAAGAGCTACTATCTTCGAAGTTGTTTATCAGGAGTGTTTCTACATTTCAAGTTTGTAAATAGAGAGTATCATGTCCCACCGCTGTGTTGGTATATTTTGTTACAAACATCAAGGACGTGTAGTTGGAGATGGTTCTTCATACATATAAAAGGACTATACTAGTACAAGGATGATTAAAGATGCCTAATGAGAAGGAATTCATGATTTGCAACCAAAGTTAACAACAAGGTGTTACTCGTATGTCTATGTCGTACCATTTTTTTCATCATATGTCATCATACAATCAGAGTTTGAAATACACAAAAAAAAAATGATGAAGAGCTTTATTACTACAATCTATTAATGTAAATGGCTATGCGGCTGCCCGGTAAGGTTTTCTCCATGAACACACGAGAATAAGACAACTCGGTAACGAACAGGCTCCCGGCAATGCTGATCTTCAAGATACCTGCTCAAATCCAATTCTCTAGTTTACGGCTTCACCGCGTAATTGGCTTCTTCAACGTCCAGGCTTCACTCTTCTTCCTCCCCGTAAGCAGAACCGAAACCAATGCAGGAACCGCACGCTATAGCCTTCCCTGCAGTCCTCACCTGCAAGTATGACACAGCTGATAATCAGAGCTCATAATAAGTTATTGGTACTTTATATGATTTGTTTTCAGCAAGAGATTATAGGTGGAATAAGTAAAAGAATCAAAGTTTCAAGATATGCACCATATTTATTTTTCTTCATCTTCTGATCATGGGAACTGTGGACGCCCAGATATACTTTACCAACATTGAATCTATAGCATACAAATTTCCTTTTCAAACAAGTACAAGGAATCAAGGACATATAGATAACAAAGCTTCAAGGTGATATATAAATAAAATCCACAAAACTCTCTGCATACCCTTCTGTCAATTCCAGAAGTTGTGGATACAACTCTTCATCCGCGGACGCAAACCCTTAACAATTGCCCTGGTCTATCACATAAATGCATTGGTCTCTTGCAATTTGCTACCTGAGCTGGCAACATTTCCTGATGGATTCACTAGCCTACGGACAACAAATTAGGGAGTCACAAAAGACTTGAAAGCATGAAAAATGAAGCGGGAGAATCAATACATTTACAAGAAAATTTACACACTGATAATCAACAGGCTTTTAAGTAATACCTTTACTTCATCATAGAGTTTTCGCTCCCACGCATACAGTGTATCAAGGGTGGATGAATGACTTCCGACAATCATACATAATTCTTCAACAAAATCAACTACCAGTGAGAGTTTGCCTTCTTCTGCTGAAAGAGAACACCAATGGTTCTACACAGGTATCTGCTTATGCTTCAACTGAAGGACCTATTACTCAAGTTGTGGACAGCTTGAACAATCATATGAGTGATACGCTGGATGTATTATCACAAGAGTGTATCACAGTTTCCTCGCAACCCTGTCAACAAAACCAAGAAACAACAAGTTAATTCTTAGAGAACTTTGAAAAGAAGTCATAACCGAAATAGACAAGCTGCAAACACCTGCTACCGCTGCTCCTCGTCACCAGTTTTTCTGATACACGCACCAAACGCAAGGCTTCTAATTCTTTGTGTGGTCCAAAGCATCCGCCACCTGTACCCGCACCTGTCAGAACCAATTGCAAATTAGTAATTGGATACTAACCGTTGAAGAATATTCAGGGGATAATAAGGAATCAAATCAAATCCTATCCAAGTTGAATCATGGGATTGAAATAGCAATTAAACGTTTAATCATGGCAATCAGACAAAAGAGGAAAGAATTTGAATTTCGTATGAACAGAAAAGGAAGGTTCAAATCCTCATTCAAGGCAGCAATCAAATTTCATTAACCCATTTGATCCTCAGCAAAGGCTATAAAAGGAGACCATCGGAATCAAACAGGAGGGGAGAACGATCACAAATAAAAACCTAACATACCGAGAAAAAATCAAAAGAGAAGAGGGGACTTATCTCAAACTCCGCCGCGAAATCCATCATCCATCGCCTACCGCAAAGCCAACACCAGAGTTCCTCAAGTCCTCCGCCCACATATCCACCACCATAAAGCCCTTGTTACGAAGCCGTCACCGGAGTTCTTTGTGTTTCCGTCCTCGAACCTTCAACTCGTCGAACCTGCCATCTCCACAACCGCTACCGCCACCTCCCCAGAACCGCAACCCGATCGCAACTTCGTCCCCAGGGTAAAGATCCCCTCAATAGATGTTCTGATTTCTCGATTGATGTTTGTTTTGCAGGCCTTGTAGGATTTGAGAGACTGAACGGATTCAAGAGGAGGAATGACGCGAATGAAAGAGAGAGAGGAGCGATTGACGGAACAGAATGAGGAATCGATTTGGGATTCCTTGAAATTAGGGTTCCGTCAAGTTTTTTTTTTCCTTTTGTGTTTTATTATTTTATTTTTTTGTAATATATTTAATCACTACACACATACCACATGCACACCTTAATCCCATGCTTAACTCTCCTAACCAGTTTTTTTTTTAATTATCTAATCAACATTTTTTAAAAAAAGGCTAAGTCACCCTTTAATTATTTTTAAAATTAAAAATTAAATAAATTTGTTCTTTAATCATCTTTTAAAAAAAATTTAATAAATCATTTTCTTTACAAAAATAATAATGTGTTTTAAAATCTATTTCATAACAACCAAAATAATAATAATAATTATTATAACAAACTTTTATCTAATTTAATTCAAATCTTTTAGTTGATTATATTAAAAAATTGTTAATTTCTTATTATTATAATATTTGGATTAATTTTGTTTATTCTTATTTACTAACCCATTTATATTCTAATCATGCTTATTATTTTGTTAAATATTGCTTACTAACCCCCTTTATTATTTATTATTGCTTATTTATATTTTATTTATCTTTGCTATTTAATTATTTTGCTTATTATTTTGTAATTGTTTCTTGGATGTAAAGTTGTTTAATTATTTAATTATTATTATGGTTAGTAATTAGGGAGTGTAACAACATGTATGTAATATTAAAATAAATTTAGATCACTTTTAAATAAAGATAATTAAAATAAACACGTCACACACGTAAGTCGATTTTAATCGCCGTCTCACTTCCTAAGGATATCCCTCAAGTTGCCTACGAATAATGGTTAAGTGGGGTGTATAAAGCAAGTCCCTCAAATGAAAAAAAATCATCAAAGTCCCTTATGGTTGCCTTTACGAATCGAGTCCCTTTCGAAAAATGATGATGGTCCCTTATATATGCTTATTACATCCCACAATGGCCTTCAAAGTCAAATTGTCCCTCACATGTCCCTTAACATCCAAAGTAAGGACTACCTACTCCATTATAGTAGGGATAGTCTTACTAAAGGAAAGAATAAAGAATAAGAAAGACCTTTAAACATTAGGGTAGGTTACTCCTAGGTGCTTGCTCACTTCAAAACTGTTTCACACTTAAACAAATTTTCAACAAGTTTTCAAACAAGTTCTTAACACATCCTTACACGGATTATTTATTAACTATTCTGAAAATTTTCTATTCACACACTACACTTTCAAAATAATTCAAAAGTGAGCTTAAGTACCTAAGAGCCCATGGATAACCATGGATGAAAAGGGTGCTAACACCTTCCCTTTTCATAACCTACCCCCCGGACCCAAAATATTCTCTAAGGTCTTTCCTGTTCTTTTATAACCTTTCCTTATGGATAAAATAAAAGTCGGTGGCGACTCTTGCTATCCGCAACATTGTTTAAAGTCAGTTCTCCCACCGTGTTACAGAACTGGCGACTCTGCTGGGGATCTATTTAAGAGGGGTACCCTTAGGAATTAAGATCACTTTAAATTGTTTGCCTTGTTTGCTTTATTATTATATTGTTGGGGTGCTCTTATGTGTGAAAGGTCCTAACCCGGATCTAGTGTACCTTAGGTAAATGGCAATAGACCAAGGAAACTGTACGACGTATATCGATACGGTTGATCTGGTGGCCATAGTTAGTGCGACTTCTTGGTTGGTGCTTATATTCCTTAAGTCAAGTTGAGGATAATATTGAGGCTGCCATATGTTGTCGATGCACTAACTGACTTTTAGAACCCTAGTTAACTCATCTTGGCCTTTAGAAAGTAGTGAGGTAACCGGCTTTGGTGCAGACTGAAGTTGGTTGACACTCGATACTACGCTCATTGAGATCTTAAACTTGGAGGGTTTTGGTTGGCAAGTAAGTTGCCTTCTGAACAACCACCCTTGTGAAGGATCAATGATATTGAGATCCCTTAGAACCTGGTTACTTTTGTAGGACAGGATGAACCATCTAACTTCAGGGGAGGGTACTTGCCTTTGAACCTCATGCAAGCCTTTAAACCTAGGGCTATGGTGTGACTTGTTTGTGTGTGCCACATGTTTGTGATTGAGCATGACATCATGACATCATCATGCATCATAAGCATATCATTTTCCCTAACCATTTCAAGGACCAAAGGATTTATCTTTGTTCTTTGTTGCAGGTCATGGCTTCTGCTCGTAGAAACACCATCAGGATCAACTTTGTAGGGATACCTGCTAAGCTCAAGGAGTTGGTTTCCCTAGTGCCTGATCATTCCCAGTTCAACAAGAGACATGGTCACTTATTGGATCTAGTTACTTCAGGGTTCAGTGAAGACATGATGAGTGTGCTGTTTCAGTTCTTTGACCCTAAGCACCATTGCTTTACATTTCCTGATTATCAGCTGGTTCCAACCATGGAGGAGTTCTCTAAACTTCTGGGTATACCTGTTCTTGATCAGAAGCCATTCGCAGGCTTAGAGAAGGAGCTTAAACCAGAAGTTATTGCTGCAGCTCTACATCTGAAGAAGTCTGACATTGTTCTAGAGACGAGAAGTGGAGTTAAAGGTATTCTTGCCAAGGTATTAGTGGATAAAGCTCAAATGTTCTTGAAGGCTATGAGCTACGATGCTTTTGAGGAGATCTTAGCCTTATTGATTTATGGCTTAGTGTTGTTCCCCAATCCTGATCAGTTCATAGACGTTCATGCCATCAACATATTCCTGAGTCACAATCCAGTGCCTACCTTACTTGGAGACATCCTACATTCTCTTCACACCCGTACTACAAGGGCAAGAGGAACTTTGATGTGCTGCATACCTTTACTTTCTAGGTGGTTTATTTCTCACCTTCCTCGCTCAGTAATGAAGAATGAGCAAGGGTTCAGATGGTCCAAGAGGATCATGTCACTTTCTCACTCAGACATCCATTGGTGCTCCAGATCTATGGAGAATGTCACCATCATTGACCGTTGTGGGGAGTTTCCTAATGTGCCACTTCTAGGCATAAGAGGAGGCATCACCTACAACCCATCTCTAGCTTTACGACAGTTTGGTTACGCCCGGAGCGATGGTCCACATGACATGTTGATTCAGGGCATTGTGTTTGATTACGACAACGATCTTCAGGGTTACCGTCAGAGATTCATCCGAGCTTGGGGAAAGGTAAACAGGATTGACAGCAAGACACTGGAGCCTAAGTACACTATTCCTATGGAGGCTTATCTCAGATGGGTACGATCTCGTGCTCAGACACTCATGATGCCATATCCTGCCGTCCTACCAGTTACCATGGAACCTGTTGCTGAAGGAGACACAGCTTATACCATCCTTCACCCAGACATGCCTACTGATATGGAAGACTTGCAGAGATCATGGATCCAACGGAAAGAGCAAAGGGATACTTTCGAGGCTCATTACAAGGCAAGCCAAGCAAGGATCCTAGAGCTAACAAAGTTACTTCATGAGGAACGAAACCTCAACTCATACCTCAACACAAAGAGGAAACGTCCATGGGAGACTTAAAACCCCATCTTTTGTACTTATTTCGTTTTCATTTTTTGTAAGCCTAAAAGGCAAAACAAGTTATTACTAATAAAAAGTTACTTTCTTGTTTGTTTAAGCAAATTTAAATCCTGCGGTCCTTGAAAACATTGCATATGCATTCCCATATCATTGCATCACAGGTTTATAATTGTGCACAGGTTTCTCATCTTCTCGCTGTTTATTTCAGCAATGGCTCTTGAACAATCAGTTAAGGATCTCCAGGCACAGAATGCACAGTTCCAAGAGCTGATCCTGAACCTATCCAAGGGGCAGGATGAATTGAAGACACTGCTGGCCAAGAAGACTAAGAAGGCTAGAAGGTCTGCTGGGTTGCTCAACATGGGAAGAAGGTTCAAAGGTCCTGTCAAGACCAAGGAACATGTTGAAGGCTATGAATCTGAAGAATCTGAGCAGGAGAGAGGCAGTCTCCACAACACTATGGGGGACTCTGATTCTGAGGCTAACTACTACCATGAGCCTAACGAAGACAAATTCAAGATGCTGGTGGATAGAATGGATGCTATGGAATTACAGAAATCATCTGGGCTGGATTTTGAGGATTTGAGCTTGATATCTGGGGTGGTCATACCCATTGGGTTCAAAGTTCCTACATTTGTTGTCTATGATGGGGTCTCTTGTCCCAAATTGCATCTGAGGTCTTATGTCAGAAGAATGCAACCCCACACTGCTGATAAAAAGTTGTGGATCCATTTCTTTCAAGAGAGTTTAGCTGGAGCTCAGCTAGAGTGGTATTATCAGTTGGAGAGTGTCAACATCAGAGATTGGAATGACCTTGCTGAAGCTTTCTACAAGCAGTATCAATACAATGCTGACTTAGCCCCCACTCGCATGCAGCTTCAAAGCATGTCTATGGGTGCCAAAGAATGCTTTAAGGAGTATGCTCAGAAGTGGAGAGACTTAGCTGGAAGAGTTCAACCCCCTTTGACTGATAGGGAGTTGGTTGATATGTTCATGTGTACGCTGAATGGTCCGTTTTACAGTCATCTCATTGGAAGCTCATCATCTGGCTTCACTGAGTTGATCATGACAGGAGAGCGAGTAGAGAATGGTATCAAGAGTGGTAAGATCCAAGTGGGCACTTCTTCATCAGGTGCTGCAAAGAAGCCTCCCACTGGGAAGAAAGAATCTAATGCTGTGTATGGTCAGCCTGATCGTAACAGAAGGCATCAGTCTGTTAGTGCAGTTCATATTTCAAATCCAACTCCTGCAACAACAGAGCAGCCTCAAGGCAACCAACAGAGGGCTAGAAGACAGTTCACGAAGATCAACATGTCAATGGCTCAGGCATTGCAACACTTGTTGAAAGCTGAACTTATTACCCTGAGGGAGGCCCCTCAGAATCCCAATGTTACCTCTCCCAAGTACAATCCCAATGCACGATGTGCATATCATTCAAACTGTCCAGGACATGATACTAATAACTGCTGGGTCTTGAAGAACAAAATTCAGGATATGATTGATGCTGGAGAAATTGAGTTTGATCCACCAGGTACTCCAAACGTGATTACAGCTCCAATGCCAAATCACGAGAAGACTGTCAACGCCATTGATGAAGATATTGATGAAGATCTGCATGTCTATTCAGTTATGGAGTTGAGCACACCATTGTCTGTTATCAAAAAGAGGTTAGTACAAGCTGGGATCTTTCCAGGTTGTCATGAAGATTGTCTATATTGTACCTATAAGCCGGATAGTTGCTTCATTTTGAGAGATGGGATTCAACGTCTCATGGATAAATATACTATAGTGTTTGAAAGAAGACCAGCATCTGTAGAAAGTATGGTGGATCATCTGACTCAGGGTAAGAAGATTGAAGAGGTTGACATGGTTGACAAAGTACCACTAAGAATCACTTCAGAGGGTCCCATTAAAATCACTCATCAGGGCCCAATCAAGATTACTGCTGAAGGTCCTGTGAAAGTTGTTGCTGAAGCCAGAGTAGCTCCTCTGATCATTACCACTCCTGGTCCTATTCCTTATACATCTGACAAAGCTGTGCCATGGCACTATGGGTCTGATGTTTACATCCATGGTGTCAAGCAGGAGCCTTTACCTGATATGCCTGTTGACATTGATAATATTGCTGGATCTAGCAAGATCACTCGTAGTGGAAGAGTCTTCTCTCCTCCAGTTGCTTCTAAGAGTGCAGTTACTCCTGCTGTTACTTCCACCACTGATGCTCGGGGCAAGGGTCCTGTTATTGAGCCTGTATCTACTGATGTGCCAGCTGCTGATGACCTCTCTAAGCAGATGGAAGAAGTATTGAAAATCATTCGCAAGAGTGATTATGATATTGTTGATCAGCTGGGGCATACTCCCTCAAAGATTTCTATGCTCTCCCTGTTATTATGTTCTGAGGCTCATGCCAAGTCATTGATCAAGTTTCTAAAGATGGCTCATGTACCCAGTGCAATTTCTGTGGACCAGTTTGAGAATTGTGTTGCTCACCTGACCTATGACAACGGGTTAGGATTTTCTGATGCTGACTTGACCCCTGCCAAGAGGGATCATAACAGGGCCTTGCATATTTCAATTGAATGCAGGGGCACTACCCTGTCTCATGTGCTGATAGACAATGGTTCCTCTCTGAATGTGTTGCCTAAGGAAGTCCTGAACAAGCTGAGTCCTGAAGATACGGTATTGAAACCCAGTAATATTGTGGTAAAGGCTTTTGATGGTTCTAGAAGAGTAGTGCATGGGGAAATTGATCTTCCAATCAAGGTTGGTTCTCAGGTGTTCACTGCTACATTCTATGTGATGGATATTCGTCCTTCGTACTCATGTCTGCTTGGTCGTCCCTGGATCCATGGGGCAGGTGCTGTGACCTCCCCATTACATCAAAAGTTGAGATATCCGGTGAATGGAAAAGTTGTTACTGTCTTTGGAGAGGAAGAATACTTTGTCAGCCATGTAAACACTTTCAAGTATCTGGAAGTAGAAGGTGAATACGTTGAAACTCCATGTCAGTCATTTGAAGTGGTTCCCTGGGCTGTTAAGGATTGTGTGACTCCTCCTGCTGTGAAGAAGGTTCCTGTGGTCATCAGAAACCCTCCAACAATGACAATGGCCTCCCTCAATGATGCAAAAGCTGTGGTGGAAGAAGGTGGTTATACTATTTGGGGTCAGCTTCCTGATATTCCATACAAGTCTGACAAGTTTGGTTTGGGTTTCACTGCAGAGTCCCAGAAGGTTGTCCGTCGTGCCCGTGCTGTTCGTATCACCAATCAAGGGGTTATCAATGCTGTGGGAGATCAAGATGAAGACTACAACTTGGAGGCATGGATTTTTCCTACTGTGGGTGCTGGACTCAATAATTGGACAGCTGAAGATGTTATCCCTATCTCCCTTAGTCAGGAGTAAATACTATTACTGTGTTATGTTTTTTCTGGAACAATTAAAACTTTCAAGCCATGTGCCTTACCCGGGGCACAATGGTGTGCTTGTTACGGGTTGTCATTTCATTTGCATACTTCATTCAATAAAATCAATGGACGTTTCGTTTTCGTAAATATTGTGTTCCTTGTCTTTCTTTTTCTTTTATTTTTGCTTTATCAGCTATGTGTTCTTACACACACCCACGTCACTAAAATGCAGATCCTCATCCACTCTGGATCCAGTTGATAACAGTTCTACTATTGCCAATTACAATTTCGAGAATCCGATCTATCAAACTGAAGACGGAAACGAGGACGATTGTGAAATACCTGTAGAGCTTGCTAGGTTGTTACAACAAGAAGAGAAAGCTATACAGCCACATGAAGAGCCAGTCGAAGTTGTGAATCTGGGAACTGAAGAAAACAGAAAAGAGGTCAAGATAGGGGCTGATTTAGAGGACAGTGTCAAGAGCAGGTTGATTCAGATGCTACGTGACTATGTGGAGATCTTTGCTTGGTCTTATGAAGATATGCCAGGGTTGGATACAGACATTGTGGTTCACCGTTTGCCAGTGAAAGAAGATTGTCGTCCAAAGAAGCAGAAGGTTCGTCGTATGCGTCCTGAAATGTCAGAAAAGATCAAAGCAGAGGTAATGAAACAGTTCAATGCAGGGTTCTTGGCCGTAACTTCTTATCCTCAGTGGGTTGCAAATGTGGTACCAGTTCCTAAGAAAGATGGTAAGGTACGTATGTGTGTAGACTACAGAGATCTGAACAAGGCTAGCCCTAAAGATGACTTTCCACTTCCTCATATTGATATTCTGGTAGACAACACTGCTCAGCATAAGGTATTCTCTTTTATGGATGGTTTCTCTGGTTACAATCAAATCAAGATGGCACCTGAAGATATGGAGAAGACTACATTTGTGACACAGTGGGGCACCTTTTGCTATAAGGTAATGCCATTTGGTTTAAAGAATGCAGGGGCAACATATCAGCGTGCCATGGTGGCTTTGTTTCATGATATGATTCATCATGAGATAGAGGTATATGTGGATGATATGATAGCCAGGTCTCAGAATGAAGAACAACATCTTGATCATCTGCACAAGTTGTTTGAGAGGTTGAAGAAATACAGGTTGAGATTAAATCCAAACAAGTGTACTTTTGGAGTTAGATCTGGAAAGCTCCTGGGTTTCATTGTCAGTGGAAAAGGTATTGAAGTGGATCCTGCAAAAGTGAAAGCTATACGAGAGATGCCAGCTCCCCGTACTGAGAAGGAAGTTAGAGGTTTCTTGGGACGATTGAACTACATTGCAAGATTTATTTCCCAATTAACTACCATCTGTGAGCCAATCTTCAAGTTGTTGAAGAAAGATCAGGTGATGGAATGGAATGATGAGTGCCAGACTGCCTTTGATGAAATCAAGAGATATTTGCTAGAACCTCCAATTTTAATGCCACCAGTTGATGGAAGACCCTTGATTATGTATTTAACAGTATTAGACAACTCAATGGGGTGTGTATTGGGGAAACATGACGAGTCTGGTCGAAAAGAGCAGGCAATATACTACCTTAGCAAAAAGTTTACCGACTGTGAAACAAGATACTCACTGCTCGAGAAAACTTGATGCGCTTTGGCATGGGCTGCTCGCCGACTAAGACAGTATATGTTGACCCATACTACCTTGTTGATTTCGAAGATGGATCCAATCAAGTACATATTTGAGAAACCTGCTCTCTCCGGAAGAATTGCAAGATGGCATCACAACTCTTCTCCGTATCGTCCAAAGATGAATGGGGCAGTTGAAGCTGCTAATAAGAACATTAAGAAGATTGTACAGAAGATGACTGTTACTTACAAGGATTGGCACGGGATGTTACCATTTGCTCTGCATGGTTATCGTACTACAATACGTACTTCAACAGGGGCAACCCCATTCTCCTTAGTCTATGGTATGGAAGCAGTTCTGCCTATTGAAGTTCAGATCCCCTCCTTGAGAATTATGAAGGATGCAGGCTTGGATGAAGATGAGTGGATTCAGACTCGACTTGACCAGATAAATTTGATTGATGAGAAAAGGTTAGCAGCAGTTTGTCATGGCCAGATGTACCAGAAACGGATGATCAAAGCTTTTAACAAGAAGGTTAAGCCAAAGGTATATCAGGCTGGTGACTTGGTAATCAAGCGTATCATATTACCACAGGGTGATCCTAGGGGCAAGTGGACTCCAACATATGAGGGACCATTTGTAGTCAAGACAGTGTTCTCAGGAGGCGCCATAATACTGACTACAATGGATGGTGAAGACTTCCCACAACCTGTAAACGCAGACATAGTTAAAAAATACTACGCATAAAAAGAGACCCGCTAGGTTGACAGGCCTAGGCAAAAATAAGGGCATCCCGGCAAACCAAAAGGGTTTGGGCAAAAATTAGGGATATATATATAAAAAGATGTACACCCGGCAAGTCGAAAACCTGAAAAGGCGGCTTGGGCAAAAAAGGGTATCCCGGTGGATTGAAAACCTGAAAGGGCAATCCAGGCAAAAGTTAGGGATTAAAGCGTATGACTATGTCTCGTTTGGATCACTCATGAAATTGCAACCAGTTGTACTGCTTACTCAAACAGATGAAGCTCAATCCAATCGTTTCCGTCTCAACAGCAAGAAGATAAGATACTTGAGTGGCAATAGTAGAATTGAAACTCAATAGGATTATTTCACACATAGCTGATTCTTTTTGTAAAACTTCATGACAAAACTCTCTTACTAGGGTTTATGTCTCCTTGTACAAACTTACCCGTGTATGGATCACTTTTGATATAAATAAACTCCATCTTTTGAATCCAGATTTACTTTTACCCTACTTATATAAGCGAAACGTCCATTGGTTGTGTTTGAATGTATGTATGCCTTTTAATATGATTGATGTTTACCAGAAATGCATGAAAATGCAGTAATAGTATTTACTAAGGACGAACGAGGGAAGGATTTCAACGAAGCTTCGCCGGTTCATCTTTACAAGACAGTTACAAACCATCAGTAGGACTAATCCATTTTCACAAAGTCTAATCTCCCCTGGAATTTATATCCATCTCTTTTATCCTCATACGGATATACGGGAAATTACTTTCCAATAAGGGCACGATGAACGAAGACGGGATGTTATACTTATCCTACTATCAAACGAAAACGAAGGTTATCTATACCCTACTATCCCCAACAACGGGAGGTTATCTATACCTTGTTCTCCCCAACAACGGGAGGTTATCTATACCTTGTTATCCCCAGCAGACGGAGGGTTATATATTCTTCAACAACGAATCGGGATTTATTTTCCTTGGCCAGCAGTTGTTATACAAGGATATCCAGACACTTCCAGCAGTGTCATAGCATACATACATCATTTACATCATACCATAACATATATGTCTATAGTACATTACCTAAGTGCATCATGTCATACATGCATACATAAAGCATAAACTAATGTTGTTATACAGAATGCTACCTTGTTTTCAGGTTAATTATCCAACAAACAATCTTATGATCTTTGGGACTGCTTTATTGTAACCTCAGGGTTACTTTATCCTCCTGATGAGCTTCTTATTACTTTGGGACTGCTTTATTGTAACCTCAGGGTTATTTTATCCTCCTGATAGCCTCTCATGACTTCAAGACTGCTTTAGAGCTACTGATTGCTCTATCCTCCTGAAATCATCCTATTACTTCAAGACTGCTTTAGAGCTATTCATTGCTCTATCCTCATGAGGTCATATTACTACTTCAAGACTGCTTTAGAGCTATTCATTGCTCTATCCTCCTGAAGCCATCTAATTATTTCAAGACTGCTTTAGAGTTATCCATTGCTCTATCCTCCTGAAATTACATTATTATTTCAAGACTGCTTTAGAGCTATCCATTGCTCTACCCTCCTGAAATCATTACTTCAAGACTGCTTTAGAGCTATTGATTGCTCTATCCTCCTGAAGACATATCACATTATTACTTCAAGACTGCTTTAGAGCTATTCATTGCTCTATCCTCCTGAAGCCATCTAATTATTTCAAGATTGCTTTAGAGCTATCCATTGCTCTATCCTCCTGAAATCATTACTTCAAGACTGCTTTAGATCTATTGATTGCTCTATCCTCCTGAAGACATATCACATTATTATTTCAAGACTGCTTTAGAGCTGTTGATTGCTCTATCCTACTGAAGCCATTCTATTACTTCAAGACTGCTTTAGAGCTATTGATTGCTCTATCCTCCTGAAGCCATTATTACTTCAAGACTGCTTTAGAGCTATTGATTGCTCTATCCTCCTGAGGTCAGATTTATCACTTCAAGACTGCTTTAGGGTTATCATTATTGATTGCTCTATCCTCATGAAGACATGCTGTTACATCAGTATTACTCCAGACTCCTGACAGTTCTCATTATACTACTGAAGAACTTTCCCCTAGTGGCATCTTTAAGCCCACTCAATCATGTTCAACCAACCATCAATATCACTCCATGCACTGGTGAGTGCAAATTTTTGGGCTTTTGTGTTCAATCCCCTTCAACCTTCCAGGTTACGACTGGCAAATATACCAATCTAACCCCTCAGGTTTCAGAAAATTGAACAGGGGCAGCTGTTGCACCCCAAAATTTGCCCTCACAATACAAGACTTTGTGTTCCAAGAAGGTTCACAAGGTTCACAAAGTTCACAATTGGTCAGAAGAGTTGACAATTCCCTCAGACAATGCACCTCCTAAGCAGTGCATCCAAAACTAGGGTTTTGACTTTAATCAGGCTAAAGGGACTTCCAAGACTTCAGGTGGCGAAGGTTTTTGGCTAGGAGGCGGGTTAGAAGCCCAGAAGGAAAGTTCGTGCTTGATGCGTTTGGTGAGGCCTTCACGAAAAAAACGGTGACGAAGAGCAGCAGTCTCAAGTGTTTGCAGGGAAGCAAGTGCCCTTCTGTTATGTAACGATTTTAAGAAAGCGGTTTATTTGATTAACTGCTTTAGTGTCGACGGCGGAAGTGACAGGCCATGAGAGCAGCTTCTTGCTCATTCCCTGATGTTGTGCTGAGCATGTCAACCAATGGCTGAATGGCCTGTTTAGCTAATTCTGAATCTCTGATAGCATCAACATCGAAGAGTTCATGAAGTGCTCTTACTGCACTATATCTAGCATTTCTTGATCCAAGACACAAAACAGTTATGAGTTGTTTCAATGAACTTGTTGATGCTTCATGATTAATGAGTTCAGAGTTACAAAATAAAATTCTCAGTAACTCTGAAATAGTAGTCTCAGTTGAGTCCTGAGGGCTCCAGGATAGGTATTTGTTCAAGGCTTCCAGAGCTTCGGCTTCTTCCAGAATTGGTTTATTTATATCACTTCCATCTGCAATTAATATCAAGAGCCTAACAGCAACCGGTGGAACATTAGGTATTTCTGGTATTGGTTTTAAGAGGTCCACTAAGAGGGGTATAGATTTTCGTGCATGTTGCACCCTAATTTTGACCATAAGATCCCACCTCTTTAGGTTTGTTTTCATGTTTATTTATTTATTTATTAATTTGTAAGTATGTTTATTACGGCTGACCAGTTGACGCAGGCACGGTATATTCAAGTACGGATCCTCACAATCGGATGTTTAGAAGCATCATCATTTCAAAACTAATTTGAAGTTAAGACCTTTATATGACGCAAAAAGGGTTCCTTTTCAAAAAAGACTTGCAAGGTTTATTTAGAGTATACAGCAACTTGCATTTCAAGCCACGGGTCCGTTGAGGACTTTTCAAGGAGTTTCGTTTATGGAAAATGATTTCATGGTGATCTAAGGCCTCTTTCATTAAGCTATTTTCAAAGAGGAATCATCAAGAGCTACTATCTTCGAAGTTGTTTATCAGGAGTGTTTCTACATTTCAAGTTTGTAAATAGAGAGTATCATGTCCCACCGCTGTGTTGGTATATTTTGTTACAAACATCAAGGACGTGTAGTTGGAGATGGTTCTTCATACATATAAAAGGACTATACTAGTACAAGGATGATTAAAGATGCCTAATGAGAAGGAATTCATGATTTGCAACCAAAGTTAACAACAAGGTGTTACTCGTATGTCTATGTCGTACCATTTTTTTCATCATATGTCATCATACAATCAGAGTTTGAAATACACAAAAAAAAATGATGAAGAGCTTTATTACTACAATCTATTAATGTAAATGGCTATGCGGCTGCCCGGTAAGGTTTTCTCCATGAACACACGAGAATAAGACAACTCGGTAACGAACAGGCTCCCGGCAATGCTGATCTTCAAGATACCTGCTCAAATCCAATTCTCTAGTTTACGGCTTCACCGCGTAATTGGCTTCTTCAACGTCCAGGCTTCACTCTTCTTCCTCCCCGTAAGCAGAACCGAAACCAATGCAGGAACCGCACGCTATAGCCTTCCCTGCAGTCCTCACCTGCAAGTATGACACAACTGATAATCAGAGCTCATAATAAGTTATTGGTACTTTATATGATTTGTTTTCAGCAAGAGATTATAGGTGGAATAAGTAAAAGAATCAAAGTTTCAAGATATGCACCATATTTATTTTTCTTCATCTTCTGATCATGGGAACTGTGGACGCCCAGATATACTTTACCAACATTGAATCTATAGCATACAAATTTCCTTTTCAAACAAGTACAAGGAATCAAGGACATATAGATAACAAAGCTTCAAGGTGATATATAAATAAAATCCACAAAACTCTCTGCATACCCTTCTGTCAATTCCAGAAGTTGTGGATACAACTCTTCATCCGCGGACGCAAACCCTTAACAATTGCCCTGGTCTATCACATAAATGCATTGGTCTCTTGCAATTTGCTACCTGAGCTGGCAACATTTCCTGATGGATTCACTAGCCTACGGACAACAAATTAGGGAGTCACAAAAGACTTGAAAGCATGAAAAATGAAGCGGGAGAATCAATACATTTACAAGAAAATTTACACACTGATAATCAACAGGCTTTTAAGTAATACCTTTACTTCATCATAGAGTTTTCGCTCCCACGCATACAGTGTATCAAGGGTGGATGAATGACTTCCGACAATCATACATAATTCTTCAACAAAATCAACTACCAGTGAGAGTTTGCCTTCTTCTGCTGAAAGAGAACACCAATGGTTCTACACAGGTATCTGCTTATGCTTCAACTGAAGGACCTATTACTCAAGTTGTGGACAGCTTGAACAATCATATGAGTGATACGCTGGATGTATTATCACAAGAGTGTATCACAGTTTCCTCGCAACCCTGTCAACAAAACCAAGAAACAATAAGTTAATTCTTAGAGAACTTTGAAAAGAAGTCATAACCGAAATAGACAAGCTGCAAACACCTGCTACCGCTGCTCCTCGTCACCAGTTTTTCTGATACACGCACCAAACGCAAGGCTTCTAATTCTTTGTGTGGTCCAAAGCATCCGCCACCTGTACCCGCACCTGTCAGAACCAATTGCAAATTAGTAATTGGATACTAACCGTTGAAGAATATTCAGGGGATAATAAGGAATCAAATCAAATCCTATCCAAGTTGAATCATGGGATTGAAATAGCAATTAAACGTTTAATCATGGCAATCAGACAAAAGAGGAAAGAATTTGAATTTCGTATGAACAGAAAAGGAAGGTTCAAATCCTCATTCAAGGCAGCAATCAAATTTCATTAACCCATTTGATCCTCAGCAAAGGCTATAAAAGGAGACCATCGGAATCAAACAGGAGGGGAGAACGATCACAAATAAAAACCTAACATACCGAGAAAAAATCAAAAGAGAAGAGGGGACTTATCTCAAACTCCGCCGCGAAATCCATCATCCATCGCCTACCGCAAAGCCAACACCAGAGTTCCTCAAGTCCTCCTCCCACATATCCACCACCATAAAGCCCTTGTTACGAAGCCGTCACCGGAGTTCTTTGTGTTTCCGTCCTTGAACCTTCAACTCGTCGAACCTGCCATCTCCACAACCGCTACCGCCACCTCCCCAGAACCGCAACCCGATCGCAACTTCGTCCCCAGGGTAAAGATCCCCTCAATAGATGTTCTGATTTCTCGATTGATGTTTGTTTTGCAGGCCTTGTAGGATTTGAGAGACTGAACGGATTCAAGAGGAGGAATGACGCGAATGAAAGAGAGAGAGGAGCGATTGACGGAACAGAATGAGGAATCGATTTGGGATTCCTTGAAATTAGGGTTCCGTCAAGTTTTTTTTTTTCCTTTTGTGTTTTATTATTTTATTTTTTTGTAATATATTTAATCACTACACACATACCACATGCACACCTTAATCCCACGCTTAACTCTCCTAACCAGTTTTTTTTTTAATTATCTAATCAACATTTTTTTAAAAAAGGCTAAGTCACCCTTTAATTATTTTTAAAATTAAAAATTAAATAAATTTGTTCTTAAATCATCTTTTAAAAAAATTTAATAAATCATTTTCTTTACAAAAATAATAATGTGTTTTAAAATCTATTTCATAACAACCAAAATAATAATAATAATTATTATAACAAACTTTTATCTAATTTAATTCAAATCTTTTAGTTGATTATATTAAAAAATTGTTAATTTCTTATTATTATAATATTTGGATTAATTTTGTTTATTCTTATTTACTAACCCATTTATATTCTAATCATGCTTATTATTTTGTTAAATATTGCTTACTAACCCCCTTTATTATTTATTATTGCTTATTTATATTTTATTTATCTTTGCTATTTAATTATTTTGCTTATTATTTTGTAATTGTTTCTTGGATGTAAAGTTGTTTAATTATTTAATTATTATTATGGTTAGTAATTAGGGAGTGTAACAACATGTATGTAATATTAAAATAAATTTAGATCACTTTTAAATAAAGATAATTAAAATAAACACGTCACACACGTAAGTCGATTTTAATCGCCGTCTCACTTCCTAAGGATATCCCTCAAGTTGCCTACGAATAATGGTTAAGTGGGGTGTATAAAGCAAGTCCCTCAAATGAAAAAATCATCAAAGTCCCTTATGGTTGCCTTTACGAATCGAGTCCCTTTCGAAAAATGATGATGGTCCCTTATATATGCTTATTACATCCCACAATGGCCTTCAAAGTCAAATTGTCCCTCACATGTCCTTAACATCCAAAGTAAGGACTACCTACTCCATTATAGTAGGGATAGTCTTACTAAAGGAAAGAATAAAGAATAAGAAAGACCTTTAAACATTAGGGTAGGTTACTCTTAGGTGCTTGCTCACTTCAAAACTGTTTCACACTTAAACAAATTTTCAACAAGTTTTCAACAAGTTCTTAACACATCCTTACACGGATTATTTATTAACTATTCTGAAAATTTTCTATTCACACACTACACTTTCAAAACAATTCAAAAGTGAGCTTAAGTACCTAAGAGCCCATGGATAACCATGGATGAAAAGGGTGCTAACACCTTCCCTTTTCATAACCTACCCCCCGGACCCAAAATATTCTCTAAGGTCTTTCCTGTTCTTTTATAACCTTTCCTTATGGATAAAATAAAAGTCGGTGGCGACTCTTGCTATCCGCAACATTGTTTAAAGTCAGTTCTCCCACCGTGTTACACACCGCCCTGGCCATTGCTTCCAAAGCAGCAGCCATCGCATTGTCATTTTGACCAGCCATATTCTGATCATTCCCAAAAAAACAACAAGGTTAAACAACCGTTCAACCATCACAACAACAAGACAGACACAACTGACTCAACATTGGCTCTGATACCACTTCATGTAACACCCCATTTCTATACCCCCAAATAATCACATAATCAGTTAGTCACATATTAAAATTTTCGTTAGAGTATAATTATAAACATAGTATAAAAGAGGCACGTCACATTACACATGAAATTAAAACATACAACACCTGCTCAACAAAAGATATGCAACAGTGGGGTAACTTTGCAACCGAGGAAC
>OZ012739.1:408302982-408577888 GCA_963859935.3 Lathyrus sativus | reverse complement strand
ATATATACATATATATATATATATATATATATATATATATATATATATATACTATATATATATATATATATATATATTATATATAATGTACATATAATATATATATATATATATATATATATATATATATATATATATATATATATATATATATATATATATATATATATATATATAATATATATATATATATATATATATATATATATATATATATATATATATATATATATATATATATATATATAATTCCACATAAACATACACATTTATGTTTATTCACCAATGAACAATTATAAAGATGATAAATGCAAATCATAGAGACCGACTCACGACTCTATGCAAATGCAATGCGGTAGAGCGACTCAATCATCTCAAGTTCACTCAGGAACTTATTGGAACCATTGCTCGTTACCAATGTAACTCCCTGTCGGGCCTACGATGTTCACCCTTTGGTGACACCTCACATAGGCACAAAATATTTATTGATTGCTCACACCTATCACATAGACACACAATCCGATTGCTCACACCTCACATATGCACACAATCGGTTTGTAATCATCGCTCACACCTCACATAGGCACCTGATGTTACAATGGATTCTCATTAGAATCACACAACACAAGAACGTACATCATTATGCTTCACATACAAAATGACTCAAGACATTCTTGAAATGCATACATATCAGAATATATTCATGCATTCATCTCATAGTATCACATCTAATCCATATACATTCACATCAATTACGCCAAATGGGAACGAGCATCGCTTTACCACCTAAACGACAATGAACTCTATCACAATCATCATGCATTCACATTTAATTTAAACAATGCATTTATTTGCCAAACGACCACAATTCACAATAAATTCCACAATCTAGGATTCACGCCATACGGCTACCCACATCATATCATATAACAACACACAAACTACACGTTTCGGGAGAAGGTTGATCAACATCCGAGTCGAAGAATCGATATTGGATGGAATAAAAAAGATAAAATGATGTGTTGTCATGCTCGCTAGGCGAGCAGAATGGTTCGCCTAGAGAGATCCTTCGCTACTTCACTCGCTCCAGCGAGTTTGGGTCTTTTTTATTCTGCCCAAGCCTGGGAGTGTTCGCTGGCAGCTCGCTGTGTGCTCGCCTAGCGAACACTTCGCTACCTCACTCGCTAGTGAGTCGCCTAGCGAACGCTTCGCTACTCAAACCCTCACTTATCCAAAAATGTCAAAAAGTCGCGAAATCACCCGAATTCAATCAAACAGGTTTCAATAGTATCAGCCTAACATTCCTCGACTAAACTACACAATTTTGTTTCGAATTCTAACCATGAAAATATCGGTTTCGATCGATTTTACCAATTCGACCTAAAATAGAAATATGTTGAAAAACAACCAAAACAATCCAACAAACACATACAAAAAGATATACATTGATGAGATAATAAGATTTCACATCCTTACCCGATTAAATCGATTCCTAGAAGTTGTTTTGAAGATTTGCAAGCTTTTTCCTCTTTTCCTTCTCTTTTCTATTCTTCCTCTTTCTTTCTTTCTCTTTTCTCTCTTATATCTTTCTATTCTAATTCTTTCTATTACTTTTTCTCCCAAATTATCTAATAATTCATTTTCTCACAAAACATCTAACTTAACATTAATTAAGAAATATCTAAAATACTCTCCAACCTAATTTCCCCGAAAACTCTCAAAACGATAAAATAACACAATATGCAAACATAACATATTAACACACCAATTCCACAAATAAAATAATAATAATCCAAATAAAATAAAAGACTAAACAAAAATGGGAAATCAGAATCGGGGCGTTACAATAGACACCAAGCAGAGTGGCGACAAACATATCAATGAGCTCACGCTCAACCATGGGCGGCTGCACCCTGGCTGCTAGCTCCCGCCACCTCTGGGCGTATTCCTTGAAGCATTCATTGTTCTTTTGCGAATGATTCTGAAGCTGGACCCTATTAGGAGCAAGTTCGTTGTTATATTGATAATGTTTCATGAAGGTCGCCGCTAGGTCCCTCCAACTGCGAATATTCACGGGTTCCAAACTCGTGTACCACTCCAACGAAGGACCGAACAAGCTGTCCTGGAAGAAATGCATAAACAATTTCTCGTCGTCCGAGTAGGCAGACATTTTACGGTAGTAGGATCTCAAATGAACTCATGGGCAGGTGGTACCCTTGTATTTATCAAAGTCAGGGACTTTGAACTTCAGCGGCACTTTCAGATCTAGGATCAGCCCCAGATTAGCCATGTCAAGGCCCATGGCATTTTGGTTCTCAAGAGACCTCATCTTTTCCTCAATCAACTTGAACCTTCTATCAGCTTCAGAAGGCAACTCAGCAACCACATCCCTCGGTGTGAACATATCATCCTGTCTGTCTTTATTCCACAACTGGTCCACATTACCATGTACAGCACAGGTGGCATCAGGCCCATGAACATTCCCGTTAGCAGCATTGCCATTTCCAATATTACCATTTCCAGGATTCCCAAAACCAATGTTATCGAAACCAGCAGCATTACCATTCCCTCCAGCAGTAGGGATAACCAAAGTGGGTATAGAGCGGGCATGAGGAGTCCCAGTTTCATTGAGAGGAGGATTAGCAGTCTGTCCTCCATGAAGAACACCGTTACTGTTAACTCGTGCAATCAAGGGCTGCACCAAAGTACGGAGCTATTCCTGTCCATTAGCCACCCCCTGCATGAGGTCCATAAACTGACTCATCCTTTCACAGAACTCTTGCATCTCAGCTTGAATTTTCTCCATTGCTCTGAGTTGGTTCCCTTTTGTGGCGTAGCGGTGAATAGTCCGGTTGTCTATCCTGAAACACACTAACGGAGCAAACAGAGGTAAGATAAACAGTTCCGCTGTACCTGTTATGCAAAAAATGTTATGCAAAATGCAGACATGTATCTATGTATTAGGGACGTTTCCCCTCGATTCTAGTTCCGGAATAGCAACGAGACAATAGGAAACCAATAGCCAATCATAGAGCCAAAACCTCATATATATAACCAACAGTCCAACAGGAAAAGTATAAGCATATCAACTAAGTACAATAGAGTGTCCTCAACCAACAAGCCTGGTGATGGTCGGCATATAGTAATGAACAAAAGCTACAAAGGAATACAAAGAAATCAAGTGCGACAACGAGCACAGAAATCCTCTAGCCACTCCTTTGTCTCAGGGTGGTCTGGTCTGTCGAGCAATCCCTGAATGAGTACCTCTCTCTGTCGGATGGTGTCCTGCAGACCCTCAGCAAAGTCTTCCCAGGCTCCTTCCCAAAGCACTCCTCAAGCTTACACCTCTTGGAATCTGCTATCAGCCTGCAATCCTTCAAATTTGCAATAGCTTCATTCAGTCTGTACTCAGTGTCACGCCTGAGTGAGGCCTCTGCTGCAATCTTATCATCTTTGACTCTGAGCTGAGTCTTCAACTTGGCAATCTGCTGCTTCAAGCCGTCTTCACGTGCTTTGTTGTTGGTAAGGGTTTCATTCCATTGGGCATTGAACTTGGAAATCTCCAAATAATCTTTATCCAAGTCCTGCTTCTTAGAGGCAAGAACACTGCTCACAGCCTTTAAATCCAAACTCAAGCGTTTCCGAGCATTAGTCTGCTTGGTCAAATCTGTACCCAGTCGGTTCACAAGCTCGATTTTCCTCTTAAAAGAGTGAACAACCTCATTCTTCTCGCTCCGAAGCTGAGCAATCTCTTCTTCCAACTTCTCATTAGCCTTCTTCAACTCTTCTTTCTCAGCCCACACCTGATTATACTTTTGGATGTCAACAGTAGTGGGTTCTTCAATCACACGAGGACGCACAGGCTTAGCAGATGGGTAAGGTATCTTCAACTTCTTGGCTCTACTCTGAATCCAAACCAAGTAGGGATCATAGGCTTGACTGTTGCTCTTTCCTAAGGAAACCTTTCCTCTTTTGTGGATATTACTCCAAGCGTGCTCAACTCTGGCTAAGGTGTCACCCTCTAATAATCCGGTGAGATACAGAGATTCCTGTATCTCTTCAACCTTCGGAGGGCCTCTCAAAGCATACCCAAATTGCATAATTGCAATAGACGGGTTATAATTAATGCAACCTTTCCTTCCGACCAGCGGGACGTTAGGAAAACTTCCACAACTATAAATGATCTCGGTACCCAGCATATCCCTGTCAAACCAAACAATGTCTTCAGCAGACAACCTCGTCAAACATTCAGACCATTCTGATGTACCTGCAGTATCAGAGAAAAGACCCGTCTTGGGAAGATGGCTTACAAACCACAGATAGAACAAGGGTGCACAGCAGGATACACTTTTCCCTCTTCTGTTCTCGTTCTTATAGTGTACCGAATGATAGACGTCACCTAGTAGCGCAGGTATAGGATTCCCCAAAGCAAAGATACAGAACACATCCAAATCTACAAAGTATGGAATGTTAGGGAATAACATAATACCACAGATACATAAGGCTAAGATAGCACTGAACACCACCCAACAACCTTCCTTGGCAAACTGTCGAGCTTTATCCGCCAGAAAAGGTAACGAAAACCCAGGTACTCCATTTCTCTTAGCTACTTTCCTTGCCAACTCAGAGACATCTAAATGCAAGGCTGCAGCAAGCTCAGCTATATTAGGCTCATCCTCAGTATGAAAGAATGGTATCTAGTTAAGAATAAGCACTCCTAGCAGTGCAGAGAATTCCTCTAATGTAGGCGCCAACACATAACTCTGAAAAGTAAAGCATCTCAACTGAGGATCGTAGAACTGTAACAGGGTCTGAAGGCCATTCAACTCATTCAAAGAAGGCTTGCACACAACGCTCAGAAGCTTCCCATAGGACTGTCTGAAGTCTTCCATTACTTTCTTTTCGGCTAAAGAAATCAAACTCCGTAAAGCTCCAATATCAGGTGTTGGAAATTTGTAGGCCAAGGTCCTCCTTAGGCTAGGCTCCATGTCAGATGAAAGAACACTAGATTCCTTTTTAGATAAAATTAAAGTGCAGTGACGACTCTTGCATTTTTTCAGTTAAGTTAACCAATAGCTTACGCTCACAAATTTCCCTGTCACACACTTCTTTTCCAATTTTGTTCTCTACCTCTTCGATTCATTTTTTCCTCACTCACTTTTGGATTCGATTGTACAATTTTGTTTCTCAACTCAATGGCTTGCATGTTTCATTATTTAGGTTATCCACGGTGTTACTAATAAATCTCCCACTTTAACTAGCTTGGCCAGCCATTTTCCAAGACAATTGAAAAACTTTCATCTTTAAGCCCTTTATTGAAGCTTCAATGTTCTTGTTCATGATGATATGATTTTGTGCTATTCATTTATGAGTCTTAAACATTTCTTCTTGAGACTTGCTAACCTATTTAAAACTTGACTGAGTTTCTTTAATGAAGTTGGACAAGGTTTCCTTTAAAGGTGATGGTTTTCATTGAGGCGCTTGAGGAAACTGTTGAACTCCTTGATTAGAGTTCAAAGTTTGATTGTTGCTCCACTTGAAATTCAGATGATTTTTCCAAACAGAATTGTTGATGTTGGAATAAGGTTTATTCTTTTGAAAGTTCAGATACTAAACTTTAGCATTCTCAACCTCTAGTGTATAATTTTCGTTTGCATTTCCATCTCCCTAGAAATCAAATCAGAGTGTTTGAAATTGACTAACATTTTCTTGGGTTAGTTAGGATACAACTAACTATTTAGAAAGTACCTCCATCTGAGCTAATAATATTGTGTTTGAATCAACAGCAAGAATACATTTTATTTCACCATTCACTCACTTGAGCGATACTCATTCTGACACATATTTTATATCAGCGTCTTTAACTTCACATTTGTCTTTGCTCTTAACGTACTTCCAGCTGAGGTGTCGAGAATTATTCACATTTGTATTTTCAACCTACCGATAAAGTGTGTCATGTTATCCATAACACTCATATTATGATTCAGACACTTATAGAGTAACAACTTGAATATTTCCCGTGCATCAAATAATGACTCCGACTTTCTGTGATCAAATTTGGATATTGTGAGTTTTCTCTCCACAAACTGAGCATTTGAGTAATACCTCTGAAAACTTGTCCTCCAATTCTTTTTAGGTATGAATAGTACCATTTTAGATGCATTGCATCCAACCCTTATTACGACCTATCAAAGAAAAACCAAACAACCATAATTTTACCTGTCTTGAGTGATCTCACCACTTGGCTTGCATATCGAGCATGTGTTGTATAATTTAGAGAGATGCTCCAAAGGATCTTTGATTTCCTTCCTGTCAAGCGGTTTATCCTTCAAATCTGAAAGTACATAATTCTTAATATCAAAAGTTATAGGATAAGCCAATTAAAATCCTAGTGATATCTGTCAAGCATCAGCTATCCTGCAATAATCTCCCAATGTTTGTCGTGCGAGAGCTTCTATATATTCTCTTTCTTCTTGTGGTTATTCCCTAACTTGCAGTACTTCATGTTTAACTCGACGAATTACACACACTGTTCTTTCGATTTCAATCTTTCGATATCCATGTCCAATCTAAGCCTCTCATAAACAAAACAATCAATACCTTAATAGCACTACACCAAACCAACAGAATAAAAGTATAATACAAATTGAAACTTTTAAACAAAAATTAAAATTTGACAAAATAAAATAAAACAAAATTTATTTTCAAAATGTCGCATAATATTGCCTTGTAGAAATCATCAACAATCACCAAGAGTGGTGCCAAAAGATTGATGGACTAAAACAAGCAAGTGTATCAGTCTCGTCGTAATAATAAAATATAGATCATCTCCAAATGGATTGTAAATCTAACAAGGTAATAAAATGTGATTTAAAATAATAACAAAGGGGGGTTTTCAATCATGTTTGGTACTAAAATAAGATGAGAAATTTTGTTAGAGTAAAGTTCGATAATGAAAGGCGATTAGATCTTTATTTCGAATCCCCTAATTATACATGTTGACAAACTATGTATTAATTGAATTATAATCATGTTATTATCTCCCGACAAATTAACAAGACCTTTGCACCCAAATCCTTGGTGTACACCTCACTAATTTACACAATAATTCGCTAATTTCTTAGACTAGTTTAGAGTTAAGCTAGGAGTTCTAATTTTGTTAATTCAAAGGCGACAACCTATAATTACCCATTCCTGGTTAATTACTAAGTTGAATAATTTTCCTATGTCGGATCGGTAGATTTATGGTCAATAATCCCTACTCATCTGATATCAAATTCCACGCTCCTCAACACACAAGAAGTATTAAGATCAAGAACAAATAAATAATGATAATAACATAGTAGTATTTAGTTAATCTCAAACACTCATCTGATCTAACATAATGCAATTAGTTTCATCTCAAAAGACCTAATCTAAAATAATTTAGTTACTTATAGTGACAATAACAAATACCATAAATGGATAAGAATTCATCATTAAAATCAATGGAAAAATTCTCTCTGATGACTCTAATGCTCTCAAAATTGTGCTCTAAAATCTCTTAGCCATCACTTTCTATCTCAAATTTTAAACCCTAAGAAAAGTACCCCAAAAATCCTATAAATAGCAGCTGGCACGTATCGAAGCAGCGCAACATCGCAACCACATAGGTAAATGTGAGGTCATCGCCCCCACAATATCAATACTTATGAAAATTATGGTTGTGTTGTAGAGTTTTTTTTAAGAAGCAATAAAATTATGTTGGTTGTGGTGATTGTAAATTAAAGGAACAGGCTGAGGAATAACTTTTTTTTTGGTTGGGGGGAGATGCTAATATGGGTAAATATATAGATAGTTGGTGCAATAACATGTCCATATTTAAGAGAAAATAAAGTGTTGGTAAGTATATTGAAAGAAGATGATGTTGTATGGACTGTGGCGGGTTCTTGTTACAGTCTAATCTGAGCCATCATATTTGTGAGAAAGGGTGTTAGTGATTAGAACCCATAAGTCGTTATTAATTATTTGTTTTGGTATGAATGATTCTCAATTGATTTTCTATATTTTGATTTACTTCGTAAAATCTTTCATCTATTTTGTTGGAAATTCACCTCACAGCCTATGAAGAATTCCCTTCAATCTTGATCTCAAGATTGATGAACAAACCCACAATATGATAGTAATGGTAATAACAAGTAATTATCAAGAACAACAAAAGAAAAGAAGAACACACAAGAAAGATAAGAATGAGAGAAGAAATGTATGGGGAAAATTGTGTTACCCACAAATGTGGGATTTCTTATTGAACTTTCACTTGCTAACTGCAACTGTGAAATCTGTTCTGTTGTAATATAGAATACAAAGCAAGGCACCCTATTTATAGTTTTAGGTTTACACTAGCCCAAAACATAAAAGGCCCAAAATATTAAAATCAAATCTAATCATATCAAATCAAATCTATTTACACAATGAATTATATTTAACACACCACCTAATTCATTGTGTCTAAACTGTCTACATTCATCATGGCTCTTAGTCTTCTGAAGGCTTCGACCTGCACTCCCTTCGTCATGATATCTGCAATCTGATTCTCAGTTCTGCAGTGTTCCAACTTCATCTTCCCTTCTGCTACCTGCTCTCGAAGATAATGGAACCTCATTTCGATGTGCTTCCTTCGACCATGAGCTATTGGATTCTTCGCCAAGTTGATAGCTGACATGCTGTCTATCTTCATGGTAATTGCTCCATGATTCTTCCCTGTGATTTCTTCGACCAAGTTCACCATCCAAGTTGCTTGACATGCACACAGAGAAGCAGCTATATATTCTGCTTCGCATGATGACAATGCCACTACTGGTTCCTTTCTCGAATTCCAAGCAACTGGTGCACCACCTAACATAAACACATACCCAGCTGTGGATTTTCGATCCTCAGCGTCACTACACCAACTGGAGTCTGTGTATCCCACTAACTTGCATTCTTTTCCTTCATCAGCTGCTGGAAATAAAATACCATAGTCGAGAGTTCCTTTCAGATACCTCAGTATCCTCTTCGCCGCTGCTAGGTGTGATACCCTTGGCTTCTGCATGAATCTACTTACCATACCAACACTGTATGCTAAGTCAGGCCTTGTGTGACAAAGATATCTAAGTGACCCAATAAGTCTTCTGTATTGGGTTGGGTCGACATCATCTTCATCTGAATCCTTCGACAGTTGCAATCTAGGCTCAGCTGGAGTCGAAGTTTGGTTGCAATCTTGCATCTCAAATATCTTGAGTATTTCACCTGCATATCTTCTTTGATTCATCATCAAACCTCTACTTGTCTTGTAGAATTCGATGCCAAGGAAATATGAGAGCTTTCCCAAGTCTGACATTTCAAACTCCTTACTTAGGTCATGTTTGAAATCTTCGATCTCCTTCTTGCAACTCCCTGTTATCAACAAATCATCAACATAGAGACATAGTATAAGCAATTCCCCATTGCTTCTTCTTACATATACTCCATGCTCAGTTGTACACATCACAAATTCCTTCTCCCTTAAGAAGCTGTCGATTTTCTTATTCCAAACTCTTGGAGCTTGCTTAAGTCCATACAAGGCTTTATGAAGCCTGTACACGCCTTGTTTCACAAATCCAGCTGGTTATGCAACGTAAACTTCTTCGTCTAAGGGGCCATTAAGGAATGCACACTTCACGTCCATCTGATATGTGTGCCAGTTGTTCATATTTGCTAGACCAACAACCAACTTGATTGTTTCGATTCTAGCAACAGGTGCGAATACTTCATCGAAGTCGATTCCTTCCTTCTGAAGAAATCCTTTCGCCACAAGTCTCGCCTTGTGTCGAGTTACTTCTCCTTTAGGATTTATCTTTACCTTGTAAACCCACTTCACATCAATTGCCTTTTTGCCTTGCGATAATTCAACAAGTGACCAGGTATCATTAACTTCGATGGACTCCAACTCTTCAATCATTGCTTTCATCCACTTCAAATCTTTCAATGCCTTAGCTACATTGACTGGTTCGACATTTGCGTAGAAAGCATAATGTACCAACTCACCCTCTTTATCGACTACATCATCTGATGTAATTACACATTCTTGCAACCTTGCAGGCATGTGTCTTGTTCGTCGAGGTCGGCTTGAACCTGCTTCATCTGCAACTGGTTCTAGTCGAGCTTCTATTTCGACTTCAGTGGCTGGTTCTTCACAAGATATTCTCACTGAATCCTTCTTGGCATTCTCAGTCCAATCCCATTCTTTAAGCTCATCTATGATCACATCCCTGCTGATCACTACCTGCTTATTCACTGGGTCGAACAACTTATAACCTCCTGTCGAATGATATCCTATCAAGATCATCTGATTCGACTTATCATCAAGCTTCCTTATCAACTGATCTGGCACATGTATGTGCTATAGATCCAAACACCTTCAAGTGACTGAGACTAGGCTTGACACCAGACCAACATTTTTCTGGTGTGATTCCTTCAAGCTTCTTCGTCGGACATCTGTTCAATATGTATGTTGCTGTCGACACTGCTTCTCCCCATAGTTCTTTAGGTAGATGCTTTCCATTCAACATACTTCTCACCATATTCATGATGGTTCTGTTCTTGCGTTCTGCAATCCCATTTTGTTGTGGAGTGTAAGGTGGCACCACCTCATGCACAATCCATTCTTTTACACATAGTGTATCGAACTCTTTCGACACATACTTTCCACCACCATCAGTCCTTAGAATTTTCAGCTTTCGACCACTCTGTCTTTCGACCATGGACTTGAATCCGGAAAATACCTCAATCACATCACTTTTCTTCTTGGTGAGGTAAGTCCACAACTTTCGACTGTAATCATCTATAAACGTGACAAAGTATCTATTGCCACCAATCAAATCCACCTGGATTGGACCACATACATCAGAGTATATGACTTCAAGTATTGCCTTCGACTTCCTTCCTGCATCCTTACTGAAGCTACTCTTGTGTTGTTTCGACTGAACACACTCTTCACAGACTTCACTTGGAATGTCGATTTCTGATAATCCTGAAACCATATTTCTTCTCTTCAGTTCTCTGATGTCATTAAAGTTGAGATGACCTAGTCGAAAATGCCATAACCACTCATCTCTGCTGGCTGCAGTTGCTAGACATCTGTGCTCCATAACATTGAGTCCAATCTTGAAGGTCCTATTCTGAGACATTGGAGCCTTCAAGATTAATCTACCACCTGCGTCGAGAACTCTCATCATCTTGTCTTTGACAACTACCTTGTAGTTCTTTTCGACAAGCTGCCCTATGCTGAGCAAATTACTCTTCATGCCTGGTATGTACAACACATTAGAAATTGTTGACCTTTTGCCATCTTTCCTCATAATCAGAACATCACCAACACCTTCAGCTGCTAGAGTGTTGTCATTTTCAAACTTCACGGTGTTCTTCGACGAGGGCTTCATGTTGACAAACCAATATTTCCTTCCAGTCATGTGTGATGAGCATCCTGAGTCCAAGTACCACTGATCTTGGAATCTTTCTTCATCTTTTGTTGTGACCATTAGCAACGTTTCTTCTTCTTCATGTTTCGCCAGCTTTGCATCAGTCTCTTGATTTCTCTTCCTTTCTGGACAATCACTAGCATAATGACCATACTTCTGGCAATTGAAACACTGAATGTGGCTTTTGTCTGGCTTTCGACCGCCACCTCTTTCTTTACCTGCAGCACCAGCTCTTTGGTTGCCTTGGCTCCAAGGTTTCTTCTGATTCGACTGGTTTCCTCCTTTGTTTCCATTCCAGTTACCTTTGCCTTTTCTTTCCTTTTCTGACTGCGCTTGCAAAGCCATGTCTTTCGACTTTCCTGCAGCTCTCTCAACCATCCTCTGTTCATGAGACTCAAGAGTCCCTTGAAGCTCTTCCTTCGTAAACACTGATAGATTTTTTCGACTCTTCTATGGCAACTACCACGTGGTCGAATTTTGGAGCCAACGATCTCAAAATCTTTGAGACAACTGCTTTCGTCGTTAGCGCTTCTCCACATACTTTGATTTGATTCACCAACTTCGTAACTCTGGTGAAGAAATCTGTAATGCTTTCGTTGTCTTCCATCTGAAGCAACTCATAGGTTCTCTTGTGAGTTTGTAACCTCACCTCTTTCACCTTCTCTGCGTCTCCAAACGACTTTCCAAGAATCTCCCATGCTTCTTTTGCTGAATCAACATCACTAACCTTTTCGAAGTTATCAGGATCGACACACTGATGAATTATAAAGAGTGCTTTATAATCCTTCTTCTTCAATTCTTTGTGCGCAGCCTTTTCTGCCTCCGTTGCGTTCTCCCCAAGCGATGTTACTCCATCTTTCACAAGATCCCAAAGATCTTGATAACAAAAAATCACCTTAATCTGCTTGCACCAATTCTCATAATTGTCTTTCTTGAAAATTGGCAGGGTCGCCGGAAAGTTTCCGTTCGGATAGTTCATCGCCATCACTATCTTCCTTCCTTGAATCTTTCAACCGGAGCTCTAGATACCAGATGTTGGAAATTCACCTCACACCCTATGAAGAATTCCCTTCAATCTTGATCTCAAGATTGATGAACAAACCCATAATATGATAGTAATGGTAATAACAAGTAATTATCAAGAACAACAAAAGAAAAGAAGAACACACAAGAAAGAGAAGAATGAGAGAAGAAATGTTTGGGGAAAATTGTGTTACCCACAACTGTGGGATTTCTTATTGAACTTTCACTTGCTAACTGCAACTGTGAAATCTGTTCTGTTGTAATATAGAATACAAAGCAAGGCACCCTATTTATAGTTTTAGGTTTACACTAGCCCAAAACATAAAAGGCCCAAAATATTAAAATCAAATATAATCATATCAAATCAAATCTATTTACACAATGAATGATATTTAACATATTTGATGATGGGTATGGTTGATTGCATCATCAATGCGTACATGAGTAGCTTTTATACAATCATCCAAATCTTTGGAGGAGAGATTTGTAGATTTAGGAGTCATTGATTTAAGAATAAAATAAACAGTGACAAAATTATACTAAAGCGAAGATACATCTAGATGCAAAAGAAAGAAAACACAAAACAAACTTTGATATTTCATTATCCAACTTCAAGAGAAATACGTTTTGAATGGTTAGAAATTTTTTTTTTTTGAATTTGTAGGTTGGTCCCTTAACACTTTAGTTAATACGTCATTTAATTTAGAGTCAAATTTAGCTTACCACTTCACTTCTATACCTAAAATATATAATATTGTTGTGCATAATTAATTATTTTAATTTTAAATATTGTATTATTAGATTTATAGTTAGTTGGAATCACAATAAAATATCAGATTTTAATTTAAAATCTTAAGATAATAAATTTGATTATATTATTATTTATCACGCAATTTTTCAAATAACTTAAAATTTCTGATTTAGTTGTCACACAACAATACAACAAATCAAAGTCAAATTAGTATGACTCAAATTCTAGTTTTTGCTAGATGTAATCATTATTGTAATATCTTTTACTTAATTCTCTATATTTATTACTTAATTCTCTATACTTTTGCATTAGGTAATTAGTCAACATTTTATTTCTTAAAAGTGAATTTAAAAAATATCATAGATTCAAACTCGCACTTCTATCTTTTGTTGTTATCAACTTAGCTAGTTAATGAAGATACTCCTAAAAAATTTTTAACCAAGTCTTATTCGAGTGAGTCAGATGATAATAAGACAAAGAAAAGTTAACACCACCCTTTAATTTGTCAAGTTTTGAAATTTCTTAACCTAGAAGGGACGTTTCTTTCATTTTCAAAAGTACACTCTTAAATTGTCTTTTTCCTAAGATTATTGTTTTTGTTTTCTCTCTGAATCTCACCCTTTTAAACATGATACATGCATTATGCAATTATGAAATACTTTTAAACCATTGGTAATGATGAGTGGCCAAACCTAGTACTTCACTTTGTGATTGATATTCAAAAGATGGCATTGATAGTTCACATGACTTGTCCAAGACCCGGCTAGTGCGACAAAAATAAAACTAATTAATTAAAAGATGTATATAATCGAAAATTAAAGTAATATAAATAATTAAAATAAAAATATTCTTAAAATTGTGTATTCAATTCTTTAATTAAATATCCACCATTTTTAAACACATTTTTTTATTTTAAATTTGTTAACCTATACTTTTAAGGTACTTTAGCATAATCTAAGATATATAATGTATCAACCATTAGTTGATTCAGTCAGTGGTAATTAACGTTTGATTAAGTAGAAAGAACCACAGTTTAATTCTCACAATTATAATCGGAAGGAGACTGAAATCACTTAATCTTAAAATTGACTTTTGAATTAGATTAATAGATCTAATAAACCGGATACTATATATATATTGTAGCATTGGACCATTCTAACTAATGCTCTATGCACTATACTATTTATAAACAATTCATGGAACAAAACATAAAAAGATATTGACAAAGTTTAAAAGAACCATCCATTGATTGTACATTAATATCATAGCATAAGTTTAATGGAATAAAGAAGATTATGACAATAAATTTGTTCCCATAATATTCTTATATTCGTCTCACTAAGTACATTTAACTTGATTCTTGTCTTTGAAATATTTTCTAAACTAAAGATCAAAGCAATCTAAGATCTCTCAAGTGGAATTTTACTTTAGGAAAAAGGGTTAGTAAATCATAAATTATACGCATAAAGTATTATAATCTTTTTATCCAATTCCAAATCTTCTTTGACAATATAATTGGTGTTGGTGTCACTCACTAAAATCTTGATTCTTTTTTGTGTGCCTAAAATGATTTTAAGCACTAAATCTGCACATTCATTTATATAAAGTGAAAATATATAACCGGGGGCTATGAAACTTGTAGCTAAAATGCACACAAGTTGGTCTATAGGCCATGTTAATAGCAAATACCAACTTTTTAAGGTTTGGCATGTGGAATCCATACAAAACTTTCCAATTTAATGACCCACTAGCCATGATAGATATTAGGTTCATAGAATATCAATGTTTGGTTACAATCCTCTTCCTTTTGTTTAAAGCTATAGACACAAACAATTTTTTAAATTCTTTTTTTAAGGTTAAATATAATTGTGGTGTTACTAAACATTTCATATTTTATTTTGAGTTGTCAAAAAAATTTAGAGAATAGTAATTCTAAAAAATTACATCCACATTTTTGATTTCAGATGTTAAAATTGTCTTTAAAACTGTCTTTAACTGAGTCGTTACATAGTAAATTATCGCTAAAATCGTTGTTAATTGTGCTGTTATGTTGTAAAAAAGTTCGTTAAGTTGTAGGATAGACCAAAAGTGAGGATGCAAATTTTTAGAAATACTATTTTTTTGAAAGAAACTTTGAGAGATTAAAAGTGATATGAAATATTTATGAAAACCACAAACATATTTAACTTTTTCTTTTTTAATATTAGTAAAATCTACTCGATGATAAAATCAATTGTCTATTTCGTTGGTCTATCTTTTATTTTATATTTTAAAATAATATAACTAAAACACTACTATAAATAATATACTGTACAACAAAATTTTCATGTTGGCCAACTAACAACCGAGATGGGAACCATAAGCGTGCCACATTTCAATTATTTTATAAAGTGTACTATCTATTTCCTCTATTCTGCTAGGAATCAAGGGGAAAGTTTATGAACAATCACATTTGAATCTCAACAATTGTATTTAAGCGTATTTTATTTTATTATTTTAATTTTTTATTTATGAACTATTCTATCGATTGAGCTAACAACCGAAGGAAAATGTTATATGATTAATCTCCTTTAAATTTCAACAACTGTATTTAAGCGCATTTTATTTTATTTTTTATGACATATTTTCTCAGTTGAGCTAGCAACTGAGATAAAAAGTTTTAACCAACCCCATTCGAATACCAACAACGTCATTTTAATGCATTTTTTATTTTTATTTTTTATTTAATGCCTATTACCTCGATTAGGCTAACAACTGAGAGAAAAGATATATATTTGTTTATTTTACCAACATATCTTTGTCGTCAATTTATAAAGTAACAAAGGTCAAGGCATTGTCAACTCATCAATACACATAAAACATTAGTCATACACATGAAATACACACCAACCAATATATTGAAACACAAAGTGCTGAAATACAAACACCACTAGTAATGAAAGCTTTGAATATAGTACAACACTATACTTTGGGATGGATTCAAGTGCAGAGAAACATCTTAAGGTAAATTCCTTAATTTATCTTCTTTTGTAATTTCTACAATTATTTTCTTAAATTGGTGTTTGTTAAAAATATTTAATGTTAGTACGGGAAAATATGGATACAATTTAGCAATGTTATTGTTGTTGTTGTTACGGTGTAGTTGTTGTTAGAAATATTAAAATTCAACAACAACTACTACATTCATTCTCCCTTAACAATATTTAACCTTCTCATATGATTACAAAAGAAGAAATTACATTAAAGAACCGATTTTGATCAAAACATTTTTTTACTCTTACAATCCATTCAAAAGAATGGTTTTGTAGTTATGATTTTACATTGGTGGAATTACCAACCGAGAACAAAAAATATTTTATTGTGTAGTTTAGAGTTCACCACGGTCGAAAGCCAACCAAAAAGAAAATGCGTGAATATTCCATTACACATTCGTTATCTCGTCCACAAAATTGAGGTAGAAAATTCTACTTCAACAGAGGTAAAAAAAAATATGTTTTATAATAATAAAATTAAGACTAATATAAATTTCATTTAAGATTTCTTTTAATATTATTTTAAAAATTTTAATTTATTTTATTGAATGCAAATATAATTGATTAAGTCTCATATTATTTATGAATGAATAAAAAATTAAATTTATAATTAAAAAATACTTATATTTTAAATAAATTTTGGATAAATATGTGACGTGTCCTACTCGAAAATAAAATATTTTGTTGATGCTTCCAACAGCTTCGAATTCTTACAATAGATATTATGAAGAGGTAATTGAGAGTTGTTACTTGTGAGTGCAATCCAAAGATTAGTGGGCATGGTGGGAATAAGTGGGCTTAGCACTAGGACATGATCTTTGTGGGTCCAATGTGAATCATTGCATTTGCACTGTGCTTGCAATAACCACCACAAAGAAGCAACAAAACGTGGACCCATATATATGTTACTGAGTAACTAGGGCTTCCTTTGTTAATAGGAGACCCATTGGTACTATCATTATTATTATTATTATTATTATTATTATTATTATTATTATTATTATTATTATTATTATTATTATTATTATTATTATTATTATATAATTATACGATAAGCTGAAGGAATAAAGCCTCTATATCAATAGTGACTAGCACTGGCAGTTTATTCAGTTGATTATCTAACTATAAATAATATATCCTCCCAAAGTACCCTTTCCATTTTGGGCAAAGTGTTCTTTGACAGCTAAGAGAATGAATCTAACAAAAAATAAAAGAGGTTGAGCCTTTGTTGAACCTTTGTCAAGGATTGAGATTTTATATAAGATACCACACCACTTGAGCCTAGCAACCATGAATTTGGATAGATGAGACACTGCATGCAGACATGGGTCATGTTAAAATGTGCATCATAATAGATATTCAGATATTTATTAAATATTGTTATTAAAACTTATCATAAATATTTATACTTTCAGGAAACCTTTTTTCAAAATAAAATTGCAGTCTCATGATTGTTAACTCTCGTGATAACCTTTTATTTAAGAATAAATCTGCAAATTAACTTTCATAATTGTGTTTTTTTACTGAAGTGTTGGGGCAACAATCAAGAGATCAAGCGAGAAACATTTTAAATAGTGGAACACTCTTTTTATAGCAACACACTTTTATTAAAGACACTCCACATATTTATCCAAAATCTTAAGGTGATACGTGAGTGGGTTCCCTTACATATAAATGCTCAAGTCACCACATTCTTATTCAATGTAGGACTATTATTCACACTACTCACACTTGTAATTCTTTTTCAACATGAAGTGATAAATATTTTTTATAGGCAAGAAGATTCGGTTAAAATAAGTATAACAGATACTCGACCCATATACAACAGACTAACCGATACAAAGAACAAACAAATCTAGGCGAAAAATTAAGAAATACAGCTCAGAGGATTAAAATTCTAAACAATCTTATCGTACAAACAAAGCCCACTAGGGGATGCTCCAATCTAGTCACAAGCAAACGATTTCGCCAAATCCATAATAAGACTTCTACTGACTTTTACCCTTTTACTTGTCGAACTTGCCATCTCTCTTTGTGAATTTTTCCTTAACCGACAGACCTTCACTAGTCGAAGATGTCTTGTGCTCCTTTCTTTTGTTCAAATCCTTAGAATATAAGACTTGTAAGTGCTCTTCATTGGCTGCATTTTGTGGCAAAATATTAGTATATGTATGAATGTCATGTCTGATGGTGTTACATTCATAATATAGACTGGGCAGGATAAGTTAACTAAGCTAACCATAAGTTAAGCTGGATGTCATACTCAATGTTATGACATAGGGCGTATGACATCAAGCGGAAGTTTGTTATTTTGGTAGCTAGAACTCAGGAAACAACTCAGAAGCTCAAGCTGGAATGCATGAGACATTTTAGACGCCCTAGGGTAACTAATATGTACCTGATTAAAGTAGAAAACGTGCAGAATACAAAAGAGAGGTTTTATGATGGATAAAAGCTAATGTATGCGCCCAGGCCCAAGGACTGATCTGCTGCTATAAATAACATGAGAAGCAATCCTAGAAGCCAGCTGTTAGAGATAGAGAAGCTGAGAAATCACCATAGTGGTTTAGAAGTGAAGAGATTGTTCTTCACGATTGTGTCTTAGGAATACTTGTAATCCAAGCAACTGTTGATTGCATTGGTTAGTTAGTTTCTAGGCTGTGAACCACTCGAAGCTGTTAAGCAAGAGTGGGTGTCACTTGATCAAAGCTTTGAAGCAAGATTAAGGTGTGTGTAGTTGAAGTGTCTCTTCATTCTACTGTTTAATTTGTAACTGGTTGATATCACTGATGTGTGATTGTAGGGAGTGAGTGGGTATACTCAGGTCTAGAGTGTCTCTAGGTTAAATTGTCATTAGGTAGGTTTTAAGTGAGAAGTGCAAACTAGAGGTTTGACTCTGAATTAATTCTACTGATAGTGAAATTTCTCCCTAGGTTGGTAGCCCCCAGATGTAAGTGTGTTGCATTGAACTGGGTCAACAATCAACTGTGTTGTTTACTGCTTTGTTATTACTGCATAATAGTAGGTTTGTATTGAATGTCACAATGAATGTTATAACTTCTGTTAGAACATCCATCGTGGGTTGGCCAGAATTTTCAATTGGCATCAGAGCAGGCACCCTGCCTGTTTATTACTGGGTGAGATATAGGGAAATAAAATTCCGGTACTATGGATACAGATATTGGATTCACAAATAGACCTCCAATTCTGGATGGTTCTAATTATGACTATTGGAAGCCTTGGATGATTGCCTTCCTAAGGTCCTTAGACAGTAAGGCTTGGAGAGCTGCAAACTCTGGCTGGGAACATCCTATGAAGACTGACAAGGATGGAGTATCTGTGCAAATTCCTGAAGAGGAATGGACCAAAGAGCAAGAGGCATTGGCTCTTGGAAATTCTAAAGCATTGAATGCACTCTTCAATGGTATAGACAAAAACATCTTTAGACTGGTCCACCACTGTGAACTAGCAAAGGATGTTTGGGACACTCTCAGAACTACTCATGAAGGAACCTCCAAGGTCAAAATGTCAAGACTTCAAATGCTGACCACAAAATTTGAAAGCCTAAGAATGAAGGAAGATAAGACCATTATGACTTTTACATGAATGTTCTTGAACTGGCTAACACCTCAGGAGCTTTGGGAGAAAAGATGGCTGAAGAAAAGCTTGTAAGGAAGATACTAAGGTCACTACCTAAAAGGTTTGCCATGAAGGTAAAAGCCATTGAAGAAGCTCAAGACATATGCCGCATGAAAGTTGATGAACTCATTAGATCCCTTCAAACCTTTGAGATGGGGATGTGTGATCAGGCTGTGGAGAAAAAGAGCAAAAGTATAACTCTTGTCTCAAACACTGCTGAGACTTCAGATCATGAAAAGGAGGAAGATCTATCAGAGGCAATAGCCATGCTTGGAAGACAATTCAACAAACTGGACAAATGGATAGATGCTAAGTCTAAACCTTATTTCAAAAGCTTGCCTGCTGACAAAGAAAAAGCTGAAGACAAAGCCAACCAAAGCAGAGGAGTACAATGCCATGAGTGTGAGGGATATGGACATGTTAGAAAGGAATGTCCCACATACCTCAAAAAGAAGGGAAAGGGCCTAACAGTCACTTGGTCGGATGAAGATTCAGACAGTGGATCAGAAGGAGAATCATCCAAACATGTAACTGTTCTCAACAGCATGTGTGTATCTGATGGAGACTCAAGTGAAAAGGAGCTAACTTATGATGAACTAGATGAATCATATAAGAAGTTATCCATCAGAAGCACAGAACTGTACCAGCAAGGAGAGCATCAGAAGAAGCTCATCAAAGAGCTAGAAGCTGAAAAGAGAGAGCATCTAGTTACTATAAACTCACTCCAATGAGAGGTAAAGGAGTTGAAAGGAGAAAAGGAGCAAATGAAAAAATCCATAAGGATGCTCAACTCTAGATCTGACATCCTAGAGGAGATTCTTCAGAGTGGTCAGATTGCAGGAAATAGGTCTGGTCTAGGATTTGTTGAAAAACAAAATCCTATCTTGAAACTCAAAAGGTTGTAGCCTGACATTCAAAAGTTACAAAGGATGTCACAGTCAAAGTTACAACATCCTCCACACATAAATTGGAATCAAGTAAAGAGACAATTTCAAAGGCATAGATGCTACCACTGTGGAAAACTTGGGCATATTAGAGTTGTGTGCTTTTGGTTGAATGGATTTCCTAGCCAAAGAAGTGATAACTAGGGTAAGCTTGGAAAAAGGCAGCATCATGGACAAAGGCAGCATCATGTCAACCAGAGCTGGAGGCAGCATCAAGCCAAACCCAAGAAGAAGGAAGTGCCTAAGAAGTAAGAACAATGGGATGTCAAGACTGTAGCTCTAACAGCTAACATTTCCCTAAGAATGCCAACCAATGAGTGGGACATTCTTTTTATAGCAACATATTTTTGTGAGAGACACTTCACATATTTATCCAAAGTCTTAAGGTGATATGTGAGTGGGTTCCCTTACTTATAAATGCTCAAGTCACCACATTCTTATTCAATGTAGGACTATTATTCACACTACTCACACTTGTAATTCTTTTTCAACATGAAGTGATAAATATTTTTTATAGGCAAGAAGATTCGATTAAAATAAGTATAAGAGATACTCGATCCATATACAATAGACAAATCAATACAAAGAACAAACAAATCTAGGCGAAAAATTAAGAAATACAGCTCAGAGGATTAAAATTCTAAACAATCTTATCATACAAACAAAGCCCACTAGGGGATGCTCTAATCTAGTCACAAGCAAAAGATTTTGCCAAATCCATAATAAGACTTCTACTGACTTTTACCTTTTTTCTTGTCGAACTTGCCATCTCTCTTTGTGAATTTTGCCTTAACCGACAGGCCTTCACTAGTTGAAGATGTCTTGTGCTCCTTTCTTTTGTTCAAATCTTTAGAATATAAGACTGATTGAACTTCTTCAAAGGTTAGAGACTTTCTTCCATACAAGTCGATAGGCAAAGCACACAAACAACAACAACGCTTAATTCTCGATCTTGACCTCAATATTTTCAAGATCAAGAATCATCTTGTTAAACATATCCAATTACTCAATCATAAATTTGTCTTCACTCATCTTGAATGAATACAGAGCTTGCTTCAGGTAGAGGCGATTGACCAACAATTTGGTCATGTACAAACTTTCAATTTTCACTTATAACCAAGACGTTGTCGTCTCCTTCGAGACCTGTTGAAGAACCTTATCACCAAGGCTCAATAAGATGGCGTTGTGGGATTTCTCTACCATAGTCATTTTTTTTGTCCGTTAACGCAACGTTCATGGTTGCGGTTCCTTTCAATGCTTCTAAACAACCCTACTGAACCAGTAAAGCTTTCATCTTCAAGCGCCATAGATCGAAATCATTCACTCCGGTGAACTTTTCAATGTCATACTTTGTTGACGACATCTTCTCCATGTTCACCGTACCAATTTGTTATGAAAAATGATACCGAAATAATAAAGTATAATCGATTTCTTAAACAGCAAGAAACCCACAAGGGTAGGAAAAAGAAGAAAACAAGAAGAACACAATACAATTAGTTATAAACTGCTATTCTTTACCTTCTCTTTGAAACAAGATTACAAGTATTACAAAATAGCAAATAACTTCTCTCACCCTAATTAGGATTTGCACCACACCCTAAAGATGAAAGACTGACATGCTATTCATAAGAAAACTAACATACTAACCTAATAGGCTTTTACACACAGGCCCGTTACACAAGCCAACTTAGGGAACAAGTTAACTTAAACAATTTGGGCTTACAACCAAGGCACAATTCGACATGCTAACACCCATAAGATACTTTGACTACAACATGTGAACAGACTTCGACGACATGCTAAGATTCTTTCGAATTGTCGAACCAAGAAGCTACCCTTCAACCATACTAGAGTTCGATCCAATATCTCACACATACTATTTTATATCATTTTAATGAGTCAAATTTATGTTTTTAATATTTATAAAAGAAGAAGTAAAAAATCAATTTTATATGATTTTACACTTTTGTTTGCCCGTGTCGTTGCTATGCAATTTTTAGATTTCAGCCTTTAACTTTATGAATTATTGACATGTTTTAAATGTGAATTTTTTTACGTTTTTTATCTTGACTTGTTTTGAACAAATCACATTTTAATTTTAATATTTTGTTATCATTTGAACAATATAATTCCTTCGTATTATTTTTTATAGTAACACACATGTACCTTAATTTTTCAAAAATTTCTGTATTTTATACCCGCATCTATATCGGGTATTGAGTACGTACCCGGACCGGTATAAAGCAGGACGAAAAGTTATAGATATAATTGAAAATGTTATTCTTTCCTCTTCTAAGAGATTGCTTTTTATAATAATGGCTAATAACTAGCAGAATAAATGGTTAGAAATTAATTATAAATTTGAGGCTCCGATGATATCATTAAGTTCTACAACAAAGCCCTGCTATAGATTCTGATTGGAAAGTTAGTGAATTAATCGACTCAGATATTGGTTGTTGGAAAGAAGATTTGATCTTTTCCACTTTTGGGTTGATTGATGCTTTACAAATTGTTGGCATTCCTCTTTCTCAAAGATTAGTGGAGGATGAACTCATTTGGCACTATGAAAAAAAAAGGTAACCTTTCCCCTTTGTAAGTGGCTGCTGAAGCACTTGATATGGTGCAAGAGTTCAATTTCTTAAATGATAACAAGAAGAGAAACCCTTCCTCCAACAATGAAGAGATCAACCCCTACGTCGTTGCTGCCATCATTCAGGTTGATGCGGGAGTCTTTGAAAAAGATTTGATTGTGTTCGATTGTGTTATCAAAAATCAAGAGAATAAAGTCCTTCTCTCAACTAGAAAATTAGAAAGGAGATTGCTTTATCCCACTGTTGCTGAATGTCTGGCTATTAGGTGAGGTATTCAATTGGCTATGCATATGAAAATTAATAAGTTTTTGATCCAATTCGACCCTCTGTTCAGTGTTGACTGTATTAATTTATGTCAGGAATATGCTAGTATTGAACATATTGCAGAAGATTGTAGAATTCTCCTTAAGAATTTTTTGGTAGCTCTATCATGTATATCAGTAGATCCCAAAACCTTCTTGCTCATGGTCTTGTGAGAGTAGGAAAGGTTGTAGGTTCTAGGACTTGGCCTGGTGATTGCCCTTTGATTGATCATCAGGGTTGTTTTGTGCCTTTTTCTTCTTATTAATGCAAGCTTCTTCTTCACCAAAAAAAAGGTACATATAATATCATATCATCTATCAGGGCCGGCCTAACCCGCTTAGAGGCCTATAGAAAATTTTAAAATGAGGCCTTAAAAATAAATAAATAAAATCAAATTTTATACTTGATAAAAATTGAACCAAAGACCTATCATATATGGGGCCTCTTTTCTACCAACTTAATAATGAGATTCATGTGAAAAATATGTCATTAAAAATATTTATGATCAAATTAAAAAAATTTGAGACCTTTTTAAAACCTAAACTTTTAAGGCCTAAAGCCCTTACTTAAGTCGCCTTACCCTTGGATCTACTCTGTCTTCTACAAATTTGGCATCTCTGAAACCATTGCAAGTGATAAAGGAAATCTCTAAAACTATTGCAAGTGATCAAGGGACAATGTTAACTAGAGAATTAATAGTGGCCTTGTTTATAAAGTTTCATTCCCCATCTTGTATGCTTAATGCAATGGAAAAGTTAAGGTTACCAATAAGGTCATCATTGACCTGATAAAGTAAAAATATTGAGAAGTCTATGAAATGGCATATAACTTTACAAGAAGCTCTATGGGTTGTGTGGAGTTCTGAATTTACTGCCATATGATTCACTCCATATGGGTTCAGTTATGATTAAGTTACATTATTACCTTTGGAAAAATAATTTAACTTCACTTAGAGTTTCTAAATAGATTCAAATTAGCATGTGTTGTAAATGTGCCTTAAAACCTTTGTTGATGAAGAGACAGAAAACATAATTTGGATGTTGCATTTACCGAGAAAATTGGAAGTTTTAGAAATTTGGTAAAAAAATTGGTTGGTGAATAGTGTCATCTGTATAATGAATATTGTTGTCTGTACGGTGCATAGTATTTTTGAGTTTTCAGGATTTTTTGGTTCGGTCCATGGATCCATGTGACTTTGGGCTTTGTTTGTTAGGTATTTGCTATTATAAATATGTATCTCTTATATGCTTGGTGTGTGACAGTCTTAGAATTTACACCAACAAGAGAGAGCAAGGGTTTAAAGGTATAGCATATGGTTTTAGCTATACACAAAGAAAACTTTGGATTACACCTTAGGTTTGAGTGATTCATATATTGAGATTTGGAGAGGTAGGGAAATACTTGGGTAGAATATAGGGTTGTTCTTGGGTGCCTTCAGGGTTGTTTTTGGGAACATGAAGGCGAAGACTATTTTCTTGTAACTCATCTGTAATCTCTTGTAACAACTTTCTGAGTATAGTAAATTGGAGAGCTGCTCTCTCCCCTATAGTAAATCATTTGGTCGAACTGGGTAAACAAACCTTCGATTTTTTCTTACCTTATTCTGTTATATTATTTGTGTAGTGGATTAAGATGCAAGCAATTTTAATTCAAGAGAAGTGTATCGGTGCTTTGAAGAGTGAAGCATTTATGATTGTAGGGCTTACACAGGTACAAAAGACCGAGATGGTGGATAAGGCCAGGAGTGTCATTATCTTGCGCCTCGGGGATAAAGTTTTAAGAGAAGTTTCCAAGGAGTAAACTCCGGTTGCTATGTGGGAAAAACTTAAATCATTGTATATGACAAAGTCTTTGGCTCACAGGCTGTATCTGAAACAACAACTTTATTCATTCCGAATGATGGAGAACAAATCCATAGTTGAGTAGCTCACAGAATTTCACAAGATTATTGATGATCTTAAGAATATTGAAGTTGAGATTGATGATGAGGACAAGGCTTTGCTCTTGTTGAGTTCGTTAACCAGATCCTTTGAGCACTTTAAGGGTGCCCTTCTTTATGGTTAGGAAGGTACTATTACTTTGGATGAAGTCCAGACGATGGTGAAATCCAAAGAATTTTCAAAGTCGAAAGATTGGAAGATTGAAGATAATGGTGAAGGCTTAAATTTGTCAAGAGGAGGAGGTGAGCGTAAAGGGATGTCCAAATCAAAGAGGTCTGACAAGTCAAAGGTAAAATGTCTTAATTGTTAAAAAATTGGTCACTTTAAAAGGGATTGTCCTGAAATAAAGGTCAATGAAGATTTTGTTTAAGCTATAGTTGCATTGGGTGAGGAAAGTTATGAGGATGCCGAAGCACTAGTAGTATCGAGTTTAGAAACTGAAGATAGTTGGGTCATTGACTCAGGTTGCTCTTATCACATGTGTCCAAGAATAGAATACTTTGAAACTTTGAAGATGGTGCAAGGTGGAGTAGTTCGCCTTTGTAATAATAAGACATGCAAGGTTCATGGTATTGGTATAGTCAGATTTAAAATGTTTAATAATCGTGAACTTCTTATTCACAATGTCAGGTATGTTCCAGAACTCAAGCGAAATTTATTATCTATAAGTATGTTTGATGATCTAGGCTATTATACTAGAGTTGAACGTGGAGTGTTGAAGATTTCACGTGATGAATTGGTTATTTCTGAAGGGTCTAAAATATGTGGTCTATATATTTTATAAGGTTCAAATGTTATTATTCATTCATCGTTAACTAGTGGAGGCTTTCATGACAAGGAAGAGCTATGGGATTTGAGTTTAAGGAGTTATAAATGCCTTGAGGAAGTTTCAGAGGAGTACAATGAATTTTGCAGAAATCAAGGGATAAAAATGCATGTTACCACTGAGTTGTTATTGAGTTTTTAGGAAAGAGCTGAGGTTAAAACAACTTACTTGGTTGGTAGAGAATTTCTTCAGAAGAAGAATAATGAAAACCAAGGGAGAAACCTGGGAGAAACTATAACGGAGAAAACTCAGTTTGAGATGGAGTTTCCTACTATGGATGCTAGCAGTAGTGCGGGAACGATTTCAGATATCTCTGATTATCAGTTGACTCATGATAAGGTAAGAAGAGTTATTATAGCATATCAAAGGGATGGTTATGCTAGCCTTGGATATTATATTTTTAATGTGGCTGAAGGACTGTAAAATAAAAGAAGAAAAACCTTCAGGGAGGCATTTGAAAATAGGTGGAGTCAAGGGTGGTTGAAAAATCATACTCGTAGACATGTTAAATTACCTAGGCATAAAAGGGTAATTGGGAACATGTGGATTCAAGTTGTGAGATTAAGATTCAAGGTTTTTTGAATTTGATCAAAGTTATTGATTAAAGTTTCAACTTGGTAGAAAGCAGCAATGTTGTTGATTATTAAATTAGTATTAACACGGTTTAAAGTGAAGGTGGAGATTGTTGTAAATGTGCCTTAAAACCTTTGTTGATGAAGAGAAAGAAAACATATTTTAGAAATTGCATTTACTGCGAAAATTGGAAGTTTTAGAAAGTCGAAAAAAAATTGGTCGGTGAATAGTGACATTCGTACAGTGAATAGTATTGTTCGTACAGTGCCTAGTGTTTTCGAGGTTTCAGGATTTTTCGATTCGGTCCATGGATCCATGTGACTTTGGGCTTTGTTTGTTGGGTATTTGCTATTATAAATATGTATCTCTTATATGCTTGGTGTGTGACAATCTTAGAATTTACACTAATAAGGAAGAGTAAAGGTTTAAAGGTATAACATAGGGTTTCAACTATGCACAAAGAAAACCTTGGATTACACCTTGGGTTTGAGTGATTCATATATTGAGAGTTGGAGAGGTAGGGAAACACTTGGGTAGAAAATAGGGTTGTTCTTGGGGACCTTCAGGGTTGTTCTTGGGAACCTCAAGTCGAAGGCTATATTCTTGAAACTCATATGTAATCTCTTGTAACAACTTTCTGAGTATAGTGAATTGGAGAGTTGCTCTTTCCCCCAGAGTAGATTGTTTGATCGAACTGGGTAAACAAACCTTCAGTTTTTTCTTACCTTATTCTGTTATATTATCTGTGTATGGATTATTATTGTTGTAGACCATTTATTTTGGTTGCTATTGTTCTTTGCCTCACAAATTGATATTGAATTTTGTCGTAATTCATAACAAAATTCACAACAGTATAGATGAGTATAACCAAACTAAATTAATGGAAATTAATTCTCTATATAAAGATCTTGTAACAACATTAACTAGAATTAAGATTCAAAACAAAATATGGATATAGCCTACAACAAACGAACCAAACGCAAAGGATTCATTGAAGGAGACTTAGTTTGGAAAAATATTTTTCCAATTGACGTTAAAGATCCTAAATTTGGAAAAATGATCATCAAACTAGAAGGCACCTTTCATTGTTAATAAGGCTTATTTTAAAAACGTAATGCGTATAGAAAGTGAATAATTAAATAGATTTTTCTTTTTCAAGTTATAAAAAGGTGATGACATGTTGTTATATTGCACGTTATTTAGCAAGAAAAATCGAACAAATATAATTTAAAATGAGCAAGTGATGATTTCTCGACAAATGCACTAAGAATGCCGCAGTAGTAAAAAGACATCAATTTCACAAGGACTGCTATTTAACAAAATAATAGTTGTGCAAGTATCAAAAGTAACAATTGGAAGTTTTTTGAGTTTGAATGCGAAAAATAAAACTTGTTCATAAATAATCTGAGTGCAGTCAGGTTTTGTATATAATCCGTTATTTCTCTCCTGTTGATGTCTAATGCATTACATGAATGAGAAAGTTATTATATTTACGGAAAATTAACACAACCACTATACGCAATATCTTGGTGTATAACTCACCAATTACCACTCAGGGTCTCCTATCCCTATTCAACCAACATAAGTGAAATTAGGCGATGCAATAGAACATTATATCAAATGCAACTACCCGGGGTCTCCTATCCCTATACAATTAGTGTTGTAATGCCCTGTATAATATATATCTAGAATAATATCACACAAGAGTTATTATCTGATACTGACACCATCATAAGTGGCAATTGGCATAATTTACATACTTGATCATTTTTACAAAACGTAAAAGACCGAAAATGGTACAAGATATGGAAAGTGCCAAAAAATAAAAAAACTAATATCAGAGTACAACATCTATGATTGGTTCGTGGTCTCAGATCACCATATAATAGCACATTGGTTTCTCTTTCCGAGGATTCAAGTTTCATATCAATCAGACTCCTGATTCATGAATTATGGTGGAAATTAAGAATCACATAATCCACACTCACTTCAATTCCATCACTACCCTATCAATCAATGACATAAAGTCATGATTTTACTTTACTAACATATAGAGTATTGAAGTAGTTTTCCAACGCTTTTGATCGTGCCTCATTCCGAGTTACGATTCTCAAGTTATGACCCAAATAGTACAAAGTGAAAAACACAAATGCAGTCGAGCACGCTAAGCACAATTTTAGCCCAGAACAGAGTCAAAATGGCTCCAGGCGCGATAAGCGCGGTCTCTGCGATCCCAACCTCCAAAACACCCAAAATTCATGATTCTACCCCAAAATCTCATAATTTTAGCACCCCCACAACATTAATACACATGTAGAACAACAACATGACACCCAACAATCCAATTTAACATGTTATAACATAATAGGCATGCATTTCAAACAAAACCTAAGTTTTTCCCCAACATGAAATTTCCCCCAATGCTACACTATCTAATGAAACTCACCTCTAGAACAAGATGAAGATGAAGAAGATTAATGATGATGAGATGATGATGAGTTTCTTATTCTTCCATAAGCTTTTTTCCCTTCTTCTTCCCCTTTCTCCTCTTTCTCTTCTTTCTCTTACCAACTTTCTTTATATTCTTCTTCTTATCTTTTCCACCAAATATATATAATACATATACAATACAATGGGGTAAAATATCTCCAATTGATATTATTGATATGCCCCTTTAATATCCTCTCTTGTACTTAGCATTATTGATATGCCCCTTTAATAATTAATTAATCTCTTCAGAGTTTACTAGTTACTCCATTGATCCCATTTAAAAACATTTAGAGCACTTAGGAGATTCCATTATTCCAATTAATAAGGATAGATTACAGAGGAACTCAGTTGATCTTGTCTGATATCCAATTGAGAATTTAAGGAAATATAGGGTATTACACTCTCCCCCCTTAAATTGAAGTTCGCCCTCGAATTTCCTCTACTCCACAAAACAACCACTTCTTGCATCATCGTCTTAGATCCACACTTGACTCAATCTCATTTAAAAATACTGACGTACTCAAATTCCAACTTGGCTTCATAGACTAATTCCTTTCTTTCACAAATTCCTAACTTCACGGTGTTGACTATACTTATGTTCCAATGATGGTTAACTTCTAAATTTGATTTTCCATAATTCATCTGTCATTCCATCTTAAAACATTTCGCCACATCAGCTTGTAGGAACTAAAAATTCATATTCTTATACTGAGTCATGAAGCATAACCACAACATCTTATCCTGGTTCGAAAAACCAACGCTCATCAAATCTCCATGAGATGACTTACTGATTGTTATTAATCCAATTGAACTCTTTCATCTGTCACCTTCCACTGTGCAACTTTGATTCCAACATCAGAACATTTCAAATTCTTGGGCACTAATAGTTATCTAACAATCTATGTATAGTACACTTATCCACAAGAGTTCCCACTAACTAAACAATACGAGAACTTGACTGCCATTCATCAATAGAATAACTTCCTTGTTAACATACAACCGATAGAAAAGACTCAACACTCTCTAAACGATAGGTATGCAGGAGTTATGACTACAAGCATCAACGCATACAACCTTTAACTTCATCCTATGTCCAAGGAAATTTATCCAAAGTAACTTAACAATTTATGGTTCCGGTTATTACATTCCTTAACGAATTCTCTTATGGGATTCAGACTCATTCAAGGTTTTTATTGACAGGAGATCTCAACCAATAACAAGATACTACCCTCCAGGAACTTCAAATCGTTCGCGAGTCACCATAATTAAAAACTTAATCCATCCATAACACAACTTTCGGTTTACATACTACTCACTGATTCACACACAACACTTTACACACCCTTGGAGATTACATTGCACTTCTTGTCTAAGCTTATTCCTCCCGATGTCCTGTTCTACATACGGTCCAAGGTACATTCTTATCCTCATCAATATCTCATTCTGATGTCTGCCTAAAGGTATAACTTATAAATCCATTTAGTTGAGTAAAGTACAACTGCACACATCCGACACCACTCTTACGGAGTCTATATCTGATTCCATGAACTTGGGAGAATCGATAAACACCATATTCCAACCAACCGTTTATATCTTACTAACACATACATAGAAGATGTCGAACCATTCTTTGTAGGGCTACCACAAGTATTTTCCAACTTCACTCTTAAGGTCCTTAGTAATTATAATAGTGATGCATCCAAAATTCAATCACTCTGAGTACGATTTATAAGATTATTTTCCCAATGTAGAACTCCTTTGGAATTCATACAGGTAATCAACTATGCAATACCCTTATAAAGATTCCAACTCCAAAACCGTCAATCCGTCTTGCACTAACTTGCATGTTCATCCTCCACTCATACCTCATCAACTTGCATAATACTCACCAACCATGATCAACACTAGGTAACATAAAACAAAGCTAAAACATGTAGATCAACACTGTAAGAAGCTCGCTACTGCTCGCTAAGGCTCGCATGACAATGCTAGTAGAACTCCCCAAATGATGGCATTCAAGGGTCTTAGCCAAAAACTCATACATGATTCACCCATAAACAAACCTCAACACACAAGCAATACTTGGTGCCACATTCTTCATGGACATAACATATCAAGTAAACAACCTCACACTCTTACTAGAATTCCTTGGTGAGAATTAAAACAACCACTTTATTAGTCCAACAAAAGGTAGATTCAGAATACTTCGATCGTCCACAAATACACTCTTGGAAACCAAGATAATACTTCCTTATGAATAACTTTGACATCTCTCGTATGCTTATAGATTTGGGTTCTCTTCCCGTTCAATACCCATTGAACGCTTCACTACACTAAAGCCACTTATCGAATGACTTAAAACTGACAACTCTTGTCAACTACCTATAAGACCACTCAGTATAGTCTGTTCCATGATTTACACTTAGTCCGTACTAAATCTTGGTTTTCTACTTGTTTCTTACCATAATATCACTTTTTAGAGCATGATCCTTACTGTTCAACAAAGGGTGTGTTACCTCGCATCCACCTCAATACTAGGAATCCATTACATACACATGTGGCCACAATGTTACTACTATGTATCTCATCATCCCTAGGTGCAATGTCTTCCACTTTACTTCACGTGACATAATTCTTCATGAGTGAATAACCATCTAGTACACCTCCTTACATAGCCTCATCAAAACTTAATAATTCCATCGTACATCTGTCCAAAAGTAAATCATGTTGCCACTTTCATATTGTAACATTGGCCTCGTTCTCCATTCTGCGTTTGCTTCATTACCCATGGCACTTTTCTTAATTCCGATTCCTAAAATCATCTTACTAGAGTTTCCTCGAATCTAATTTCCTTGTTCTATCTTTTATCATAAACCTCTCTTGCTCATACCATTAGAACTTCTATTACTATAAAATACTCGTTCCATCTATAACACATTTTCTCATAATTGATCCTTGGGTAACTTACCATTTCTAAATTGGTCTCTCACTGGATACTGAATTCTCGACGTACTGTCCTAAATCTGTCTCCCTTCCAAGACTTAATATAATTGATTTATCTCATACTTCTCGTCTGATACACACATGCTTCGCTTGTAACATACAGTCAGTCGTATCCTCGTGTCTCCCTTTAGACTACACCACTACTTTAGGTTCCCAACAAAAGTTGAACAGTCTTAACTCTCAATCTCCTAACCACTTGAAGATACCATTTTGAACATACTCTCAGCAATACCTGTTCTTTGAAGATACCCTAGTGACTTTAAAAACTTAAACACTAACGACTATCTCACTTCTAGACCTTACGTCACACACTCCATAAAACACCCTTCCTTCCTCACTAGATGGGATCACTAAAAAGTATTATCCACACTAGTGGTCAATCTAGTCCCACTAGTCAATCCATATAGTCCTTAATACTCTAACCATTCATTTGATATAGATCCATAACTTTCTGACTCCATTAATTCTAAAATATCACACTAACCATACTTCATTCTTCAATCCCATGTTACTGGAAGCACAAATTCTAATAAGACTTCAACTGAGCTAACCAAAACTCCTTACTTCTAACTCTTGGCTTGAGTATACTTTTACAACACAAGTTCCGACAACACTTCGGAGTCCCCGTGGTCGCTTAACCATGATCCTACCTACCACATGCATAACATTAGGTTGATCAGGCCCAACACTACATAATATGATATTAAGAACCTTGTCGAAAAGACACACTAATGAGGCAAGAATAGATTTACTTATGATGTTTCAAGGCTAGGTCGAGGATACGACCTGCTCTAATACCCATTGTAACACCCTATATAATATATATCTAAAATGATATCATACAAGAGTTATTATCTTCCACTGACACCATTGTAAGTGCCTATTGACATAATTTACATACTTGACCATTTTACAAAACATAAAAGAACAACAACGGTACAAGATATGGAAAGTGCCAAACAATAAAAAAAAACTAATATCGGAGTACAACATCCATCATTATATAAGATACATAATACACAACAAAAAACATAATATAAGCTTCTCTTGAAATATCCAATCATAGCTCTACTTGTAAACTAAACCTGCAAACAATACCTGAAAAACAACAATAATAATGGGGTGAGATAATAATCTCAGTTAGTTCCCCTATCTTATGGGTTCACTCGACTCTACAGGGTTCTAATCAATTTCAATCTCAAGTCAAAAGGGAAAGGGATAAGACTTGAGTTCGCACAGTTCACAATGTATGGAAACATGCCTCTTGAGTCCATTAACACAACCAATCACTAGTTCAGAAACCTTACCGAGGCATCCCCTTTACCCGTCGTCTCCTACGTCTAGGAGATCGGCACGAGTCATGGATCCTTGTAATGTCTTGACATACAAAATGGATTTGGATGCACAGGAAACATAGTCCACATGAATTGTCACTTCACATGGGTCGTACCCCATCATAAGTCTCTTTATCCATAGGCTCCATTCGTACTACACACAAGAATCAAACATGTCAAGGTAATAGTGCGTACATCCCGGAGGAGCTCTCTATATAAGGCTTCACTCTTGGAACAACACATCTTAAGGGAATTTGATTTTGACTACATGATAAAGCATAACATAACGTATAATGGATTCTGATTCTAAGGGACACATAATAAACCTTACAAATTGTCACTTCTCATGGGTTGTACCCCGTCGCAAGTCTCTTTACAAGTAGGCTCCATACATTATGTAATCACTAAGGATAGCGTGATTGTATTTGACAATCATAAGGCGTCACATTCGCCTTAACCATAAACAACACGACCATACATGTTCCATACAAAACTCTCCTCACAGCTAGACAACTACTTGCCAATGATAGACACCTAGGCATCCTTGCACAAGTATTGCCATCTATGGTATTAATCACAACCTAATCATTTACTAATTTATTTCATTGATTAATATCAAGTTTTCCTCACCATTATTATAGTCTTTTAAGCATGTTATCACACAATCACATTCATATATCATACATCATATCATAATACAATGGTATACAGAAATATCATTCATGGAACACATATAATAACATAACATGTCAAACATAATCAACATAGTAGCTCACATACATATAAAGGTATACAAGCTACTACTACGCTTTACCAAACATCCTTGATTAGTTTATGATCTCACATAACCATATAATAGAACATTGGATTCTCTTTCCAAATCTTCAAGTGTCATATCAATCAGATTCCTAATTCATGAATTATGGTGGAAATTAAGAATCACATAATCCACACTCACTTCAATTCCATCTCTACCCTATCAATAAATGACATAAACTCATGTTTTTACTTCACTATCACATAGAGCATTGAATTATGTTTCCAAAGCTTTCGATCGTGCCTCATTTTGAGTTACGACTCTCAAGTTATTACCCAAACAGTGCAAAGGGAAAAACACAAATGCAGTCGAGCGCGCTAAGCGCGGCTTCCTGCGTGATTTTATCCCATATTAGAGTCAAAATGGCTCCAGGCGGTCTAAGCGCCATCAAGGTGCGCTAAGTGTAGTCCCCTGCGATCCCAACCTCCAAACATATAAAATTCATTATTCTACCCCCAAAATCTCATGATTTTAGCACCCCACAACATTAATACACATGTAGAACAACAACATAGCACCCAACAATCCTATTTAACATGTTATAACACAATAGGCGCGCAATTCACACAAAAACTAAGTTTTTCCCAAACATGAAATTTCCCCCAACGCTACACTATTTAATGGAACTCACCTCTAGAACAAGATGAAGATGAAGAAGATTAATGAAGATGAGATGATGATGAGTTTCTTATTATTCCATAAGTTTTTCCCTTCTTCTTTCCCTTTCTCCTCTTTCTCTTCTTTCTCTTACCAACTTTATTTATATTCTTCTTCTTTTCTTTTCCACCAAATATATATAATACATATATAATACAATGAGGTAAAATATCTCCAATTGATATTTTGTCATCCAACACCAATTGACCAATCATTAGTGTTACCAAAATATCATCTCTTGTACTTATCAATATTGGTCTACCCTATTAATAATTAATTGATCTCTTTAGAGTTCACTAGTTACTCTAATGATCCCAATTAACAATATTTAGAGCACATAGGAGATTCTATTATTCCAATTAACAAGGGTAGAGTACATAGGAACTCAGTTGATCTTGTCAGATATCCAATTGAGTATTTAAGGGAATATGGGGTGTTACAAGCGTAAGTACAATAATTGTCATAGTTCCAACATATAAACTAGTGGTCAGTATTCCATATATGCCCAAGATCAGTTTAAAAATAGCATCTCACATGAAAAGCATGAAGTAAAAGAAGCAATTGAATAGAAATATAACTCTGATTCATGCAATGATAAATTAAACATGTGCCAAAACGAGTTAAAAATAAGTTCATCAAACAAAATCAAATTTAGAGGTGTTGAGAAACTCATAGCGATACAATAAAATACCAATCAATAAGATGAAGATTTAGTCTGAAAATCCTTGAAAAACAGGCCTCCAATGGATTCTAATACTCTCAAAATTGGCCTCTTGGTGCTCTTCAATGTCACGTTCAGACTAAAATTGTAGAACAATTGAAAAGAGGCAGAAACTCCTTTTTATATCTGTCAAATCAGTCTAGAACGCGTCAGAATAGGCTTAGAAAAGTGCCTATTATGCGCGTGATAGATTACATCGCGCGTGCAATGCTAACAATTCTTTTTTATCACGCGCGCGATGATGGGCATGATTATTCCAGCAGCTGCACGTTTTTTCTCCTTTTTCTATCTGATTTTCACTAAGTCCTTATTTCTTCATACTTAGTCATTTTTTCATCTTTCTTTAGTTTTTATTATTCATTTTTTTCTCCTCTTTAATTTTTTTGTGATCCATTTCTTCGACCGAAAACATGCAATGACAGAGTGTTATTGTTGCACCCCAAAATTTGCCTAACATTTTTCTTTACTTAGCTTATGTTTCATTGCATCCATTCTAGCATTATCATCTGCATTGCATTGACATGTGGGCAGGGATCAAGAGGTACGACTACCAAAAAAAGGCTACCAAGGTCATGAAGCTATCTAAGAGTCTTTATTCAAGTATCCAAGGGTTAATATCCTCAGCAAAGAAGTCAAAGATCCTCAGAGAAGTGGCTAAAGCCAAATGTGGATATTTCCTAACTTGAAGGTTATGGGAAGTCATCTGATGATGTTAAATCCATAGATATGAACCTAGAGCATTGAGAGAGCCCATATGATGTCTTGATAGTCATCATGGAGCTTGGACAAGTCATTATGCAAGGTATAAGAAGTTATAACCAAGATTGGTGCAATTAGGGTTCATTTGGTCAACCCTAAGTCAACAGGTGAATTGAAAGGGGTTGAGACCTAATTTCAAGTCCATGTGATCATGGAATGATATGTTGAGACACTCAAGGGATGATTCCAAGACCAAATCATCAATAATCAAGAGTGTGAGGAGTTCCTAGGCTAGGGTTTCTAAGCTTGACAATGTAAACTCCCCTGGTTTAGTGCCTAACTTCAAGACCACATAACTCAAGATGAAAGTTTCACCTCATCTTGACATCCACATGGAACTTGTAGAGCATGTTCTTACCTTTAATTTGAGTACTAGAAGTCCTTGATAGGGTTTATAGAACTCAAGTTATGAATCATACAAGTTACAGGTCATCAGATGAATGTGATTTTGGTACTTGAATGTCAACTAACTTCCATGCCACTTTTGACCTAGAAGGAAGCTTCGCCTCAACTTCAGGTGAACATAAATGTTCTTCCTTATCTTCTTAGCTTTCCAAAGAGTACTAGAAGTCCTTGATTGGATTTGTAGAACTCAAGATATGAAGCTTGCAAGGCAAGGGCATTTCGGGAAAGTGAGATTATAGGTCATTTTGGATTATAGGTCCATTTCACCATCATACATACCTCAAATGGAAAATTTTCCAACTTTAAAGTTTCTCAAAATAGGGCTATTTGTCCAACCAAACACCAAGGATCCATTGATATGGATTCTAGTGAAGATTGGGGGTAAGGAATTTTCACAAAAAGAGATTTAAAGGCTTTAAATGATAAAAAATTCAAATCAATTAATATTGGCTCAAAATATTGCAAACTTGTGCAAATTTTGAGTGCATTTGATGTTTCAAACACTTTGGTATCATTGGAATTGCAAGATGAGTCTTATTTCATGGCCAATTTTCACGTTACTTCAAGAATAAGTAACACCACAAACATCCACCATTGATTAAGTTTCAAGGGATTTATCACAACCATTGGATCATGCTCCCCATCAGCTTCATGAATGAAGCATTTTCAAGCAGTCTTGAAGCCATTTTCGTGCATTGACATGGATGAAAAAGTGAAGAAAAGTGAGAAATTGAATTGGACTTTATGGGCCATGATTGGGCTTGGACATGCTCCAAATGATTTTTATATATCATTTCCACCATGAACAGATGAAGGTTGGTGAATTTTGGTGCAAGAAACGGTTAGAGCAGTTGGAGGAAAAGTTAGTTGGAGTTGAAAATCGTTTTTGAGATTCAAGCATTTTCAAGCAGAATCAAGCCTCAAGAAAGCTTCACCATCAACCATTGAGTGATTCTGGATTTATTTGAGCAAGCTTCATCACCAAATCGTGCCTCTGTTCAAAGCTTTTATAGGTTTTCTTTCTTCCCAAAATTCTCCTAATTTATGCTGAATTAGAGTAGATTATGCATGTGGTTAGGATCAGTGAACCTCCTAGATGGATTTAGGCTAAGATTTGTGGTTGTTTGAGAGAATTTTTGGATATGCACGATTTCTGTTTGGCTTCGAGTAGGCTTGGATCTTGAGAGAAAATGAAAAATAAGCATGTCAGGTTGTTATATGTGGAGAGAGGAAGAGATTGATACCATTTTTGTTGAGTTTGGTTAAGTTTTGTGACAGAGCCCTGTTCCCCTCGCCGGAGAAGACGACCAGAGTCTTCTCCGGCCACCACCTGAAGTTCCCTCTCATCTGAGGATTTGAAATGAAGGAGATGATCTTCCAACCGTTAGATCTGGCTAACCTTGTGGACTTAGTACACTAATCCAACGAGCTTGATTTGTTCTTAGAAGGTTGACTAGGGTTTTTATTACGTGGCATGGTATAGACTGTAGGATTAACATACTTTTGAGTTGATATTTCAGGATTAAGACACACCGTGTGCGTGAGTCAACTAAACCACACCCAATCCCCAGTGAAACGCGCCGTTTCACATAAACCTCCCTAGTGCCTGCTTGGCACGCTCTAGACCCTCAGATCCTTTGACCAGTCTCCTGATCCATTGGGTGTGGTTTTATTGCATTTCTTTTATTTCTTTAATTCATATCTTTATTCTTTTATTGCTAGCTTCATTTTTAATTCATTAAAAATAGCAAAAATTGTCAATAAATGCTGAGAAAAATCATGAGCACGAATGAACATTTTCCTTAATTTTGTGAACCCTTTAATTTCATTTTTGTTGAATTTTCCATTTAATTGCATATTTTCCTTTTAATTAGTGCATTAATAAATGTAAAAAATACACTTGTGCTTGCTGATTTTATTACTTGATCATGGTTTTGATTCAATGTCTAAATTTTTGCTTGATAGCTCTAGACTCCTTGATGGAATTGTATGATTTTTATTCTGATTTTTAGAGGCCTTTAGATATAGGTTTGAACTAGTTCTTTAGGACCATTCCCATTTGAACTTCCCATAACATACCTTTAAGTTTAGCATTTAGATAGAGCCCTTAAAGTTAGAGTTTTGCTCTGAAATTTTTACCATAGGTTTATGACATCCTTAGGGTCCCCTAGGATATTTATGAGATTTTTTAGGGATGATTTCCTATATTTATTAGATTTTACATGATGGCTGGTTTTTAGGGTGTCCCTAACCTAGCATATCACCTAGTTTGGCTTCAAAAGTGATCTTTTGCTAACTTTAGATTCCTCAATCCTTCTTGCTAGCATAAAGTATAGGTTGACACCTTTGTAGAATGATTTTAAATTCTTGATAGTGTTCATAAATCCCTTAGGATAGATATCCTTTAGTGCATAGATATTAGGGTTTCTTAGAGGCTTTTGTGGATGATTCCTCTCCTCTTTGTGCTTCCCTTTGCCTTGATCAATTCAAGCCATTCCAAGTTCTCCTAGTCCTTATCATGAGATCCCTTTTGTGAGAGCCTGGTCTTCCTTAGGAAGTACTCTGTGCATTCCATAAAGAGGTGAGCCATTAAGGACTACTCCTAATCAGATGAATCTAGTATAGTGCAATGGTGATTTCCTTAGGTTGTCACCATGCTTCCCATCATCTTAAATCATTCTCTTTGTCCTATTGACATAGGATCCCTCTCATGAGAGCCTGGTCTTCCTTAGGAAGTACTTTGTGCATTCCATGAAGAGGTTGAGCCATGAATGGACTCCTTGTGTTGAAACACATTGACCTAATCCTTTAGACCATTTCTAGGTTCTTAATCACCCACTATTTGTCCTATTGACATAGGATCCCTCTTGTGAGAGCCTGGTCTTTCTTAGGAAGTACTTTGTGCATTCCACAAAGAGGTTGAGCCCATGATGGACTCCTGTGCTGATGCACTTTAAATCAAAACTTTAGATTTATATCTAGGTTCTTCCTTAACAATCTCCTTGTCCTATTGACATATGATCCCTCTTGTGAGATCTTGGTCTTCCTTAGGAAGTACTCTGTGCATTCCACAAAGAGGTTGAGCGCATGATGGACACTTGTGCTGATGCACTTTAACCCAAAACCTTAGATTGACATTTAGGACCCACAGTCAGTTTCTCTGTCCTATTGACATAGGATCCCTCTTGTGAGAGCCTGGTCTTCCTTAGGAAGTACTCTGTGCATTCCATGAAGAGGTTGAGCCCATGATGGACTCTTGTATTGACACATATCCAACTTGATGTAGCCTTGGGATGATTTCCTTGTTGTTCTTCTTGTCTGCCTCTCTCCTGATGGATTGCTTGCATGATTGTTGTATTGATTGATTGACTATCTATTGCTGTGATGCATTAGGATAGGCTTGCATGAGTAGACACTCTTGTTAAGTGCATGACTGCATTCTTACTTGACTACCTGTTACTGTGATGCATTAGAGTAGATTTGCATGAGTAGATACTCTTATTTAGGTTATGATTGCATTGAAAGGTTGAGGTGGTCCTCCCTTTGCTTGGTTGTTTAATTGCTTTCATACTTGCCTTTGATTGATTGCATTGAAGGTTGAGGTGATCCTCCCTTGCTTGTGTGTTCTTTTTCTTCTGTGCTTGCCTTGTTTGCATTAGAAGTTGAAGGCTTCCTCCTTCTGCTTGTGCTGATGCATAGCATATCTACATGTCTTTATCTTAGTAGCTTGATAGCTTTGTACTCATCTGCTTAATGATTTTTGCTGGTGTTTACCTTTGGCATGTTCCCTTAGGGCTCTCATTTCCTTTGATAAGGATAGTGATGATAGAACTTTAGGATGAATCCATGTATGACAACAGTAGGGTAGATTCCCCCTTTCAAACTCAACCATAGGGCCATATTACATGACAACAGTAGGATGCTTGATAGTTTCCCCTGTAGAGTCCTTTCTCTTTCTCATCTCAAAACAACATTAAAACACATAATAAAGGCAAATTTATATCGTACGTTACGAGCCTTAAGCTATTTAGGAAATGTTGATTGGGGGGCCTTACGTCAATTACCTAGAGTGTTTAGTACACACCCTTAGGGCGATGTGCGACGCATTCATTCCTAAGTCATAGTCTCTAGTGCAGTATGAATTACAAACATTCATGAAAAACGCTTCTTTCGTAAGAGACTAAAAAACAAATTCAAACCTTTTTCCCTTGGGATTAGTTAAACTTCCTTTTATGATGAAAAGAGTATTGTTAAGCTTCGGTTCTACCGCAAACAGGCATTGTCCCTAACTGCTGGAACTGTTGTTTAAGTTTACTCGGGTAAAAACAAATGAATCAACCTGTGTTTTGTTTTATCTCGAACTACATTCGCTCAGATCTTTCATACCAGATGAAAGTACGTAGGCACAAGACGCGACGTCTTGGCGAGCAACCTTCCCCCATCACACGTAGTTAGCCGAACTACGTTGACTCTGACTTTCCCATTGTACGAGGGAATACGTAGGCCCAGAGCAGCGATGCTCTCTCGAGTCCTTTATTTTTCTTTTGAACCAGCCTTGATAGGTAGATAGATAAACAACCTGTCAGATAAACAACACAAGCATGGATCCCGTTGAGTACAACGGACATGAGGGGTGCTAATACCTTCCCCTTGCGTAACCGACTCCCGAACCCAGAGATTTGGTTGCGATGACCTTGTCTTTTCCTTTTCGTTAGGTTTTTCCTGATCGTTTCCTTTCCCTTCTTTGGGATAAATAACGATAGGTGGCGACTCTTTTGTCTTTGTCGACACCTTTTTTCACAGTAGCGACAGTTATCACAACCTTGTTGCACCCCAAAATTTGCCCAACCTATTTTGTTACCTAGCTTATGTTTCATTGCATCAGCATTTTGCATAGCATTGGTTCTCGAGGCAGGGGATCAAGGTTTTACTGTGGCTCAGAATTCGTTTTTAGCGCGACAAATCGCGAGCATCAGAAGAGGCGACATTTATTTTGCCCAGCGGCCGGTTTTATTTTGCAGGTTATGCTCAGATCAGGAAACAACATTCAGTCTACATCCATCATATCACAGTCACAGTATTCAAGAGCAAGTGTCAAAAGCTTAGCAGAGCTCAAAACGGCGAGAAATAGGCAAACAGACAGGTTTCCCTCCAAAAGGCGCCAAATTGAAATTTTTGAAGGTGTTAATCAGTTAACACATATGGTTAACCGATTAACCAAAGGAAAATCAGCCCAGAATTGAAGTTTTAACATCGTTAACCAGTTAACGCATATGGTTAACCGATTAACCATAACAGATTTTGCCTTGTACGTGATTTTGCAAGCCATTTGCACTTGGGGTCCAATTTTGACCACCTTGAAACTCATTTTTACCAAAAGAATGATCTAGAATGTTCTTGAAAGTTGGTTATTTCAATTTTCCCTCCAAATTCCCATGCCTAGCTCCAAACCAACTTTCCAATCCAAAGTCCAAACCCAACTTTGGGATCCAAACCTAGATGGTATTTAAGTGATCTACTCCAAACCAAAAGGAGCCAATTTTCATTTCTCACATCATTTTTTCAGAATTTATCAAAATTCTCTCAAATTCTCTCAACTTCTCCATTTCCAAAACCCACACTCAAAGCTCTTTTTTCATTAGGATTCATTGATTTTTCATTGAAATCAATGGATTCTTTAGCATAAACCTTCATCCATCCTCATCTTTGGGTCAATTTTCATAATCAATTTTCGTGCAAATTGAGATCAGATTTTGAAGCTTCAGTTGGAAGTGATTATTCGAAGTGTTTCAACTCGAATTTGGTGGATCTTCGTTCGTACAACCATAATTGGCTTGGATCTCGAAGTTTTCCGGATTTCTAGCATTTGAACTACTCAATTACAGCAAGATCAACACTAACCGGAGCAAATCTCCGCTTCGAAGGTTGGAGATTCTAGATCCATAACATTTTTGAGCTTATTTGCATTTCCATGATGATTTTCATATTCGATTGAATTTTGGTGGATTCCAATCCGTGTGAATTGCGATTGTGCTGTATAGACATGTTTGCATGTCTATTGGTTTTCTTTTTGCAGGTGTAATTTCGTGCTTATTTGATAAGCTGATCTGTTGGATAACTTGATTAAGTGATTTTGTGCATTAAGTGCTTTTTCTGTTGCTGTTTTTCACTTCTGGTGCAGTTTAATCGGTTAACCTATAGTGTTAACCGGTTAACCATTTCAAACTTTCAAAATTTTCTAAATATTAACAGTGTTAACCGGTTAACGTATAGGGTTAACCGATTAACCGGTTAACCCTAGGGGTTAACCGATTAACACTGTACCAGAATGTCGTATTTACTGTTTTACTTGCATGTTCGCGTACAGGTTCAATTCGAATCATCATAAATCAGTATGATGCATTAGGATTGAATTGTTTTGGTTGTTTGCCACTGTTTGTGGTTGATTAATCATGATGTTGTTGATATGTATGATCATTTTTCAATTGTTTGCATGCTTGCGTATGTGGTTTGAATCGATCATTCATTTGCATGTTCATTTGCTTTCATCTCTTGTTGTTCCCACATGTTTGCATCATTCTTGCATCGCTGTTGAGGTCGAGACGCGCTTGTGGCGGCTGCTACCCCACACATTTTTCCTCCCTCCCAACATTCTAGATGTGCATTTTCATGTTTGCATTTCTCTACTTGTGATTGATTCTTCCTTTGTTCTTCTTGTGCTTTCTTGCCATGATCCCCATAGGATTCCTAGTCCCTCCGTTTAGGATGGGAGTAGGAGATACATTAGGCTTTCAATCCAAGTATGCTAACATTAGGGTAAATGTTCCCCTTCAATCCAAACTTTAGGATCACTTTGCATGACAACGTTAGGGCCGAGTTTCCCTTTGACCTTCCGTGCGTCTTCTCTTTTCATCTTCATACAATCGTAACACACTTAATAAAGATAATGGATATTGTGCCATGAGCCTTATACTCAGGAAATGGTGATTGAGGGGCTTCTCCTCAATTACCTAGAGTGTTTAGTATACGTCCTTAGGACGATATGCGACGCATTCGATCCTAGGTTATAGACTTTAGTACAACATACATTATAAACACTCAAATTCAAAACACTTCTTCCCTAAAAAACACAAAACAAATTCAAACATTTTTTCTTCAGGATTAATCAAACTTCTTTTTCAAAAAAGGGTGTTGTTAAGCTTCGGTTCTACCGCAAACAGGCTTTGTCCTTAACTGTTGGAACGGATGTTTAACCCTACTCCGATAAAACACTTAATCAACCTGTGGTTTCGTGTTCGCCTGAACTATGTTTACTTTGATCTTTCATACCAGATGAAAGTACATAGGCACAAGACGCGATGTCTTGACGAGCAACCTTCCCCCCTTTTCTCCCGTAGTTAGCTGAACTACGTTGACTTTGACTTTCCTATCGCACGAGGGAATACGTAGGCACATAGCGGCAATGCTCTGCCGAGTCTCTTTTTCTTTTTCTTTTCGTCCCGCAAGCCTTGTAGGTAGATAGATAAACAACCCGTCAGATAGCAACAAGCGTGGATCCCGTCGAGTACGACGGACGTGAGGGGTGTTAATACCTTCCCCTTGCGTAACCGACTCCTGAACCCAGGACTTGGTTGTGATGACCTCGTCTTTCCCTTTTTCGTTAGGTTTTTCCGATCGTTTCCTTTCCCTCTCTTTGGGATAAATAACGAAAGGTGGCGACTCTTCTGTTTTCCCCCAGTTGTTTTTCGCAGTTGCGGCAGCTGGCGACTCTGCTGGGGACTCAGGTTCCCTATGCGAGTCAATCCAAGCACTTGTTTGGTTATCTTTTTGGGTTTTGTACATATGTGTTGTACTTTATGTACTTCCACACTTTACTTTCCCGTATTTTATTTTCAGCATATATTATTATTATTGTGCTGTTGTGGGGAGGGAAGTTCTGATGAGTGAAAAGCCAGACCCAGGCTTGAGAGCAAAGATAGCATTAGAGTGGAGATTAGTGGGGACCTGTTTGCTTAGCAAACACCAGTTCCCATGAAATTCACACTCAGACGAGATTCTCTTTGATGATTTCTTTCTGATCCTTAGGATTGGAACTGATCTTGGATCTGAGGATTGTCGACTCTCGAAACCGATCATTTATGACTCAGCTAAGTGAGACCTCTTCAGGGAGTGATGATGTCGAACCAGAAATGGTGAACGTATCATCATTTCGTGAAAGTTTGTGACGCTGAGGAACACATAGGATGCCTTACCGTATCAGTGGATAGGTCCATACCCGTAAGTGGGACTGGGGTTATGTAGGAAACTTTGACCTTCAGACAACCTGGTATTCTCTACAATATGAATCTGAGTTACTGGTTTCAGTGGGTTCCATTATTAGACTATGCTATTATACTTGCTGAAGCAGAGCCTTGAACTTTCTCGGTTAACAAGCACAACTATCTTGATCCCTTGTTTGTTGCATTAGCATTTTGCATGTTTGCATTATATTGCATTTGCATCTCATTTTTGCATATTCATCCTCATCCGGAACAGGGAGCTCACCCATCGTTTTTCTTCTTCGCTAGTTGGTTTCCCGACATTCACATTGGATTTGAATCAGCTTCAGGAATCATGGGTTCAGAGGAGCAGAACTTGGTTGTTACAAGGGCAGAGTTTGAACTGTTGAAGGATCAGTTGAGTCAATTCATGGAAGCTGTGACAGCCATGACTAGGGAAGAGGCCAATGATCAGAGGATCCCGGTGAATAATGTTGCTAAAACCCAGAATGTGCAGATTCCTGTCAGAGATAAAGATGCATCTTCTCTCCATGACACGGATTATCAGAATTTCACTTTCCCTGTGCCAGATCCTTAGAGGGTTGTTCCAAAGGTTAATGCTAAGAATCCACAGACTGCTGAATTTATGAGGAGATATCAGTTGTTGGAAGAAAAGCTTGATGTTTTGTTGGGTCAGAATACTCTCAATTTGAATGCTTCGAGCATGTGCTTAGTGTCAGGCCTTGTGATGCCTCCGAAGTTTAAGATGCCAAATTTTGAGAAGTATAAAGGGGATAGTTGTCTGAAGCAGCATTTGGTAATGTTCTGCAGGAAAATGACTTCATATGTCCATAATGACAAGCTGATGGTTCACTATTTTCAGGATAGTTTGAGTGGGGCATCGTTGAGTTGGTATATGAAGTTGGAAAGTGGTTGCATCAGATCATGGTTAGACCTAGCCAATGCCTTCGTGAAGCAATACAACTACAATCTCAACATGGCTCCTAGGCGCACACAACTGCAAGAATTATCTCAGGCAGACAATGAATCCTTCAGAGGGTATGTGCAGAGATTGAGAGAATTAGCTACTCATGTTCACCCCCCACTTCAAGATAGAGAGTTGGTTGATATATTCTTGGGTACCTTGAAAGGCCATTACTTTGAAAAGATGATTAGTGGCAGAGCGTCGAACTTTGCTGACTTGGTGATAATAGGGGAACATGTTGAGAGCGGACTCAAGAACGGAAAGATTCGGGACATCCCCTATGTCTCAGTGGATGAAAGTAAATCAGTTGCCAGTTCTCAAGAAGAATGGGAGAGAGGAAGTGATGTTGTCTCAGAATCTCCAGTATCTCAGGTTCAGTTTTCATACGCTTCAAGTGTTCACAGTCAACAATCATATCATCGTCAACCGCATTAACACGCCAGACAAAGGCCGAGATAGCCAGAGAGACAGTTTACTCAGTTGTCGGTATCGTACAGTCAGTTGTTGCCGGATTTGATCAAGAGGGGATTGATTGTGCCAAAAGAAATTAATCATGCAATTCCACCATATCCGCCACGTTTTGATATCAACGCCCACTGTGAGTACCATGCTGGGGCACAGGGACATTCAACTGAAGACTGTAAGGTGCTTAGAAGCCAAGTTCAGACTCTACTGGATTCCAACAGGTTTTCAATCACGTCTCAGGGTATTCAAATCAATGATCTTCCTTCATCCAGCCAGGCGGGTGTATCAGTTCATGTCATGGAAGAATCCGCTGAGAGCAGTTGTTCAGAAGAGTATTAAACTGAAGACTCAGTTGAGAGTTGTATTCCCGTGTAGCTTTTATTCATTACTATATGCTGACCATCACCAGGCTTGTTGGTTGGAGGTCACTCTATTTGCACTCAGTTACTCCTGTATGATGCATATATGTGTGATGGTTATCCCTATGCTCGGATCTTGGGTTTCCTGTTTGTCTTGTTGCTATTCTGAAATTTTCCCTGTTGCATACATATGTGTTTGCATTCTGCATAACTTTGATATTTGTGCATAATAGGTACTTCAGAACCATTGATCTTACTCCTTGTGCTTCCGAAGTTTGTTGCAGGATATTCGATCAGGAAGTTTACAAGAATCCCCACAAGGCTATGGAACAGATACGAGCAGAGCTAAGAGAAATTCGAGGCCAGATGGGGCAGTTCATGAGGGACATACAGATGCTCAGAGAGTAGAACCATCATCTGAAGACCCAGGTGGGTTTGATCATGGAAGTGGTAAGGAATATGCTCAGAAAAGAAGGTGATCAAGTGCCCGAGGCTGCAGTAAAGATGTTTGCTCCACTTTTGTCTGTAGAACCTATACCAAGGAATGATAGGCCTAAGAGATCCTCTGCACGGCCTGAGGCTCAAAACTTTTTGCGTCAGCAGCTACCTCCTGTTCCTCAAGGCAATCCCAGGATTAGGAAATACGGGCAAAAGACGAGACCCTGCAACATAATCCTTGATAAGATCCCTATGGATTATACTCAGTTGGTGCAACTCTTGCTCCAATTTCAGTTGGTTGAACCTCGGACTTTGGCTCCGTTGACTGGCATACCACCACCCGGATATAATGTAGATGCCCGTTGCGACTTCCACTCTGGATCACCGGGGCACGACGTAGCAAATTGTAAAGCTTTTAAGCATAAGGTTCAAGACTTGATTAATTTGAAAGCAATTGAATTCGTGCCGGGTGGCATGAAGGCATCAGGCAAATTCATCCCTTATCATGCAAAAGAGATGGATGTTCCCATTCCCTCACCTGAAGCTGAGAAAGATCAGGAGTATATCCTGCAATCTTTGGTGTCAGAATCCCCTTGCCCGCAGCAAGTGCCTGTTCCTGGGCCAAATTTGAGAATGACAGCGCCTGAGCCTAAGGATTGTCTTGACCAATACCAGCAGTTTCATGCTCCTCAACAGCGAGACTATCAGCGCCAGATTCAGCATAGGCCTCACAACAATTTGAAAAGAAGGAATACTCCTCTACATCCTGTGCCTATGACATATAGTCAGATGCTACCGTACCTAATTCAGAACTCTTTGGTGGGGCCCAAAGCTATCAAATCGTTGCCAGAACCTTACCCTCTCGGGTATGATCCCAGTGCTCGATGTGGATATCATGGGGGGTCCATGAGGCATTCGACCAAGAATTATGAGGCTTTTCAGGCCAGGGTACAACAGTTGATGGATAGAAGGTGTATATCCTTTCCGAGAGGAAAGTTGGTCGTACACCTCTCGTCTGATTGAGTCTGAAGACTTCCAAGGGTCACATCCCCGCAGCAAATCAATGTGAAAGCCCAGTTCCTTAAGGCTGGCAATTTTCGTTTTGTTCTGATATTTCTTTGCATTCGTAGTTTCTTTCCTGTCTATATGCAATTTTCGTTTGTAAAACTTGTTGTTTTAAATTAATATTGATAAATGAAATAAATATGCATGTTTTTGAATAAATCCATTTGTGTTCACTCTATTGCTTTCATTTATTTCCAACGCTGGTTTAAGTGGAATTTGGGGAGGATGACAAAATCGAAAGAAGCAAGCTTCTGACCGTATGCTTTTGAATAAAAACATGCTGATGATGTATAGGCATTGTTTCAAATCCACAAACACCGAAGATATAAGGAAGATAATCCCTTGTTAACCCCTTTGAGCTTAGTAGTAGGAGTTTCTTTCTGAAAACGGAAAAACCCTCAATCTTAACCCGGGACAGGGTAGGTGTTAGCTAATTTGACCGAGCGCCCAAATTGCGAAAGGAGTGTTACCGTTCAGGATAAATCACACCTATATAGGTCGTACCTAAAAAAACTACAATGGTTAAACCTTGTCGATAAGGAGTGAAACAGTCACGATCCCTTTAACAAGTCAGACAAGTCGATGTCATATGATTTGTTCAAATAAAAAAAGAGAAAAAAAAAAGCAAAAGAGAAGCCCGCTAATTCGAACCTTGCAAGCAAGCAACTTAGGCAAAAATTAGGGCACTTCGCTGGACTGCAAAATCGAGAAAAACTCAAAAGAGTTAGTCCAGGCAAAAGTTAGGGGAAAACAAAAAAAGAAAAGCAAAAAGGATTACGAAAGAAAAAAAGCGAGTGACTGTCACTTCAAAAAAAAGTGTGATTTCCTGAACTATCACTCCTATCTTATAACCTTTGAGAAGTGAGCGCTTCTGTCAAACTAGCTGAACATAGGATTGGAGAACATCACAGAGAATGGGTGGGTTAAAATGAACTTTGAGCCTATATCCTTTCTTTCAAACCTTGAACCTGACCACGTTACAACTTGAAAAAGTCCTAATTGAAGCAGGTTTGTTTCGAGAGCATACTTCGGTAAAGATCACATCGAAACTGATTCCCAATAGAGGATCTCCTACTTACAGCGTTGTATTAATGTTGACATGTTGATAAATAATTTGTTCATTATATGTCATAAACTTTTTCCAATTAACCGAATTAGATTTTCAAAACTATCATATGTATTGCATTTGATATGTCTTTTATGCAGAACAATTTGTTTTATTACGAGTAAGCGCTTGACAGCGGGAAAGTCTCTATGATGGAAAGTTTGAGCAGGTCAGATGCAGAATGCCTGAATACTCCGGTGAACTGGGGCAAGCTATACCGAATGATCATGATCAGGGGAGTCAGCCTCCAGAAGCAGGCTATCTGGGTCAATCAGATCGAGATTCTATAAACCCCTCGTAGCCATAAATACTGCTCCACGAACCAGCCAATCAGGGGCAAAGTCATTGCGAGACTGGGGAAGGTCATTCTAGGAGCACCAAAGTTATTCTTACCTGGAGACCGTTAATGCGAAGCACCTCTTCGAGGTCTGAGATGCTAAGGCAGATCAGGGTACAGAGATTGCAGATTTCCTTTCAAGGAACATCCCCACAGAGATCCCACAGGTTGGGACAAGATCAAAGATAGAAGAAATTATTCCTTTCCGTATCATCAGAGCTGCTTAAAGCTAATCAAGCAAGTTCAATCAACGGTCAAGTTCGAGACGAATGTCGGGAAGTCATGTTAATCAACCACCGTCAGGTTTCACCTGTCTTCCCCAGCAAAAGTCCAATCATACTTGGCACATCCGGTTGTCTCCAGCGGAGTTGGCGTTGTCTTCGGCATTTATTTTGCTGAAGCAAATTTGTGGTACCCAGCTTTCTCTGGCAGCCCGAGCCTGCATCTGCATTCTGCATATAATCATCATATTTGCATCGTATTTGCATTTCATCCTCAAATGCGTAGCATTTCCATTTCGTATGGAGCATTACGTCATAGAAACATTCAAGCATATGCATACGAGACATAAGCCAGTTTTCTATTAGCCTTCCACGACAACGTGAATCATCTCTGCAATGAATACAGGGGCATTTATTCAACAATTGTGTTCAGATAACTCATCAGTTTACCCGGGTTCTAGATCGTGCGTCATATTTTCTCTGTTCATCGGCCCGTTGAGGATGACTTCTCAAAACAAATTTTCTTTGTCCATCAGTCCTCTGATGATGACATCTCAACAGATTCTTTTTATCAATCTCCATTGATGATAAGTTTCCCCAACAAGTTTTCTCTTCGTCTATTCTTAGACGATGCGAGAGTTGGATACGTTTCCCCAGCAAGTTATCTCTCCGTCTATTCTTAGACGATGCGAGATTTCGATTTGGAGTTCTCTCCGTCTATTCTTAGACGATGGGAGTTTTAAAGATGATCTTCTGTTCGACGATTTGGACTCTGGATATGAGGTCGAGATATGGTTTTCTCTCCGTCTATTCTTAGACGATGCGAGATTCGGACATGGTTTTCTTTCCGGTTATTAGATGAGATGACATTTCAGGAGGGTTTTTCGTGCTGTCGATTCATATTGATGTCGTGGCTCTGTTGAAGAATGTTTGGTTCGTGTTGTCAATCACTATTGACGATATGACTCTTTGAAGATGGTTTTCTTTCTGTAAATCACTATTGACAATGTGGCCCTTCGAAGATATTTTCTTTCCATCAATTCCAATTAACGAAAGGATTCTGAAGGTTACTGAATGGGTTTGAAGTCCATTGGCATGATATACGGTCTTGGATACTATCTTTCCGTCTTTCTTTAGACAGCGTGAGTATTGGAGTCTTTCCGTCTTTCTTTAGACGATGTGAGTATTGAAGTCTTTTCGTCTTTCTTTAGACGATGTGAGTATTGGAGTCTTTCCGTCTTTCTTTAGACGATGGGAGTATTGAAGTCTTGCCGTCTTTCTTTAGACGATGTGAGTATTGGATGTCTACCCTCAGATGATGTGAGCGTGGTGGTTTTCTTTCGGTTTATCCTTAGACAAAATGACCGTTGGTGTATTTCCGTCTATCATTAGACGAGGTGAGTACTTATTTTCTTGCTGTCTACCCTTAGACAATGTGAAAGGATCAAGTGCACGTTGATCCGGCCTGTGGATTCAGTGCCTGTGGTGTTACACAGGTGACTGGCGGTAAAGTCAGGTGTTCTTTATCAAAAGATCAGCTAGTGTTGCCATGCAACTGTATTCAATTTTTAGAGATGTTGTTCCCAATCATTTTTGCAGTTTATTTCTATGGTTGGCAAATTTCCGGGTTTATTGGTATTCAACCGTCTTTTACCTCGAATGTTTGAAAGTCGTTCGCTTCTCAACCCTTCAGGTCCAAGTCGTTTGAATAGGGGCAGCTGTTGCACCCGAAAATTTGCCCAACCTATTTCGTTACCTAGCTTATGTTTCATTGCATCAGCATTTTGTATAGCATTGGTTCTCGAGGCAGGGGATCAAGGTTTTCCTGTGGCTCGGAATTCGTCTTTAGCGCGAGAAATCGCGAGCATCAGAAGAGGCGGGATTTATTTTGCCCAATGGTCGAGCGGCCGATTTTATCTTGCAGGTTATGCTCAGATCAGGAGACAACATTTAGTCTATATCCAGCATTATCACAGTCACAGTATTCAAGAGCAAGTGTCAAAAGCTTAGCAGAGCTCAAAACGGCGAGAAACAGGCAAACGGGCAGGTTTCCCTCCAAAAGGCGCCAAATTGAAATTTTTGAACGTGTTAATCAGTTAACACATATGGTTAACCGATTAACCAAAGGAGAATCAACCCAAAATTATAGTTTTAACAGCATTAACCGATTAACACATATGGTTAACCGGTTAACCATAACAGATTTTTCCCTGTACGTGATTTTGCAAGCCATTTGCACTTGGGGTCCAATTTTAACCACCTTGAAACTCATTTTTACCAAAAGAAGGATCTAGAATGTTCTTGAAAGTTGGTTATTTCAATTTTCCCTCCAAATTCCCATGCCTAGCTCCAAACCAACTTTCCAATCCAAAGTCCAAACCCAACTTTGGGATCCAAACCTAGATGGTATTTAAGTGATCTACTCCAAACCAAAAGGAGCCAATTTTCATTTCTCACATCATTTTTTCAGAATTTATCAAAATTCTCTCAAATTCTCTCAACTTCTCCATTTCCAAAACCCACACTCAAAGCTTTTTTTTCATTAGGATTCATTGATTTTTCATTGAAATCAATGGATTCTTTAGCATAAACCTTCATCCATCCTCATCTTTGGATCAATTTTCATAATCAATTTTCGTGAAAATTGAGATCTGATTTTGGAGCTTGAGTTGGAAGTGATTATTCGAAGCGTTTCAACTCGAATTTGGTGGATCTTCGTTCGTACAACAACAATTGGCTTGGATCTCGAAGTTTATCAGATTTCTAGCGTTTGAACTACTCAATTACAGCAAGATCAACATTAACTGGAGCAAATCTCCGCTTCGAAGGTTGGAGATTCAAGATCCATAACATTATTTAGCTTATTTGCATTTCCATGATGATTTTCAGATTCGATTGAATTTTGGTGGATTCCGATTCGTGTGAATTGCGATTGTGTTGTGTAGACATGTTTGCATGTCTATTGGTTTTCTGTTTGCAGGTGTAATTTCGTGCTTATTGGATAAGCTGGTCTGTTAGATCACTTGATTAAGTGATTTTGTGCATTAAGTGCTTTTTCTGTTGCTGTTTTTCACTTCTGGTGAAGTGTTAATCGGTTAACCTATAGTGTTAACCGGTTAACCATTTTAAACTTTCAAAATTTTCTAAATGTTAACCTTGTTAACCGGTTAACGTATAGGGTTAACCGATTAACCTGTTCAAAACTTCAGATTTTTCAAACATTTTAAGGTGTTAACCGATTAACCCCAGGGGTTAACCGATTAACACTGTACCAGAATGTCGTATTTGCTGTTTTGCTTGCATGTTCGCGTACCGGTTTGATTTGAATCATCATAGATCAGTATGATGCATTAGGATTGAATTGTTTTGGATGTTTGCCACTGTTTGTGGTTGATTAATCATGATGTTATTGATATGTATGATCATTTTTCAATTGTTTGCATGCTTGTGTATGTGGTTCGAATTGATCGTTTGTTTGCGTGTTTGTTTGCTTTCATCTCTTGTTGTTCCCACATGTTTGCATCATTCTTGCATCACTGTTGAGGTCGAGACGCGCTTTTGCGGCTGCAGCCCCACACATTTTTCCTCCCTCTCATCATTCTAGATGTGCATTTTCATGTTTGCATTTCTCTACTTGTGATTGATTCTTCCTTTGTTCTTCTTGTGCTTTCTTTCCATGATCCGCATAGGATTCCTAGTCCCTCCATTTAGGATGGGAGTAGGAGAGACATTAGGCGTTCAATCCAAGTATGCTAACATTAGGGTAGATGTTCCCATTCAATCCAAACTTTAGGATCACTTTGCATGACAACGTTACGGCCGAGTTTCCCTTAGACCTTCCGTGAGTCTTCTCTTCTCATCTTCATACAATCATAACACACTTAATAAAGATAATGCATATTATGCCATGAGCCTTATACTCGGGAAATGGTAATTGAGGGGCTTCTCCTCAATTACCTAGAGTGTTTAGTATACATCCTTAGGACGATATGCGACGCATTCGATCCTAGGTTCTAGACTTTAGTACAACATACATTATAAACACTGAAATTCAAAACACTTCTTCCCTAAAAAACACAAAACAAATTCAAACCTTTTTCCTTTGGGATTAATCAAACTTCTTTTTTAGAAAAGGGTGTTGTTAAGCTTCGGTTCTACCGCAAACATGCTTTGTACCTAACTGCTGGAACGGATGTTTAACCCTACTCGGATAAAACACTTAATCAACCTGTGGTTTCATGTCTGCTCGAACTATGTTTGCTATGATCTTTCATACCAGATGAAAGTACGTAGGCACAAGACGCGATGTCTTGGCGAGCAATCTTCCCCCCTTTTCTCCCGTAGTTAGCCGAACTACGTTGACTCTGACTTTCCCATTGCACGAGGGAATACGTAGGCACAGAGCGGCAATGCTCTGCCGAGTCTCTTTTTCTTTTCCTTTTCGTCCCGCAAGCCTTGTAGGTAGATAGATAAACAACCCATCAGATAGCAACAAGCGTGGATCCCGTCGAGTACGACGGACGTGAGGGGTGCTAATACCTTCCCCTTGCGTAACCGACTCCCGAACCCAGGACTTGGTTGCAATGACCCCGTCTTTCCCTTTTTCGTTAGGTTTTTCCGATCATTTCCTTTCCCTCTCTTTGGGATAAATAACGAAAGGTGGCGACTCTTCTGTTTTCCGCCGGTTGTTTTTCGCAGTTGCAGCAAACCTCAAACTTGAATTGTTGATTTTCCTCAAGTAACTTGCTTGCATTACCAATTCCAAACAAAAAAATAAGTTGCACAATCTCAATTTAACATCACCCTATGAAATTTTCTTTACATAACCATCATTCTAGCTTCCAACTCCAATCCGAAAAATTCAGAAAACATCCATAATCTTTGACAAGTACTCAACCTGTCTCTCATCTCACCATGGCTCACTCAATTGATAAGGTTGTCTCTCAATCAACATGTAAAATCGTTTATACTGAGTTTGATCATGTTCTAATAAAGTTCATCAAAGAAATTAAAACACACATATTTGAGGGAATTTTTCGTTGTATCTTAGCTTATGTTCGGGTAGGATATTTTTAGGAAACTAGGTTTAAACCTTTGGAGTAAGGTACATAGTTGTCCTCTTGTTATCATACCTTTTTTTCGCTTATTAACGGTACTATAAAGATCTGCTATTGTGGTCCTGAATATTCATTTTTCATTTCTTTTCTCTTGTTTTCTTTTCTGTAGAAGTTATTTTTAACTTCTTATTTTCTCAAAATTTTGAATTTTTGACCAATTTTTCTCTAGTACCCCAACCCCAAACTTAAAGTTTGCTCACTTCTAAGAGAAACTCCAAACATATTCTTTTTCATACAACTTATGAACTAAACATTTCTACCTAACTCCAAAGAGAGAGTGGAAATATGAAATCTTTCAAGTCATATGGCTACTAAATAAGGCTAAGTCACCGAAAGAAGGGCTAAGCTCAAAGTGGTTAGCAATAGATGTATCCCATTACTACAGGGTGGTTATAAAGGCTCAGAGATAAAAGCAATAGATGTATCCCATTTCCTTGAATGGTGCTTTTGGTACATTTGTTCAATCTACAAGTGTAATTTTTGTAAATCTAAAAGAAATAACAGATGCAAACTCATTGATTAAAGACAAACATTATTGAATTAATACAATGGGGAAGAACACTTATAAGTGATGTTACTCTTCGTTAGGTATACATTCAAGAATAAAAAAAACTTCTAAAAATAAAAAACTAGTTATATGTCTTCTCATATGTTATCATTGCGGAAAAGATCATGCATGTCATTCATAGTGTTGTTGAAATCATTATTTTTTCGGGTCCATTATGCTTTCATGTGCTCTCTTATCCTTTCTTTCTTTTGATCTTGATTTGTGAGGTATTTCTCCATCTCTTAAGTGGTTGCAAAACAGGCTCTTAAACTTTGAGCAAGCGTGTGGTCTTCTTGTGGTTATAGAAGTCTCTGATTACATGAGCAAATCTCAGGGGTTCAGCATACAAAGTGGGTGAAACTTATATTATCCACCTTGTAACCCCCACTGCACGAGCTTCCATTCTTCTCTGAAACTCTGATACCTGTTGATTTCCTTGCAATTGCAATGGCTGCTGCTGCACATGAGATTGGTAGAATTCTTCTTCGTTCCCTGCTAGATTATCGTCTTGATCATGTTGAGTTGCTTCTGCTGGGAGATTATGTTGCAGCTTCCTAGTTGTTGAAGCGTTGAGAGGTGCTTTTGGACCTATCATCTCGTCCTCGGGGTAGATGGGTACTCCAGCTCTTCTGCACAATTCATTAATACAAAAAATTTCCACAAGCTCATTGTGTAGCGTTAGCCATATATTTAATATTTTCATAAATTAAACGCCCCAAAGTAATTGGCTCACCCCTTAAAAGATTTAAAAGTCCTAAACACTGCTTCATAATAAATTGTGATTGGTTAGATGCGACTTCTAGAGATTGCACAAAAAATGAAGCCCACACCTTTGAAATATGGAGAAATTCAGCGGTTTTAAGCCACAATGCTAAGCCACGCTCAATCACCCATTTTGCCCATGGTCCATTAAAAGCTTCAAGCATCTCTTGTAACATGGCTTCATTTATCAAATGATGGTCATTCCTATAAGTTCTAAGAGCACACACAGGAGGAGGTGGAAGATTGAAAAGAGAGTTAATACCACTAATAGAGTAACCTATATACTTACCTCACACATAGGAATTTTAGGTGCCCACATCGCTAAAAGCCTCATTTCCATAAAATTCTAGGCCTATGGTTTTATTGGTTTCTTGAATCAGATTATTGAAACTTAACCAACACCGCTGCTGCAGCATTACCACCACTTCTTTGAAGCCTCTCAAGTCCTCTCATGCAAAAGATCTCTCTCTTAGAATGTGGTAGTCCATTAACTCTAGATATTTTTCCATATTAGCTTCAGTAAGAAACTTGAGATTGGGAAATGTGGGAGTATTAGGTTCTAAGGAAGCTCGTGAAGACGAACCTCTTGTAAATCTTCCTCTTTTTGAAGCCATAATTCCTGCAACAACACAGTAAAATAACACTACATAGAGAAAAAAATATTAAGCAGAGATTGTGATCAGAGGGAATTTGTGACGAAGAAAAAGTAGAAAGAGAGTTGTGAGGAGAAGAGATTCAAAATATCTATTTGTAGGTGTAGCACCCCAAAATTTGCCTCCTCGTTCCTTGACCTACTAGCTTATGTTTCTCAACATTTTTTCATTTCTGCATATCATGGGATTGGCTCTCGGGACATGGGATCAAGGTTTTTCATGACTCAGGGTTCATTTTCATTGCAAGAGTTTAAACAACGGGCGTCAGAGACTTCGACATTTATTTTGCCCAGCAATCGAGTGGCCGATTTTATTTTTATTCAATAGGTTATTTTTAGCATAGGAGATAGGTCATAGATATCTCAAGCATTCTCACAGTTATGATGTCAAAGGGCAAGTTTCAAAGGCTTAATAGGGCTCAGAACAGATGAAAATGGACGAATGTGCAAGTTTACCTCCAAATGGCGCTATTTTTGAAAATCTGCGAGTGGTTAACTGATTAACCATTTTGCACTAGCAAATGGATAATCAATTAACGAAAGGAAAATTCACCTAGTAACGTGCATTTTCATTGCTGCCACTTTTGAGGTCTATTTTGAATACTTGTGAATCTGATTTTACACTAGAAGAAGGATCTAGAATCACTCTAAATTTGGTTTAACTTTCAAAATTAATTCAAATTCCCACTAATTTTCTATTCCTAATCCTATTCCAATTTCCATAACCTCAATCCAAACCATAATTCTAATCCCAACCAAGAGCCTATTTAAGTGAATTTGCTCCAAACCTCACCATAATTTCCAATTTTAGATTTCACACTCTCATTCTTAAGAATTTTCTCTCAAAATTCTCTTAACTTTCCTACACTCTAAACTCTCTATTAAAGGTCTCTTCACTTGAGTTCTTTGATTCTTCATTGGAATCATTGAATTCTAGAGCTAAACCTTCATCATTCATCTCCATTATCTTCGATTCATCACTTGATTTTTGTTTGATTTGGATCTGATTTTGGAAGTAAGTTTATAAGTGATTCTTGGATCAATTTTGGCTTATTTTGGCTTATTCTTCACTTCTATTGCAAGAAAGCTCTTGGATCTTGAAGATTCCTTGGGTTTCTAGCTTGGATCTATCAATTTGTAGTAGATCAACACTTACCAAAGCAAATCTCAGCTTTGAAGGTTGGTTAATTCTAGATCCATTATTATTTTGAGCTTATTTAAATAATCACAATGTAAATCTTCAGTTTTTGATTGATTTTTGTGATTTTGATCTTTGTGATTTGTGATCTCAATACTGGATTAAGTTTGATTGATGTTTGATCACTGATTTTTGGTGTTAAATTCGTGCATAATTGTTTACATGATCATGTGGATGATTGCACATTGAATTAATTGCTGAAAGTGTGTCTGTATTGTTGTTTTTCTTCTTCTCGTGCAGTGTTAATCGATTAACCAGTTGCAATACAAAACTAGTTAATCGATTTACCAGTGCACTTTTTGAAGTTTTCAAGTGGTTAATCGATTAATCAATTTGCACAGGCAAATGGTTAATCGATTAACACTACACCAGAATGTGATTTTTGGTTGTTTTCAAGCATGTTTTGATTTCTTTCCACCTCTAACATTCATGGATCGATATGATGCATTTGTGTGGATTGTTTTTGACTTGTTTCATCATGCTTGATTGTTTAATCTCAATTTTTCGACGTGTGACTTTTGGTTTCCGTTTGAATCATTAACATGTTCATGTTGTTTGATTGATGTGATGAACACATGCTTGGATTATTTAAATTATGTTAGTGATTAATTGTTGATGATCATCTTGTTGAAGTTTTCACTTTTGGTTTCCACTTTTTGAAGTTTTAAAGTGGTTAATCGATTAATCAATTTGCACAGGCAAATGGTTAATCGATTAACACTACACCATAACGTGATTCTTGGTTGCTTTCAAGCATGTTTTGATTTCTTTCCACCTCTAACATTCATGGATTGATATGATGCATTTGTGTGGACTGTTTTTGACTTGTTTCATCATGCTTGATTGTTTAATCTCATTTTTTCGACGTGTGTTTTGGTTTCTGTTTGAATGATTAACATGTTCATGTTGTTTGATTGATGTGATGAACACATGCTTGGATTATTTAAATTATGTTAGTGATTAATTGTTGATGATCATCTTGTTGGATCATGTGAAGCATGTTCATGTTCACTTTCGATTCCGTTTGCCGCATGCTTGTTTGATTGCATAATCGATGTTTAAAGCATGTTGATCTTGTTGATTCTTTATGGTGCAATGTTGTTAATCAATGATGTTTGATTATTGATGCATATCCATCCTTGCATGTTATTTGTTCATGATTGGTGCTTGCTCATACTTGTTTGCGATAAAACATGCTTACTGCCATGCTTTTACAGTTGTTGTATTTTGAATTTGCATGCTGTCTATATTATGCTTGCTTGTTGCCTGCCCCTTTTACACCTACTTTTGTGCTGAATTGGTAGCTATTAAATGATGTTGTGCTGCCTTGCTGGATTTTATTGTTGTTTTATGCAGGAAGTGCTGTTGTAGCTGCTGTTTTTACTTGTTTTCTTGCTTTTCGCCCTGCCTTTGCATGCTCCCTTAGGGTTCCAATTCCAAATTAATTTCTGATTAATTTTAGGATTAGGATAGACATTAGGAGTGCAATCCAAGCATGATAATAAGTAAGCTAGTCCTTTTTAACCTCAACCTTAGGTCCATATTTTGTATGCTAACATTAGGATAGAATTCCCATTTGCATCCCGATCTTAGGGCCATTTTGCATGACAACGTTAGGACCAAGTTTCTCTTAGACCTTTCGTGCATCTTTCTCTCTTCTCATCTCAAAATAATGCTAATACACGTAATAAAAACGATGAATATTGTGTGTCACGAGCCTTAAGCATATGGGAAATGATGAGTGGGGGTTTCTTTTTACTTGTCTAGAGTTTTTAGTGTACGCCCCGCAGGCGGTATGCGACACATTCGCTCATGTATCATAGTCTTTAGTGCAACGTGAATCACAAAGCAAACTAACTCACTTCACTAAAACTCACAAACAAAAGTCAAACCTTTTTATCCTTCGGGATTTGTGTTTCGAACTTATTTTCAGAAAGAGTACGATACTTTTTAGTTATATCACAAACACGCATCGACCCTAACTGTTGTAATGGGAACTTAACGTCACTCATAAAAAACACTTAACCAACCTATGGTTTCATAGTTATCCAAACTATGTTTGCTCTGATTTCTCATGCCAGATAAGGATACATAGGCACAAGACGGCGATGTCTTGGTGAGCAACCTTCCCCCTTCACCCGTAGTTTTCCAAACTACGTTGGCTCTGACTTTCCCATTGTACAAGGGAATATGTAGGCGGCGATGTCCTATCGAGTCTCTTTCTTTTTCTTTGTTTCCATTTCCGTTTAGCAGTAGCTTATAGATAAACACACCCTTTGATTAGACAACAAGCTGGATCCCGTTGAGTACAACGAACGTGAGGGGTGCTCATACCTTCCCCTTGCGTAACCGACTCCCGAACCTAAGATTTGGTTGCGATGACCTCGTCTTTTCCCGTTCTTCAGGTTTTCTTCGATCGTTTCCTTTCCCTCTCTTTGCAATAAATAACGTTTGGTGGCGACTCTTCTATTTTTTTGCAGGGTGTTTTTCGCAATTACGACAGCTGGCGACTCTGTTGGCGACTCTGTTGGCGACTCTAGTTCCCTATGCGAATTAATTCTAGCGCTTGTCTGTTTTGTGTCCTTGGGTGTTTACTTTTGTGCAGTAATTTGCTTTTATGTACATTATATATTGTATATTATTGTACTTTCATTTTACTGTTGCATATTATATTATGGTGTTGTTGCTGTGTTGTTAGGTGGGCTGTTCCATGAGAGATAAGCCCAATACTCAGTCTTAAGTACACACACAGGATTAGTGTGGAGAGTAGTGTGGACTTATGTGGCATTTAGTCATGCAAGAGTTCGCACAAAATTCACGTCTAGATGAGGTTTTCTTTGGAGATATCCTATCCTGCACATTTAGGATAGTTGAGGGGTGTTGAATTAGAAAGCTATGTATGATGCCAAACCAGAAATGATAAATGTATCATTGTTTCTCAATCTGAGAGTTCGTGATACTGATGACCTGCATAGGATGTCGTACTGTCCAAGACTAGAACCTACATGTGAGAGGGGTGGGTTTTGCAGGAAACTTTGATCTTTAACCAACCCGATTTTCTGGTTTTCTTGTCAGAGCAGGCCTTTGATCTTGGGTATTTTGGTTTTCTATCACCTCGGTGTTCTAGTTTTCTGGGTTTTCTTATCAGAGTGGAATTCTGGTTATATTTAGTCAACAACACAACAATAATCTTGAGCATTGGATACCTTGATCCGGTGTTTGCATCTGCATAATCATCCTGCATTTAACATTGCATGTTTATGTGTTTTACAGGTTCTTATCTCTCATTTGATTTCGGTCATGGTTTCCTATAGAGATGGAGGCTGAGAAAAGGAAGATCACTTTGTACAAGTTTCCTTCACTAGATTTGGGACCTTTATTTGGTCTATTTTCCATGGCTGATCCCGGGGTCCTTGAGGTATTCAGAAGGGATTATGGGAGGATTTTGAGTCTTGTCCCTAAGATCACAAGCTACGAGCAGGGAGCCATCCTCACTCTATTATAGTTTTATGATCCTTCGCTACGCAGTTTCACCTTCTCAGATTATGTGTTGGTTCTGACTTTGGAGAAGATTGCTTTTATCTTGGGAGTCCTGGTACAGGATGAGGTACCATTATTTCATTCAGAGGAAGAACCCGATCTCGAGAAGTTTGCTAACGCTCTTTATTTGAGTGCATCTGAGTTGGTAGATCATATTGTTAGCAGAAATGGAGTTTCTGGCTTTACCTTATCTTTCTTGGTGGATAAATCCCGGAAGTATGTTGTAGAGGGTTGTTAGGTGGTTTTTATCACTATCATGGCTTTGCGTATCTATGGCATTGTACTGTTTCATAACATACCAAACTTCGTTGACATGGATGCCTTTCATATATTCCTTTCCAAGAATCCTGTACCCACTCTTCTAGGAGACTTGTACCATTCAGTTCACTACAAGAATGAGAAGAGGAAAGGAAAGACGGTTTCTTGTTGTACACCACTTCTCCACAAGTGGTTTACAGATCATCTTCCTCGTCCTAGAGCTTTTGTGGATTCAAGGAATTCATCTTAATGGTCTAAGAGAGTCATGGGTTTGACAGCCAAGGATATTGTCTGGTTTAAGCGAGATCTGCTTGGTAAGGATATTATCTTCAATTGTGGTAGCTTCCTCAATGTGTCGTTGATGGGGAGGAAAGGGGGAATTAACTACAACCCTTCTCTCGTTGTCAGACGACTTGGGTATGCTTTGAGGGGACCTCCGAAGGATGATGAAGTGCAGGGATCTCTGTACTTTACTGGTGCAACTGACCCTGGTGTTCTGGTGAGATTCGTTGATGCGTGGGATAATATCCACAAGAGGGGGAAGCTTTCTTTAGGGAAGAGTGATTGTCGAGCCTATGATCCATACTTGGAACAGATTCAAAAAAGGGTTGAGAAGATACTTTTGCCTTTCTCTGTTGAGAAACCCTTATATCTGTTGGTGATTGAGCATCCTACAATGATTGATATCCTAAGGTACAACAAGCTTTGGGCAGAGAAGGAAAGGTTGTGCAAAGAGAATGAAGAGTTGAAAAAGGAGATCAGTCAGTTGAAGCATGAGGTGAAGCTGTTTACTTGGATAAGATGAAGTCAGAATCTTTAACCAAGCTGGAGAAAGAGCTATCTGAGGAGATCAGGGTGCGAGAGAGGATTGGTCAGGATATGAAGAGTACTGATAGTATTTTGAAGCATAGAAAGAAGGATTTAGACAGAGTGTATCTGGAGTATCCAAATTCAATGAGCAATGGAATGCTACAGTAACTGCTAACAAGAACAGGGAAGACCAACTTCACAGTCAGATTGATAAGTTGAAGGCGCAACTTAAGATCAGAGAAAGAAAAGTGATGGTAAAATCGTTCCGTAGATGCACAAGCGAGCAGAAACTACATGAGACTCTATCAGCGTATGAAAAGCTCAAGATTCAGGCTGACTCGAAGAGACCCAGGTTGGAAGATTCCTTTGGTGAAGATGCTTGAGAGGAGTCTTATCATTGTCTCAAAGATGTTATACACAGAAGGGACATCCTCATCAGAGAGTTGGTTGCTAGACCAGATCATCCAGACATGAAGACGATGCTCAATGGGGCTCAGACCTCGAGTAAGGAGCATGGTTGTTGGGGAGGATCATCTTCTGATATGTCATAGTTGTTTTTCTTCTCTTGTATCTTGATCATCACCAGATCTGTTGGATAGGATTAGTACCTTTTTGTATTCAGACCTTTTTCATTTGTAGCTTAGTATTGGCTCAACTTTACTTGATATATGAGAAGATTTATTATTGTATTCTTATCCATCTCTACTATTCATGTATATTGAAATCGAAATCAGGGGGGGGGGGGGATCTCCCTATAAATACATAGACATGTTTTCATTTTTCATTTTGCATTTTCATTTGTATCGCATGTGTCTGCAGTGGCCTTTTGTTCTTATCTTTGCTTGGTTTTCTTCAGTAACAGGATTGAGGAATTTAGCTTCCATAGATACTCAACTCGAGGGAATTAGTAGCGAATTATGGATCAGGTTCAGGCTCAGTTACAGGAAGCCAGGGCTCGCATGTTCTAGTTTATGGGGCTTATGTAGAATGTTGCCAACGGACAGGAACAATTGAGGACGCTGGTTCAACCTCTAATAGCACGGGTCGAGGAAGAGGGTGTTTTGCATGGAGGATCTAGTATTATTCCTCCACCTGTTGGTGGTTCTGTTCCACAAGGCACTAATATTCCTACTGTTGTTATACCTCCGGGCGGAGGTGCTGTTCATGAAGCTGGTAATGTTTTTGGTGGAAGTGTGTACACTGTGCACGAGGTTGCTGGTCCTCAATGGGAAGATCATCAAGATGACGTCTTTTCTATGAGAGATATGCAGGGTGGTTTGCCTTCTGAAGCTGATAAGAGGTTTAAGTTAATCAAGGAGAAGATGAAGTCTTTTGAGAACCAAAATTCTTTGGGGCTTGATATGTCAAATCTTGGTCTAGTTCTCAGGGCCAGGATTCCTCCGAAGTTCAAGGTACCCGATTTTGATAAGTACAGAAGGACTACATGTCCTAGAGTACATATATGTGCATACTTTAGAAAAATGTCTGCATACTCTGACGATGAGAAGCTGTTAATGCATTTTTTTTCCAAGACAATTTGGCAGGAGCGTCTTTGGAATGGTATATGGGGCTTGAAAGAACCCGTATCCGAAGCTGGAATGAATTGGCGGAGGCCTTCGTTCGCCACTATCAGTACAATAATGGTATGGCGCCAAACAGGGTACAATTGCAGAGTTTGTTGCAGAAAAACAACGAGAGCTTCAAAGAGTACGCCCAGAGGTGGCGGGAATTAACAGCAAGGGTGCAACCTCCCATAGCGGAGAGAGAATTGACTAACATGTTTATGGCTACATTTCCCGAGGTGTATTACAAGAAGCTGATAGGTTGTATGTCTGCAAGTTTTTTTGACCAGGTGATGGCAGGTGAGAGAGTGAAAAGTGGAATTAAGTCTGGGAAAATTCCAAATGATAGTGGATCCTCTTCGGGAGGAATGAAGAAACCATATACAGCAACCCCTAAGAAGAGGGAAGGGGATGCTAATGCTATTTCTCACAAGGGTAAAGGTAGAGAGAAATCTCAGTATCATCACCAAGTTGCTACTGTAGCCATCCCGACTGCACCTCAGCAACAAGTTAGTGCTCCACGACCTTACGCCGGCAGACAGAGAATGAAGAACAGACAATTTGAGACTCCTCCGATGTTGTACTCACAATTATTAAAACATCTGCTTCAGTTGCAACTTATTCATAAGAGAACTTTGGCACCTTTAACCAGAGCTCCTCCTCTAGGTTATGATGCCAATGCGAGATGCGAATTACATTCAGGAATCCCAGGCCACAATATTGATAATTGTAAAGCCTTCAAGCACAAGGACTTGCTTAACTCAAATGATATTAGCTTCACCAATGAGGGGTCTAATGTGAATCAAAACCAAATTCCGAATCATGGTGTGGCAAGGGTGAATGTTGTTATCAACGGAGAAAGAGTAAGTATGGTAACGGATGTGGAGGATTCAAAGACTCCGTTGAGATTTGTGAAAGACAAGTTGTTGAAGGGGGGAGTATTCTTGGGATGTTCTATTGACTGTTCAAAGTGTGAAGTGCAACCTGAGAGCTATGATCTTTTGAAGAACGGTATTCAGAGATTGATTGACAATGGTTATCTACAGTTCGACAGAGGTATTGGGGAAGATATTGATGATAAAGCTAGTAATGACGGAAGAGATATTGCCAGAAGTCCAATTCCTTACCGAACGATTAACATTTCAACGCCTGCTAGGCCAGCGCTAATGATCATTATTGTTCCAGGACCCATATTGTATGAGAGCACCAAGGCCATTCCATGGAACTATGGGGTAGAAGTGTTCTGTAACAGGCAGAAACATGAGTTGACTAGTTCATCATATAGTGGTTCTACTGTTGAGAATATAGTGGGCACAGGTGGGATCACTCGAAGTGGAAGAGTCTTTTCCCCGTCAGAGGCTAATGCTAGCAGGACCGACAAGGGAAAGGGAAAGGCGGTGGTTGAGAATGATGGACATCAATAGGCTGGCGGTGACAGTTCATTTTCCAAAGATGCCGAGGAGTTTATGAGGATTATTCACAAAAGTGATTAAAAGATTATAGATAATTTAAATCAAACTACTTCGAGGATTTCTATTCATTCATTGTTGTTGTGTTCTGAGGCATACCGAAACAATTTGTTGAAGATCTTGAATTCAACTTATGTACCACAGGAAATTTCAGTTAACCAATTGGAAGAGGTTGTGGCGCACGTTAATGCTGGCAATGGTTTAGGTTTCACCTACCTAGATTTGACTCCTACTAGGAGAAATCATAACCATGCTTTACATATTTCTATGGAGTGCAGGGGATCATTGTTGTCTCATGTTCTGGTTGATACAGGATCGTCACTCAACGTGCTACCCAAAAAGGCATTAATGAAATTGGATACGCAGGGGTTGATTTGTACACCAAGTGATTCGGTAGTGAGAGCATTTGATGGCTCAAAGAGGTCTATATTCAGAGAGATCACCATGCCAATTTAGGTTGGACCCGGGACCTTCAATTCAACTTTCTATATAATGGATATCCAACCAGCGCACGACTGCTTGCTTGGCCGACCATGGATACATGCTGCGGGAGAAGTTACGTCAACCTTACATCAGAAGCTGAAGTACACGATGGAGGGAAAGGTTGTGACGATGTGCGGCGAAGAAGATATCATGGTGAGCCATCTGTCATTTTTCAAGTACATTGAGGTGGATGGGGAAATCCACGAAACACTCTGCCAAGCCTTTGAAGTAGTGCAAATTCAGGAGAAGCCTCCTGTTAAAGACAAAGGCCCAGAGGTTTCTATGTCATCCTTCAAAGAAGCCCATGCTATTATTGAATCTGGATCTTCGCAGAGGTGAGGCCAGGTGCTTGATGTTCCCGTCAAACAAGACAAATTCGACCTATGGTTCAAGCCCTCCATTTCTTCTCAAAACTCTCCCAGATAAAGGGGACCTGTTCAATTCACCAGCGGTGGAGTCATAATTGACAGGATTCATGCCATAGAGGAAGACGAAGGTGATATCGTCTGCGATATGGATGCTTAGATTTGTCCATGTGCTCCCGTCCAGAAGCTGTGCAACTGGACCATCGAAGAGGTCATTCATGTTACTACTGCAGAATATTTTCTCTCAGATACCATCAATTCAGATTCAGTTATGGCTTCATATAACTTTGATAATCCTATTTATCAAGATGAAGAAGAGACTGATGAAGACTATGAACTACCCGAAGAGTTAGCTAGGTTTCTAAAGCAAGAGGAAAAGTTCATTGTGCCTCATCAGGAGGATATTGAATTCATCAATCTGGGTATCGAGGATGACAAGAAAGAGATCAAAATTAGGTATGCATTGGAAGACAGTGTCAAGAGAAGATTGGTTGAAATACTCTGTGAGTATAAAGATATCTTCGCTTGGTCTTACCAAGACATGCCTAGGCTGAATACAGATATAGTGGTACACCAGTTGCCTCTCTGAGAAGAATGTCCGCCAGTCAAGCAGAAGTTGAGAAGGACGAGGCCTGACATGGCAGTCATGATTAAAGAAGAAGTTCAGAAGCAGTTGAATGTAGGTTTTCTTGTTGTTACAAATTACCGTCCGTGGGTTGCTAACATTGTTCTTGTACCTAAGAAAGATGGAAAGGTCATAATGTGTGTCGATTACAGAGATCTAAACAGAGAGAGCCTGAAAGACGATTTCCCACTCCCCCACATTGACGTGTTGTTTGATAACACCGCTCAATATTCTATGATTTCCATCATGGATGGCTTCTTTGGGTATAACCAAATCAAGATGGCCCCTGAGGACATGGAGAAGACTACTTTCATTACACCATGGGAGACTTTTTGCTATAAGGTGATGCCCTTTGGATTGAAAAATGTTGGGGTAACCTATCAGCGGGAGATGGTGACTCTCTTTCATGATATGATTCATCAAGAGATCAAGGTCTATTTTGATAACATGATTGCGAAGTCACATACATAGGAAGGACATCTGGTCAACCTTCTGAAGCTGTTTAAAAGGTTGAGGAAATTCAAGCTGAGGCTGAATCCTAACAAGTGCACCTTCGAGGTGAGATATGGAAAGTTACTGGGGTTCATTGTCAGTGAAAGGGATATTGAGGTAGTTCCTGCCAAAATAAAAGTTATTCTAGAAATGCCTGAGCCGAGGACGGAAAACGAGGTTCGTGGTTTCCTGGGGAGGTTGAACTACATTTCAAGGTTCATATCTCATCTTACAGCTGTTAGACGTAGACACGAATCTAGAAAGGGGGGTTGAATAGATCCCTTGTTAAAAAAAAAGTCGGCGCTACCAAGAAAATGGTTTTAAATTTTTTTTTAATTTGCAGAAGCGGCCGTGGAAAATTATCGTGTATAACGAATGGTTACTAGAAAACCGGATATGCATTTTAGCCAATGAAATCGGATAACGAGTAATGAGAATCACTATGCTAGTCACACTCTTAATTTTATTTAGCTCACAAAGTAATATGACTAGTTACAATGCCTTAAAATATTGCCACAATAAATGGACAGCACACAAGGATTTTCGTTCAAGCAATTTATCAAACACTTGGAGTGCAGAGCACTACAAGTGAGTTCAGCTTTGAGTAATTTGCTCTAATTTCCTTGTACAATCAACAATTGTACTAGAGTCAAAAACAGTCCAACACTTACTTAAACAGTCCTAAATTTGATATAATTGCTTGAACTAAAACCACACAATTATTAAGCAAATGTAAAAAGCATAAGGTAAAAGGCACGAGGATTTGTTGAGGCAGTTCCCCCGCTGTCCTCGCTTCGGAGTATGTATGCCCTCAATTCTAATAATAGAATTGAGCTCTTACAATATAAATTTAACCTGTTATAGAATCATATATACAAGAATGAAATAGCAATCAAACAAACGAACTCCTTTGTTATTGTAGAAGCTATCTCCTCTTGTCCCTTGATTCAAGTCGAATCAAGTCCTTCGACAGCTTGTGTATGAACCTTCGATTACAATTCTATTTTTAAACAACCTTCCATCTTCAAACCCCAGCCTGGATGATCTCAAACACTTACGTGTCGAACCCGAACTTCTCCTTCACAATTCGCCGATTACCGTTACTAGATCGATGGAACCCACCGCTCCTCGATCACCTTCACTCGACCGAATATATATTTGGAAGACTCGTCTAAAAACCCCCAAATATAGAGGTTCTTTGAGGACATAACCCTAGAGGTTTTATTCAAGAAAAACCTGCCAATTCTTCAACCCGAACCGGATTACCCAATCACGGCTTCGAACGTTATCACCTTAGACAATCCATAATGCACAACAAAGATTATTGTGTATGATTGTTGTGATATGAAATGTAGAAGATGAAGATGATGAGAACTTGAATTGACACCTCTTTCACTTTTCTTGTTTTTGTAATTGATTCACTTGATATGAAATGAATAGAGCAACTGAATATTTGTACCAGACAAAACATTTATAACTGATAAAACCAACTTTCAAAAATAATAGACAACACAAAAATTATGCAGCAAACAGCGAGCGGTCGACCCATGCAGAGTGTAGGGTCGACCTGAGCTAACCCGAGGCAACATATTGTGCAAATCAAGCAGCTATGCCTCGACCGGAACAAGGCTATGAGTCGATGCAAAGCCTGAATATTTTGACAAATACAAATGACAACAGTATGCGTCGACCGATAGGTCGACCATACCAGACCCGAGAAAAGTGCATTTCTAGGACACTTGCCATGAGTCGACCGGAGCAGAGTTTAGGTCGACTCAAAGACTTGAAACATCAAAAAATGCTTAAATTCATATTTTTTATTCTTTTAGATGAAAGTTATGATGGATCAATTACGTTGGACACGTATGACGCATATTTTGGCAGCTCTAAATGCAGTACTCGAGATTTTTTGTGCAAGCAAACAAACATGAGAAATAAGGTATGCTCATGCATCATGGTGATAACGGCAGATGACTATTCTTCCATGCGGCTCGGTTTTGGCATCATCGAAACACATATATCAAGTATCTGAGGCTTTTCCCTCACATACTCCCCCTTTTTGATGATGGCAAAACACGTATAACCCGTTTGTTTGATATCCGACATTATCCTCTGGCTTGCTTGATGCCTTCATTCTCACTTACTCATTTGCGTTAAGTGCGACGTCTTCATGTTTGATCTTTGGTTCTACTAAACAACTACTAAACAGCTTGACACTTTCTCCCCCTTTGACAACATCAAAAAGAAAGAAATTTCTGTTAAGAAATGATAAACTAATAACAGATGCTCATATCAAAACATGCACATTAGGATAAGCATTAACAATTATCCACACATGACAAAGTTAATGATCAAGGAATAAAAAGATGAGTAGTACCATACATAGACAAAAATAGTAATTGTTGCTAGAAATACAATGAATACATTAGAAATTAACTCAAGTAAGTAAGTTCATGAAGCAAGACATTAATCACATTAGAAATGCTTAATACAAGGCAAAATTCACAGCAACATAAACGGATGAAATGCAATTATGCATAATGCATAGTCTTCAATGTCTCCTCCCCCTGAAATGTTGGCTTCTCCCATGATACGGATACGGCGGAGGCATTTGATCCTAGGCCATGTCAGTAAACTCCAAAACGGCACGGTTCAAGGTGTTGAGGCTATTTGAAATGACTTGGTGTTGACGTTCATTTGATTCAACCAGAGCATTGAACCGTTGATTGATATTTGAGGAGAACGTGTTGAAGTTTTCAGCCTGCATCTCAAATTGAGTCTGAATTTGTGAGAGACGTTCATCTTGATCAGTCATGAAAGCACATTGTTCTAATTGCATATTCCTCATCATCTCGAGGAGTTCGGCAGAATGCTGTTATGGAGGATTCGTGAAGTGTGTTTGCTCTTCATAGCCTTACTATGGAGGCTCCTCATAGCCCAAATGTGAAGACTCCTCACGACCCCACTGCGGAGTTTCCTGATACTCTGAATATTGTGGAGGGTGATAGTTTTCACGTAACGACGTCCCACCGGTATTTTGCCATTCGCCCCAACCTTAACTATTTCCATGACCTGAAGTAAGGGATTGGTTAGCCCAACTCACATTTATGTGATTAACAACTTCCCTTGGTTGTCCATCACCTTGGTCATTTTGTTCTTCTTCGTCCTTTTCATCTTCCTCATCACTCCCATCAGAGTCTTCCAACCGAGAGGAGGTTGCTTTAACAACGAATCGATAACGATTTTCTTCCTGAATCCATAGATAACCCATCATGGTAAGTATTTTGAAAAAACTCTTGATCTAGAGTGAGAGATCTATATGGAATCCCCAAAAGTGTAACTTGAGTGTTGTTCAAAATATCCTGAATGAATGAACCATAGGAGAGAGCGGTACCTCGACCCGAATTTCAGAGGGCATACATCCTACTAGCAATATAATAAGGCCAGCTTATTTTGATCCGTTTCTTCAAGATATAGATCAAATTAACTTCAGACTGATCAACTCGAGAGAATCCTCCTTTTTTAGGCCGCAGAATGCGCGCCACAATCCATTGCAAAATTCTATCCATAGCTTTTAGTTTGCCTGTAGTGACAGTTTTCAAAAATAACTCACTAGCCACAATATCAGTTGCACACGGCTTCTTCAGCATTGAGTTCAAAGCTTCTTTGAACTCGTAGTCATCAACTGTGTGGGTGTCAGTGACCTTAACGAGAGGCCCTTGGGAAACAGGAGGTACATCAAACAATTTCAGCCAAACAACAGTATTTACACATACCTTTCTATTTTCAATTTTAGTGTGAAACTCAACACCCGGAAACTTACCGATAAGAAACATACAGAAGATCCTCACAAGGTATTCGTTGTACTTCGTATTGCACTCCAGAAATTTGTTAAATCCTTGAAAATCAAGAAGACTGATTACCCAAGGAATGTGCATTCGCTCAGCAAAGAGGCGATAATAGGCATGTTGCTTCACCATAACCCACTTGCCAAAGTTTTTAGCGAAGCTCTCGGCAAACTCTGGAGGAACCAGTGATACGGCGGTTACCGAGAGAGATGTAGAGGAGGAAGCTCTTGTGGATCTTTTACCGGTAACTCTTCGAGTAGCCATGGTTTTTGCTTGCAAAGAAAAGAAGAGGAAATAGGTTGATGATGATTGCAAATATTGTAGAGAATTCTTGAATGTGGAGAGAAGTTTAAGACTTTGACCCTTTTGTAATAGCTTTTAGGTTTTTGGAAGAGGAGAATAGTAGAGTAGCATGTGATGTAGGTGTCAAGTTACAATGCAAATGTATGAGTCATAAAAGAGAAATAAAGAGGGAATTTTGAACGGTTTGTAAAAAAATTGAAAAAATTCGCGCGATGCGTCGACTGCTCTGTGTATGCGTCAATGCATATTATGTTTAAAATTACACGTTCAAAAATCAAAAGGTATGCGTCAACCGGTAGGTCGACCTAAGCATACCTGAACAAATTTCTATTTTGGAGACATATTTGTGAGTCGACCGAACCTTGTTTTAGGTCGACTTATGCAGGCAAAACTAGCAAATTTTGATATTTTTGATCATATGGGCAGACATAAAGACATAGATAAACAACCAAAACATATTTTAAGCATTAAAAGAGATAACATACATATAATATGACATATATGTCAAATGTAACACATAATTTGATGCATTTTGTTAACATGAGAATCGAGAAAGAGATAGTTGAGGAAAGATATTACCTCCATTCCAAATATAGCTAGATGAACACACACATATACTTTCAACATCTTCAATTTGTTAGATATCCGATAATCAAAGTAGATATAGACATAGATATATAAAGGATGTGCAAGAAATTTCACTAAACACGATCTGAAATATCAAGAATACCTAGTTCCCGTCGGATATGAAAGAAAGGCTCAGTAACTAGAGGTTTTGTGAAAATATCAGCTAGTTGATTTTTAATATCAACGTGTTCAAAAACCATATCGCCTTTCTCCACATGATCCCTAAGGAAGTTGTGTCGTATTTCGATATGCTTAGTGTGTGAATGCAACACGGGATTCTTGGTAAGATTGATGGCACTCTTATTGTCACAAAAGATCGAAATACGCTCAAGTTTGAGATTAAAATCTAGAAATTATTGCTTAAGCCATAGGACTTGAGCGCAACAACTACCGGCAACAACGTATTTCACTTTGGCGGTTGACAAAGCAACAGAAACCTGCTTCTTGCTATGCCAACTAACCAAAGAGTTTGAAAATAAGTGACAAGTACCACTGGTACTTTTCCTATCCAATTTGCACCCGGAAAAATCAGAATCGGAGAATCCAACCAAGGAACAATCGTTTCCTTTGGAATACCATATCCCATAATTTGGAGTACCCGAAAGGTATCGAAGTATGATCTTAACTGCTTTTAGATGGGATTCCTTAGGAGAGGATTGATATCTAGCGCACATGCAAACACTAAACATAATATCGGGTCTAGAGGCGGTAAGATAAAGAAGAGAGCCGATCATACCTTGATATCTTTTTACCTCTACATCCTTACCACTTTCATCTCTATTTAGATTTGCACAGGTCGGCATTGGTGTGTCAATGGCTTTGGAGTTTTCCACGTCAAACCTCTTGAGAAGCCCAAGACAATATTTTGTTTAACTTACAAAATTTCCTTCCTCAAGGTGCTTGATTTGTAACCCAAGAAAATATTTGAGCTCCCCCATCATACTCATCTTGAATTCACCCTACATTAGGTTAGAAAACTCTCTTACGAGATTCATGTTAGTTGATCCGAATATGATGTCATCAACATAAATTTGCACCAAAATTAAGTGTTTTCCTTGACGCTTAATGAAGAGGGTTGTGTCGACCTTGCCTCTTGAATACCCTTGATCAAGTAGAAACTTGCTTAGGCACTCATACCAAGTCCTAGGGGCTTGCTTGAGTTCATACAAGACACGTTTTAACTTGTATATTGATCAGCATATTCATGAGACTCAAAACTCGGAGGTTGGGCAACATAAACTTCTTCATTTATATAGCCGTTAAGGAATGCACTTTTTACATCCATTTGAAATAGCTTAAAATTTTTCGCACAAGCAAAGGCAAGTAAAAGGTGTATAGCCTCGAGATGGGAAATCGGCGCATAAGTCTCCTCATAGTCGATGCCTTCGTCTTGGTTATACCCTTGCGCGACTAAACGCGCCTTGTTGTAAGTTATTACCCCGTTTTCGTCCAGTTTGATCCTAAACACCCATCGGGTGCCAATTAATCGATGATCTCGCGGAGGAGGGACAAGGTCCCAAACCTCATTTCTCTTGAACTGGTTAAGTTCCTCTTTCATAGATAAAAATCAATGTTCATCGGGTAAGGCTTCTTTTGGGTTCTTAGGTTCTATCTGAGAAACGAAAGCGAAATGATAACAGAAATTACTTATCTTAGACTGAGTTGTAACCCCCTTTGATATATCACCGAGGATATTGTCGATGGGATGGTCTTTGGAAGACTTCCAAGCTGGAGGAAGACCATCTTTTGCAGACGGATGAGCTACCTCGGTTTCTTCATGACAGTCATCTTTTTCCTCCTGAATTTTGGCTAGGTCGGGTTGATCAATTCCCGACTCGGCACTTTTGAGTATGTCTTCCGAATATATACCTGCACCATGAACAACACTACCTTTTCCGACATCTCTCGGATAAGATTCATCAAATGTTACGTGTACATACTCTTCAACAGTAAGTAATCTCTTATTGTAAATTCTATAGGCTTTACTTAACTGAGAGTATCTGAGGAAGATACCTTCATCAGCCTTGGAGTCAAATTTACCTAAGCTTTCCTTTCCATTATTCAACACGAAACACTTACAACCGAAGACATGAAGGTGAGAAACATTTGGCTTGCGCCCTTTTAACAGTTCATACGGTGTTTTGTTTAGAATTAGGCGGAAAAGCACCCTATTCACTACATAACATGTCGTACTTATGGCGTCAGCCTAAAAATACTTAGGTAATTCACTTTCATTGATCATGGTTCTCCCTAACTCTTCCAAAATACGATTTTTGCGCTCCACAACCCCATTTTGTTGAGGGGTACATGGAGCGGAGAAGTTATGATCAATGTCGTGTTTACCGCAATATTCCTCAAACAAATGGTTTTCAAACTCACCTCCATGATCACTCTTAATTGATATTATGTTTGTGTTTAATTTGTTTTGAGAAAGCTTAGCAAATCTTTCAAAGGCTGCGAATGTATCGCTCTTGCTAGCCAAGAAGATAGTCCAACAGAATCTAGAAAAATCATCAACTATTACAAAACCGTAATAGTTACCACCTAGACTTTTAATTCTAGATGGCCCAAATAAATCCATATGGAGAAGCTCAAGAGGTCTCGTAGTTGAAACGATGTTTTTAGATTTAAAAGAGATCCTCGTTTGCTTTCCCATTTGGCAAGCATCACATAGGTGATCTTTGGTAAATTTAATTTTGGGCAGACTTATGACTAGATCTTTTGAAACTACCTTGTTTAGCAAGTCAAAGTTGACATGTGCTAAACGTCTATGCCATAACCATGAGTCCTCACTCATTTTCATGAGACATTTATCACTTGTCAAAGATACTTCATCCAAATCCAGCATATAGACATTGTTTACTCTTAGACCATTATACATATCCTTCATTTTATCATTATGCGCAATTTGACAACAATCTTTTGAAAATGATACATTGTATCCTTTGTCTCATTATTGGCTAATGCTAATGAGGTTATGTTTAAGGCCCTCGACAAGCAATACATCAGAGATTGTAGTGGAAGAGGGATTACCTACACTACCTTTTCCAAGTATTGCACCACGATTGTTGTCTCCATAGGGTACATATCCCTTCTTCTTTGCCACGAAGTCGATGAAGAGAGATATGGCTCCTGTTATGTGTCTTGAGTAGCCTTTATTGAGAACCCATCTTCTCTCGGTGTTCTCAAGATGTTGTACCTATGAAAAACAATTAACAAGATTAGATACCCAATGGCTTATTGGGTCCTAAGTTGTGAGTGACAAAATGGTCGCATTTGGAAAACCATTGACAAATGCCTTTAGGAACCAAAAATCTCCTAAAACGACATTTAGCAATGGTGTGGCCTTTCTTGCAACAATATAAGCAAGAAAAGTTAACTTTTGAATTACTTTTGCTATCATGATCTCTTACAACATATATGTATTTTTTAAATGGGTTAACCATACTCTTTCTAAAATTAGCTTTATCAATGGCAAAAGTTATTTTGGGCTCTAGAGCCTTGTTAAGTTTGGCATTTAGGTTTCTAACTTTATTTTGCTAAATGTACCAAGTATGACACCCAAAGTTAAACAACTCTTTTTCTTAGATCCTCACAACCTACTTTTGTACTTTCCACTATAGAAGCTTTTCGTGCCTCAAGTTTCTTTTCGGACTCACAAATCTTTTGCTCAAGGTGAGACATTTTAGAGGAATTTTCATACTTGGCATGTCGTACCTGTTTCTTTTTGTTCTTTTGATGGGCGGAAAGACAAAGATTTATGGATTCTTCTTCATCACTTGAGCTTGCATCCTCGGAGGAATAACTATCGCTTTCCCAAGCTATATACGCTCTCCTTAGCTTAGATTTCCTCTTATGCGATCTACTTGTTTCCTTTTCTTTGCCCTTTTTGTTCAAGGGACAGTCCGGTTTATAGTGTTCGGTATTTCCGCAAGTATAACATGACCCTCTTGTCTTGTTTTCTTTAGTGTCGTCATTTCTAGAGTACCTTAATTGTTTCCGGAAGTTGACAAGATTTTTCTCAGAGTGTTGGATGCCGTTCTTTTTGACATAGCGATTGTAACGCTTTACAAACAACCCTCTATCCTTACTCTTGTCGTCAACTTCGTCGTCATTCCAAGTGTAATCACTATGCTTCTTAGTTCGAGACTTTGAGGAAGAAGTCTTGAGATCAATAGACTTCTTTTCAGTATTTTTTATTTTCTCCTTCTCTTCCTTCTTTTCATATTGCTCTAGGCTTAGAAGCACTTGTTCGTGCTCTTGCAGCCTTCCAAACAATGTTGTGAGATCCAAAATTATGAGGTCGTTAGCTTTTTTGATGGCGGTTACCTTCGGTTGCCATTCCCTGTTAAGACATCTCAAAATTTTGTTAGTAGCAACATCATTGGCAACTGGCCTACCTAGTGAGTGCAACCTATTGATAAGATGAGTGAATCTCTTTTGCATGTCCGCAATGGTTTCCCTTTGCTCCATGTGAAAGAGATCAAACTCTTGTGTTAGTGCATTGATTCTCGCTAGCTTAACATCATTGGTTCCTTCATAGGCAACTTGCAATGAGTCCCACATAGCTTTTGCTGTTAAACAATGAGAAACCATATAATATTCATCAACTCCTAATGAGGAGATCAAAATATTTTTGGCTTTCCAATCGTAATTATATTTCTTCTCGTCATCATTAGTCCATTGTGCTTTAGACTTAGGCACAATCATGTTATTATCGTCGATCATAGTTATTTCAATTGGACCGTTAAGAATAACATTCCACACCTTTCGATCAATGGAATTAATGTGCACCCGCATACAGTTTTTTCAATAACTGTAATTTTCTCCATTAAAAACAGGAGCTCTATTATAGGCCCCTTTAGGTTCGTAATCCATTTTCTACTAAGTTATACTGGACGCACGGAGTGAACCGGTGCTCTGATACCACTTGTTAGACGATGACACAGATCTAGAAGGGGGGTTGAATAAATCCCTTGTTAAAAAAAGAGTCGGCGCTACCAAGAAAATGATTTTAAAAAATTTATTTAATTTGCGGAAGCAGCCGTGGAAAATTACCGTCTATAAAGAACGGTTACTAGAAAACCGGATATGCGTTTTAGCCGATGGAATCAGATAACTAGTAATGAGAATCACTACGCTAGTCACACTCTCAATTTGATTTAGCTCACAAAGTGGTATGACTAGTTCCAATGCCTTAAAATGTTGCCACAATAAATGGACAACACACAAGGCTTTTCGTTCAGGCAATTTATCAAACACTTGGAGTGCAGAGCACTACAAGTGAGTTCAACTTTGAGTAATTTGCTCTAATTTCCTTGTACAATCAATGATTGTACTAGAGTCAAAAACAATCCAACACTTACTCAAAACAGTCCTAAATTTGATATAATTGTATGTACTAAAACCACATAAATATTAAGCAAATGTAAAAAGCGTAAGGTAAAAGGCACAAGGATTTGTTGAGGCAGTCTCCCCGTCGTCCTCGCTTCGGGGTACGTCTGCACTCAATTCTAACAATAGAATTGAGCTCTTATAATATAAATTTAACCTGTTGTAGAATCGTATATACAAGAATGAAATAGAAATCAAACAAACAAACTCCTTTGTTGTTGTAGAAGCTATCTCCTCGTGTCCCTTGATTCGAGTTGAATCAAGTCCTTCGACAGCTTGTGTATAAACCTCCGATTACAGCTCTATGTTTGAAAGACCTTTCGTCTTCAAACCCCAACCCGACTGATCTCAAACACTTCTGTGTCAACCCGAACTTCTCATTCACAATTCACCGATTATCGCTACTAGATCGACGAAATCCACCGCTCCTCGATCACCTTCACTCGACCGAATATATGTTGAGAAGACTCGTCCAAAAACCCCCAAATGAAGATAATCTTGGAGGACAAAACCCTAGAAGTTTTATTCAACCCGAACCAGATTACTCATTCACGACTTCGAATGTTATCACCTTAGAAAATCCATAATGCACGGTAAAGATTATTGTGTGTGATTGTTGTGATATGAAATGTAGAAGATGAAGATGATGAGAACATGAATTGACACCTCTTTCACTTTTCTTGTTTTTGTAATTAATTCACTTGATATGAAATGAATAGAGAAACTGAATACTTATACCAGACAAAACAGTTATAACTGATAAAACAAACTTTCAAAAATAATAGACAATATAAAAATTATGCAGCAAACAACGAGCGATCAACCCATGCAGAGTGCAGGGTCGACCTGAGCTAACCCGAGGCAATATATTGTGCAAATCAAGCAACTATACATCGACCGAAACAAGGCTATGAGTCGACACAACGCCTGAATATTTTGACAAATACAAATGAAAATAGTATGCATCGACCGGTAGGTCGACCATACCAGACCCGAGAAAAATGCATTTCTAGGACACTTGCCATGAGTCGACCAGAGCAGAGTTTAGGTCGACTCAAGGATCTGAAACATCAAAAACTGCTTAAATTCATATTTTTGATTCTTTTAGATGAAAGCTATGATTGACCAATTGAGTTGGACACGTATGACACATATTTTGACAGCTCTAAATGCAGTACTCGAGATTTTTAGTGCAAGAAAACAAACATGAGAAATAAGGTATGCTCATGCATCATGGTGATAACGCCAGATGACTATTCTTCCATGCGGCTCGATTTTGACATCATCGAAAGACATAGATCAAGTATCTGAGGCTTTGCCCTCACAACATCCATATGTAAACTAATATTCAAATTGTTAAGAAAATATCAAGCGGTCAGGTGGAATGATAATTTCCAGAAAGCGTTTGACAAAATAAAAGAGTATTTGCAGGGACCTCCAATACTCATGCCTCCAGTTGCAGGGAGACCTCTGATAATGTATCTCACGATTCTTGAGAATTCAATGGGATGTGTGATAGGTCAATAGGACAAGACAGGTAAAAAAGAGCATGCCATCTACTACCTAAGTAAGAAATTCACTGATTGCGAGTCGAGGTACTCGATGCTGGAAAAAACATATTGTGCACTCGCTTAGGCTGCTAAGCGTTTGAGACAGTACATGTTAAACCACACAACCCTGTTGATTTAAAAGATGGATCCGATTAAGTACGTGTATGAAAATAAAGCACTCTCCGGAAGGATTTCCCGATGGCAAATGGTTTTAACAGAGTATGATATTCAGTATGTTTTCCAAAAAGCCAATATGAGAAGTGTTCTGCCGAAATATCTCACAGAACAACCAATTGAAGACCTTCAGCCAATGAAGTTTCAATTTCCAGACGAAGACGTTATGTTTCTGAAGATGAAGCTGACGAGGGTCCTGAGATTGGATATCAGTGGAAGTTGGTTTTTGACGGAGTTGTTAACTCATATGTTAACATTCGCTTGCACCAATAATGAAGCTGATTATGAAGTGTGCATTATGGGTTTGGAAGAGGCCATTGATCCGAGGATCAAGAATCTTGATGTATATGGTGATTCAGCACTAGTTGTTAATCAGATTAAAGGAGAATGGGAAACTCATTAGGAAAACTTGGTGCCATACAAGAACTATGCTAGAAGATTATTGTCGTTCTTCGACAGAGTTGAGTTTCATCATGTTCCTAGGGCTGAGACTCAGATGGCAGACCCCTTGGCAACATTGGCATCAATGTACAAAGTGAATTACTAGAATGAAGCTCCAGCGATCACTATCATGCGTCTCGATAGACCTGCCTTCGTGTTTGCGATTGAAAATGAATCAGATGGAAATCCTTGGTATTTTGATATCAAGCATTTTCTCAAGACTCAAGAGTACCCATCTAGGGCATCTGTCAATGATAAGAAGACTCTGAGGAGGCTAGGCGGTAATTTCTACTTGAACAAGGATGGTGTGTTGTACAGGAGAAACTTTGACACTGTCTTGTTGCGGTGTGTTGACGAACACGAAGCAGGACTGTTGATGGAAGAAGTCCACAGTGGACATGCAATGGCCATAAAATTGTTGAGAGTTGGGTATTACTAGATAACTATGGAGTTTGATTGTTTCTAATATGCCATAAAATGCAATAAATGCCAGATTTATGCTGATAAGGTGCATGTGCTACCAACATCTCTAAACATGTTGACATCTCCTTGGCCTTTTGCTACATGGAGCATTGATATGATTGGAAATATTGAGTCGACTGCTTCCAATAGGCATCACTTTATTCTGGTTGCCATTGATTACTTTATGAAGTGGGCGGAAGCAGCCTCATTTGCAAATGTGATGAAGTAGGTGGTCGCCCAGTTCATAAAGAAAGACATCATCTGTTGTTATGGAATCCAAGATAAAATCATTATTAATAATGGTTCGAATTTCAACAACAAGACGATGAAGGAACCGTGACAGAATTTCAAGATTGAACATCATAAATCTTCTCCATATCGCCCGAAGATGAATGGTGATGTTGAGGCAGCAAACAAGAATATCAAGACGATTGTGCAGAAGATGGTTATAACCTACAAAGATTGGCACGAGAAGTTGCCCTTTTCTCTACACGGTTATTGTACTTCGGTGCGTACATCAACCGGGGTAACTCCTTTCTCACTAGTGTATGGTACAAAAGCAATCCTACCCTTAGAAGTCGAGATTCCTTCTTTGAGATTTTTGAATGATGTGAAGCTTGACGAAGCCAAATGGGTGCAAGCTAGTTTGAATCAGTTGAGTCTTATCGATGAGAAGCGATTGGCTGCCATTGCTCATGGCCGATTCTACCAGAGTAGGATAAAGAATATTTTTGATCAGAAAGTGCGTTCTCGGTGCTTCCACACATGTGATTTGGTGTTGAAAAGGATCCTTCCTCCTCAGACAGATCACATGGGCAAATGGACTATGAACTACGAAGGTACATATACGGTAAGAAAGGTTTTCTCTGGTGGAGCTTTATTACTATCTACTATGGATGGCGAAGATTTTACGTCCCCTGTGAACACCGGTGTAGTCAAAAAATAGTTTGCTTAAAAGAGTCCCGTTTGACACACAAAAAAAGTCCAGGGTAGAATAGGGCATCCCGACGAACCATAAAAAGAAAAGGTTCGGGAAAAAATTAGGGATAAAAAGAAAAATAATGAACCTGCAAAGTTGAAAACCTGAAAAGGAGACTTTGGAAAAATGGGTATTCCGGTGGATTGAAAACCCGAAAGGGCGATCCAGGAAAAAGTTAGAGATTTGAAAGCAAACGACTGCGATCTGTGTTTGATCTGTGAACTTATCTGATACACGGTTATCCCGAAGGAAAGGAATCATTCCAATCAGTTTTTTTAGAAGGCGAAACATTAAAGGCATACAGGTCATAGCTGAATCGACACATGGTGGATATCTGTTCCCACATTGCCGAAATTTGTATATTCTTTTGCTTTTTGTGCAATTACCTCTTTTCAGGAATTGCATCCAAATTGTAACTTTCCTCTTTACAGATCTTTCATCAATAAAGTATTCATTTCAGTCAAAGAGCTTTTCATTTCTATTTTTACTTTTACTGTTTTGTTTGCAAAAAAACGTCAGATATTTTTTATAAACATTACAGGTGAAAATATAAGGCTTTACAGAGCACAATGAAAGCAGTGAATTTACTCGAACGATATGTATCATGGGTTGTGACTGAGATGGTCATTTTGCATGTAGAGTATCCTATTTGCTTCTTTGTTGTTTACAGGATGACATGATTGTCTCCCTAGTAGAACTTTTTTTCCCCAGCAAGGAAGTTCTAACAGCAGTACATGGTGAATCATTCCTTCCTTAGCAGAAGTTCAGAGATTGTATTCCCCAGTCGAGTTTGATTTGTACTCTTCAGCGAGTGTCCGAAGGTTGTCTATTTCAGGTAGAATGGTGTTGATATGAAGTCAGGCATTTGTTCAGCATGGACTTGACCTTGGTCTTCCCACAGCAGAGATTTTTCCTCTTCCCACGGAGTCTTGTCATCGGATTAGAAGTTTTGTCACCAGTAGAGGTGTACACTTATCCCTGGCAAGACGGGTTTCTCTTCAGCAAGATTGACGTTCTTGACGTCTTTCCCCAAGCAAGGTAGGTGTTCCTTGATTCATCTTTCCCCAAGCAGAGTTTGATGTTGATTCCCTCGACAGGTACATCAACGGTAGGTTGATATCTCCAGCAAAGTCCAATGTTCATTGGCATCTTTCAAAATCAGGTTTCGGGGCGATCTCCTAGCAGTTGGTATTTTCATTTCCCTCAAGGAAGATGTGTAAGCAGAGCTTGTTAATTCCCAGTAGAGGAGAATCTCCAGCGAATATACTTTCATTTCCCCTCATAGTGGAATTCTCAGTAGAGTCTTATATCCCCAGCAGGGTGGATTTTTCATCAGGTGTTACTCTTTTACTCCAAGGAGAGTGAAATTTTCAGCAGACTTCGTTTGTCCTCGGTAGGGTGGCATTCCTAGCAGACGTTCCTTGTTATCCCCATCAGGGTGGATTTCTCAACAGGTGTTATTCATTATTTCCCCACTAAGTGGAGATTTCGGTGTTTTTCCCCAGCAGGGAAGAATTTTCCCTAGAAGAGTTTTATCTAGGAAGGCCATCCAGGGCGTATTCCTCAGCATAGTGGGTTTGCTGATTTTTCTCAGCACCTTTCTGGGTGGTGTTCCTTTTGCATTTGCATTTTGCGTAGCATCCTCCCAAATGCGTAGCATTTCCATTTCGTATGGAGCATTACGCCATTTTCAAACATATGCATCTGAAGCATAAGCAAAGTTTGATATCTTTGTTGCCAGTTGTCTCTCCGGAAAATAATGGCATGATTCAAGAGATTTTGTTATATCCTAGCAGAAATCATTGACAAATATGCTCATTTCACTTGATGCTCCCTGTCAGCGTCATTTGTTTAAACCTCTCTTTCTCCGTCAGAGTTTTCTTTTTAGGTTGTGAGTCGGTTGATTCTATTTCCTGCTTATCCCAAGTGTTGTATTCCAACTTTTGGTTGGTAATCCCCAGCTTATTCTTTTACGGATGTTATCCCGAATTTTGGTTGGCAGTCCGTTATTTCTTGGGTGTTATTCCAACTTTTGGTTGGTAGTCTGTTGTTTCTTGGATGCTATCCTAACTTTTGGTTGGTAGTTTGTTGTTTCTTGGATGTTATCCCAACTTTTGGTTGGTAGTCGTTGTTATTCCAAACTGTGGTTGGTATTGTTTCCCTGCGAATTCGTTATCCCAACATTTGGTTGGTAGTCTTCATTGTGGTGAGTTCACCTTCATTCACCATTCTAGTGATTCCAACTTTGGGTTGGTAGCCTTTGCTTGATTCCATCTTTTTGTTGGTATAGCTTTGCTAACGATTCCAACTTTTGGTTGGTAGTCTTCGCTTTCATTGATGATCCAAACTTTTGGTTGATAGTCTTCATTGTGGTAAGTTTGCCTTTATTCGGCGTTCTGGTGATTCCAACTTTTGGTTGGTAGTCTTTTCTTGATTCCAACTTTTGGTTGGTATAGCTTTGTTGACGATTTCAACTTTTGGTTGGTAGTCATCGTTTCCTTGTTGACGATACCAACTATTAGTTGGTAGTCCTTGTTTCTGTGTGGATGATTCCAACTTTTGGTTGGTAGTCTTTGTTTCTGTGTCGATGATCCCAACTTTTTGTTGGTAGTCTTCCTTTGTGGTTTCAGATGTTGGGTTGGTATCTTTCCTCGCAGAGTTTACCTTCGGTCGGCGTTCTGGTGATTCTAACTTTTGGTTAGTAACCTTGTTTCTTAACTTTTGGGCTGGATTTTATCTCCTTGCAAAGTCGTCATTCTAACTTTTGGTTGGTAGTCTTCGTTTGTGGGTCCAGTTTTGTTTGGTGTTCAAGTGATTCCAACTTTTGGTTTGTAGCTTGTGTTTATACTTTCGTTGTATTCCAACTATTGGTTGGTAGTTTATAGGTGATTCCAACTTTTGGTTGGTAGCCTTTTCCTTTCATTCTAACTTTTGGTTGGTACTTTCCCCAATGAAGTCAACTTTTGGTTGTTATTCTTCCTCATCAGATTGCCTTCGGTCAGTGTTCGGGTGATTCCAACTTTTGGTTGGTAGCCTTTATTTATCCTGATTTGTAGTATTCTCGTTTGTTTGTTCCCCGTGGAGTAGCCTTTATTCCAACTTTTTGTTGGTATGGTTGGGTTGGTAGTTTATCCCCTTGGGGGTGATCTACGGTCAGTGCTTCGGTGATTCCAACTTTTGGTTGGTAGTTGTTGTTCATCCCGCTTTTGGTTGTTATCTTTGGTTGATGTTTATCCCCCACAGAGTTGTCTGTTTAGGCTTCTCTTCTCCCCTAGGTATCCGTTGTCTTTCACCCCTGCAGGTTGCAAATTTCCAGGTTCTTTTGGTATTCAATCTCTGTGTACCTTGAATGGTTGAAAGTCGTTGCTATCACCCTTTCAGGTTAAAGTCGATTGAATAGGGGCAACTGTAGCACCCCAAAATTTTCCTCCTTATTTCTTGACCTACTGGCTTATGTTTCTCTACATTTTTTCATTTCTACATATCATGGCATTGGCTCTCGGGACATGGGATGAAGGTTTTTCATGGCTCAGGGTTCCTTTTCATTGCAAGAGTTTAAACAACGGGCATCAGAGGCTTCGGCATTTATTTTTCCAACAACCGAGTGGCCAATTTTATTTGTATTCAGTAGGTTATTTTCAGCACAGGAGATCTCACAAGATATCTCAGGAATTCTCACAATTATGATGTCAAAGGGCAAGTTTCAGAGGCTTAACAGGGCTCAGAACGGGTGAAAACAGACAAATGTGCAAGTTTCCCTCCAAATGGCGCTATTTTTGAAAATCTGTGAGGGATTAACCGATTAACCATTTTGCACTAGCAAATGGTCAATCGATTAACCAAAGAAATTTTTTCCCAGTAACGTGCATTTTCAATGTTGCCACTTTTGGGGTCTATTTTGATCACTTGTGAATTTGATTTTACACCAGAAGAAGGATCTAGAATCACTCTAAATTTGGTTTAACTTTCAAAATTAATTCAAATTCCCTCCTATTTTCCATTCCCAACCCCATTCCAATTTCCATAACCTCACTCCAAACCATAATTCTTCTCTCAACCAAGAGCCTATTTAAGTGAATTTGCTCCAAACCTCACCATAATTTCCAATTTCAGATTTCACACTCTCTCATTCTTGAGAATTTTCTCTCAAAATCATCTTAACTTTCCTACACTCATAACTCTCCATTAAAGCTCTTTTCACTTGAGTTCTTTGATTCATCATTGGAATCATTGAATTCTAGAGCTAAACCTCTATCATTCATCTCCATCATCTTCAATTCATCACTTGATTTTAGTTTGGATTTGGATCTGATCTTGGAAGCATGTTTATAAGTGATTCTTAGATCAATTTTGGCTTATTTTGGCTTATTCTTCACTTCTATTGCAAGAAAGCTCTTGGATCTTGAATATTTCTTGGGTTTCTAGCTTGGATCTATCAATTTGCAGTAGATCAACACTTACAAAAGCAAATCTCAGCTTTGAGCTTATTTGAATAATCACAATGTAGATCTTCAAGTTTTGATTGATTTTGGTGATTTTGCTCTTTGTGATTTCTGATCTCAATGATTGATTAAGTCTGATTGATGTTTGATCACTAATTTTTGGTGTTCAATTCGTGCATAATTGATTACATCATCATTTGGATGATTGCACATTGAATTATTTGCTGATAGTGCTTTTGAATTGGTGTTTTTCTGCTTCTAGTGCAGTGTTAATTGATTAACCAATTGCAATACAAAACTGGTTAGTTGATTAACAAGTGCAATTTTTGAAGTTTTCAAGTAGTTAATCGATTAACCAGTTTGCACAGGAAAATGGTTAGTCGATTAACACTAGACCATAATGTGATTTTTGGTTATTTTCAAGCATGTTTTAATTTCTTTCCACCTTTAACCTTTATGGATTGATATGATGCATTTGTGTGGACTGATTTTAACTTGTTTCATCATGCTTGATTGTTTGATCTTGATTTTTTGACGTGCGAATTTTGGTTTCCGTTTGAATGATTAACATGTTCATGTTGTTTGATTGATGAGATAAACACATGCTTGGATTGTTTATATCATGTTAGTGATTAATTGTTGATGATCATCCTGTTGGATTATGTGATACATGTTTGTGTTCACTTCCGATTCTGTTTTTCGTATGTTCGTTTGATTGCGTAATCGATGTTTAAAGCATGTTGATCTTGTTGATTCTTTATGATGCAATGTTGTTGAACAATGATGTTTGATTATTGATGCATATCCATCCTTGCATGTTATTTGTTCATGATTGGTGCTTGCTCATACTTGTTTGCATTGAAACATGCTTGCTACCATGCTTTTACAGCTGTTGTATTTTGAATTTGCATGTTGTCTATGTTATGCTTGCTTGCTGCCTGCCCCTTTTATGCTGAATTTGTAGCTGTTAAATCCTGTTGTGTTGCCTTCCTAGATTTTGTTGCTGTTTTGTGCAGGAGGCGCTGTTGTTGCTGCTATTTTTACTTTGTTTTCTTGCATTTCGCCTTGCTTTTGCATGCTCCATTAGGGTTTCTATTCCAAATTAATTTCTGATTAATTTTGGGATTAGGATAGACATTAAGAGTGGAATCCAAGCATGATAACAAGTAGGCTAGTCCTTTTTAACCTCAACTTAGGTCCATATTTTATATGCTAACATTAGGATAGAATTCTTGTTTGCATCCCGACCTTAGGGCCACTTTGCCTGACAATGTTAGGACCGAGCTTCTCTTAGACCTTTTGTGCGTCTTTCTCTCTTCTCATCTCAAAAAATGCTAATACACTTAATAAAGACGATGAGCATTGTGTGCCACGAGCCTTAAACATATGGGAAATGATGAGTGAGGGGTTTCTCCTCACTTGTTTAGAGTGTTTAGTGTATGCCTCGCGGGCATATGCGACGCATTTGCTCCTGTATCCTAGTCTTTAGTGCAATATGAATCACAAACAAAACTAACTCACTTCACTAAAACTCAAAAACCAAAGTCAAACCCTTTTATCCTTCGGGATTTATGTTTCAAACTCATTTTTAGAAAGAGTACGACACTTTTTCGTTCTATCGCAAGCATGCATCGACCCTAACTGCTGGAATGGGTACTTAACGTCACTCATATAAAACGCTTAACCAACCTGTGGTTTCATAGTTAGTCGAACTGCGTTTGCTCTAATTTCTCATACCAGATGAGGATACGTAGGCACAAGACGGTGATGTCTTGGTGAGCAACCTTCCCCCTTCACCAGTAGTTTTCTGAACTACGTTGATTCTGACTTTCCCATTGCACGAGGGAATACGTAGGCATAGGGCGGCGATGTCCTATTAAGTCTCTTTCTTTTCCTTTGTTTCCGTTTCTGTTTAGAAGTATCTTATAGATAAACACACCCTTTGATTAGATAACAAGCGTGGATCCCGTTAAATACAACGGACGTGAGGGGTGCTCATACCTTCACCTTGCGTAACCGACTCCCGAACCCAAGATTTGGTTGCGATGACCTCATCTTTTCCCATTCTTTAGGTTTTCTTTGATCATTTCCTTTCCCCCTCTTTGGGATAAATAACGTTTGGTGACAACTCTTCTGTTTTTTCGTCGGGTGTTTTCCGGAGTTGCAGCAATAGGCCATGCTTTCGTTGTGATCGTGCGCATAATGCGTCCATCGCCCGCATAATGCATCAACTGTGTGCGTGATGCTACTGGTCTTCCAACATCTCTCAGCCACTATCTATATCATGCGCATTCTGCGTCCATCACGCGTGATACCACCGGTTTACATATTCCTCTAACGTCTCTATTGCGTGCATTATACAGCCATCGTGCGTGCGCGATATAGCCTTATCAGGCATGCAATAGCCTGCGTGATTTTTCTAGGGGCTTTCTCATTTTATTCTCTATTTTCCTCTTTTGTTTTATTTCCTTCTTCTCTTCCACCTGCTCTCTTTTCTTGTAAAACAACACACAAAATATACATGTTTTCATGAACAAAACTAAACTAAAAAATGTAAACATTTACTTACTGATGGGTTTCCTCCCATCCATCCATTCTTTACCGTCATTAACTTGAAGGTCCATGCCTAAGGCATGTCAGGCGTAAGGGATACCCTCACACTGAATATTTCACCTTTATTATTTCCTTTGTCAACTTTGTTACCTTTTTCTTCAAGATGTTATCATGTCTTCATATTATCTACATATAGTGTCCATTCATACACATTAAAATCCACTTTTTCCTTATTGAACTTCATGTTAATTTCATCGGTTTCCACATCCATGAATGCCTTCCCGGTTGCCAAGAGTGGTTGTCTAAGAATAACTGAACCATCTATGTCTCCCTTTATATCGACTACCACAAAATCTAAAGGAAAAATTAGACTACCGACCTATACAAACACGTCTTGTAAGATACCATAAGGATGAGTAACAAATAAATCATCCATAGTAAGAATCATATTACTCAGTATGATCTCTCCAAAATTCAATTCTTTAGTCTTATTAATGGGTATTACATTGATACTCGACCGTAAATCACATAGAGCATGTGGGATCTTTACCCCACCAATGGTTCAAGAGATGGTAAACTTACCTGGATCTTTCAACTTTGGTGGCAGTGTTTAGGGCACTGTCGTCTCGTATTTCTCAATCATGTTTACCTGTTCTTTGTCCAACTTCTTCTTTGTACCATTTAGAAATGCCTTCATAAATTTAGAAAACTTGGGCATTAGCTCTAAAACTTCATGAAAAGAAATAATTACCTGAAGCTTGGTCAACATCTCTTTAAACTTGGAAAATAACCTTGCTTCATCTTCCTGTAATGGTTTCTTATTAATTATTGGATATGGCAGTTTTATGTAATTGGGTAGTTTTGGATTAGGGTCATTAAGAATCTACTTCTTAGTCCTTCTCCAAGGGGAGTTTTTATCTATTAATTGTTCACTAGTGACTCCCTTCTCAGCTTGGTCACTCTGATTTTTACTCTTCTCTTTCTCAGTCCTTACTTCCTCCTCTTCAATCAAGTCCTCTTCCACTATTTTATCCTCACCCTTATGGGTGATTACCTCAAAAACTGTTTCTAAAGCCTTGCAAGTCTCAATTTTAGTGTTATCCACAGTGTTACATGTAAATCCTCCACTAGAACTAGGTAAGTCGGCTATTTGCAGAGATAGATAACCGATTTGCATCTCCAATTTTTTTATAGACATATCATGGTTCTTACTCATTGTTTCATGATGTTTATTCACCTGTTCTAGACTGCTCTGAGTGTCCTGGATGAATTTTTCTAGGGCCTTTTCCGGTGGTGAAAGTTTCCTTTAGATCGGAGCTTGTTAATTTTTTGAATACCCTAATTAGCATTTAAATTCAGATTATTGTTCCATTTGAAATTTGGATGATCCTTCCATTCGGGATTGTATGTGTTGGAATCAGAGTTATTTTTCTGGAAATTTGCAAATTGAGTTTCTTCACTCGATCATTTCAAAGATCACCTTGCATTTACATGTCCCTACCTACGGAAATCACACCTAAGTGCTTGTACCTGACTCACATTAGTTTTACTCAAGTTTATTTAACTAGCTTTTTATTCAATAATTCAATTTGAGCTAAAAGTGCAATATGTGTATCTATATCTAGCATACCTTTATGTGTGCCTACAGTTTCCAATTTTTACTGACCACTCTCTCTTTGAACTATATTCATTCAAGTATATATTTTCAATCAATTCTTTAACTTGTGGTTCAATCATTATTCTGATCGTGCCTCCCGCAGAAGCATATAGAACAGACGTGTTTGACTCTTGAGACCTTTGATAAAAAAATTCACTTTCTCCATGTTATTCATGTTATGATTTGAGAACCTGCATAGTAAAAGCTTAAGCCTTTCCCATGACTCATACACCAATTCAGTTTTGTGTTGCTCAAAATTTGTAATTTCAACTCTTCGCTCAACAAACTGAGTGGTGGTGAAGAATCTCTCCAAGAATTTGTCCTCCAGCTCTTTCCATGTCCATCTAGTTCCATTTGGAAGGCAAAGCAACCAATATTTGGCTCTTCCAATTAGCGAGATATCAAACAGCCTCAACTTAATTTAGTCTTCAGTGACCTTAACTGGTCTACACATCTAATTGCGTTCACGTCAAATGGATTGTCTCTTAAACCTAAAAGCATAGAATTTTCTATGTCAAAGTTATCAGGGTCTCCCGGTACAAATCCTATAGAAACCTTTCCTTCATAAGTTCTTTTGCAGTAGTCCCTTATATTGGGGGAGGGTGGTGCGGCTGCCATGGTAATTTTCTTTATAGCGTCCAAAGAAATCAGTGAATTGTGTTTTGGATCAAAAGGTGTCAATGTCAATCCTGAGCTACGCATACACAAACAAGAAATACCTCGGTAGCACTTTAATTAAACAATTTTACCAGAAAATAGAAACAAAAATCAAAAACTAAATAAATAAAACGTTGCACAAGCGTTGCATTGTTGATATTATCAAAAGTCCCCGGCAACAGCGCCAAAAACTTGATGACCTCTCGGAAAGTGTACTGATAATGTTGCAGTAATAAAAATATATTGATTACACAAGGACTGCTATTTAACAAAACACTACTTGTGCAAGTATCAAAAGTAACATTTGGGGGGTTTTTTGAGTTTGAATGCAAAACATAAAACTTGTTCTGAAATAATCTAAAAGTAGTCAGGTTTTGTATAGAATTCATTAATTCTTCCCTGTTGATGTCTAAAGCATTACATGAATAAGAAAGTTATTATATTTCCATGGTGAATTAACACAACTACTATACCCAATTCCTTGGTGTATAACTCACTAATTACCACTCGGAGTCTCCTATACCTACTCAACCAGTGTAAGTGAAATTTGGCGATGCAATAAAAAGTTAATTCAAATGTCACTACTCGGGGTCTCCTATCCCTATTCAAATAGCCTAAGTACGACAATTTCCCTAGTTCCAACACATAGACTAATACTCATTATTCCATATGTACCCAAGATCAAATTAAAAGAGTATCTCACATTAAAAGCATTAAGCAAAAGAAGTAATTGAATAGAAATATAAATCCAATTATTCATGCAATGAAAAATTAAACATATGTCCTAACAGGTTCAAAATAATTTTATTAAACAAAACCTAACTTAGATGTGTTTAGCTACTCAATAATCAAATACCAAGAAATAAGATGAAGATTGATTCTAAAAATCCTTGAAGAACTGGCCTTCAACGGGTTCCAATGCTCTCAAAATCGCCATCTTTGTGCTCTTTACCTTCACTTTCAGTCTAAAACTGCATAATCCTTAAAAAGATGCCAAAAACACTCTTTTATATCAGTCGAATTAGTCCAGAATGCGTCAGAATAAGCCCATAAAAGTACCTATTGTGCTCGTGATAGATTGCATTGTGCGTGCGATGCTCACGATGCTTTTCTATCACGTGTACGATGCTGCGTGTGATTATTCTAGTAGTTGTACATATTTTGATCCTTTTTCCATCTAATTTTCACTAATTCCTTATTTTTTTATACTGTCATTTTTGGATATTTCCTTGGTTTTTATTCTTCATTTTCGCTCCTCTTTAACATGTTTTGATCTGTTTCTTTGACCGAAAACATGCAATGACAGGTTTTCATTAGAAGGTTAGAAGAAAAAGTCTAGAAAAAGTATGAAGAAGCATTTTTGGGTGAAGAAAAGCACTTAGTAAAATATAGAAGAAATTGTGAAGAAACGAGAATTTTTCAACATAATTTAAATCATGATGTATGTCCAGTAATTTGATCATATATGGAGTTTTGTAACTCGGATTGAGACATGGCTTTTTGCTCATATAATTTAAAAGAATGCTAAAATAGATATCTAGTCATTGGAAAAAATGTGGCCGCGTTGCTCCTCAGTGCTCTTGTGTTTCGCCATCTTTATGCAGTGCACCCATGTTAAGACACTTTCGGTTGACGCGAGAAATGTTATTTAAAGGATTGCTTGGCTACTTTTTCAAGGGGGTTCGACTACCTGTCGTAACCCAAAATTTAACCTCCCTTTTTTTGTCCTTTTTGCATAAGAATTTGCACTTGCATTCCCAACACGCGCATCATTATTTTTATCTATGGATTCATTGCAAGTATATATTTAAATCCCCAAAGAATCTCAAGGTTATGATTATATCTCCTGCAGAGTTATCACAACACCAATACAGGCAAAACATATGGATTTATATGCCTATTAATCAAAGCAAGGGGTCGAAGCACGGAACCACGACCAAAGCACCTCATATCAAGCCAAAAAAGAGGAATTTAGCATGTGGTAATCGATTAAAATAATCAAATTAATCTATTACACCCTCAAAAATCAGTCTAGGAAGGTATTTTCTGCATGATGTAATCGATTAACAGCATTCTCGCTAATTGATTACACCTGCTATTTTTGCTGATTTTTAGTGGTTTCTCAGCACTGCAGCATCTACTACTCTTTTCTTTGGTCTACATCATTCTAGCATCTTTTGGAAGGTTTTATACATATGATTACACCAGAAAATATTAGCTACATTTGCTATACTACCTCACTATTAGTAATGCTCACCATGCATCGTCATTTCCAATCATTTGGACCACTTGATCATTGAGTTTAGGGATGTAAATGGATATCCATGGGGGCGGATAGTATGATATTTGTGTCTGCCCCGTTGGATAAATATGATATCCGTATCTGCCCCATATCCATGCGGATATCAGTTAAGCGGGTAATCCACGGGTTTTAAGGTATCCGCGAATATTTACAGATATCCATGAATAACTTTTTTTTGTCGAAAATTATTTTTTAAAAATATATTTTTTCGCTCTCAATTTAACAACTAAACTTCATCATATTATTTTCATTCTTTTGTCACTAAAACATAATAACATTCAAACATAATATCCATACATTTCATTTTTAACAAAATAAAATTCATCATACCATATAATAATTGTTTAAATAAAACAAAAAGTAATAATGCAAATAGTTTTCATCAATCATTACAAAATTCCATATTATGCATTCCTTGCTTAACATTCACATATTTAAATACTTTTTATAATTTATTAACGGGTATGGATATCCGCGGGTACGGGTATCATTAAACCCGCATCCACATCCATTAAATAACGGATATTTAAATCTCCATTTATTTTATCCATGGATATCTATTAAGCTGTCCACATTGTATCCGTGACAGATTATATCTGCGGATACCCGCGGGCACGGGCTTTTTTGCCATCCCTAATTGAATTGCATTGGGATTCTCCAACCGAGTTAACCAATAACTAATGAGTTAAACCCTAACTCGGCGAGTTGGATCTAACTAACTCCAAACCAAATGCCAAACCACATTTAACTACCTTCATACCTAATTCCAAGGCTCAACTCACTCCAAGCTTACAATCTATATAAGCAAACTCTCACATTTATCCAAGGGGCTTCACCTTCATTCTGAATTTTTCACTCTTCACTCTCATTTTACTCTGAATTTACACTCCCCATTCTCTGAATTTTCAGCAGCACACTCTCTCAATCATCACCGTCTTCCCTAAACCTCACTAAAGCTCATCCACCATTAAAGCTTATCAAACTTTACATTGAAGCTTGTTATTCTTTAAGCTAGACTTCCATTCATTTCCATTCCATCACTGTATTATGCAGCAGCAACAACATTTACTTCAGTTCAAGCTTTGGAAGTTGATTATTGAAGGAGTTTTGGTACAAATTTGGATCTGAAGCAATTATCACATTATCTTCGGTTTTCTCGCTACAAATTGCAAGAAATCTCTGGATTTTCTAGTTTTTTAAGCTTCTCTTCATCACATTTTGATCACAATATTTACTAAGGAAAATCTCAGTCTTGTAGGTTGGTGAATCTTGCTTAATTTATTGCTTTCAATTGATTTTGGGTTTTTGCAATGTAGTGCTTAATTGATGTTTTCGTTACTTGAATAATTTCTTTGCATGCTTGATTCTTTTAGCTCTTGATTGCTCAGAATTAACATGAATTTTGCATCTACTTCTATCCTATGTTACATTGCGATTGCATGTGATAAGTGATTCCGAAAAGTACTTTTCGAAAATCTGTTTCTAGTGTTTTTGCAGGTGTAATCGGTTAACACATATGGTGTAATCGATTACACCCTTGCCTACGCCTCAGAATCCGCTTTTTGCATGGTGTAGTCGATTACCAACATTCTATTAATCCATTACACCTGGCATATTTTTGCTAAAAACTTGCTGTTGTGGGACTATTTTGCATGTTTTTCTTGTATAACTTCCCATGCTTACCTATATTCATGCCAATGCCACTACTTTAGGTCAGTACTTATTTACAATAATTTTCGCTTGATTAATTTCATGACTTTCTTTGATTATTTGCAATTTTGTCACATGTTGGAGCACTTTTTTGCACATTTTTCCTTGTGTGTTAACATGAAATGCTTAGTAATGCATGCTAGCTTGTCTTTGTTAATACTTTGTAATTCAATTTGATGCATTAAGTTTGTTCTTTTTGAGAAAATTTAATCTTGTTTAACATTATTTCCCATATTTTCTTTGATAATCTTTTGATCCGCTTGAAAGATTATTGGCATTCCTTTCCCTTTGATTGATTGATCGAAACCTTGTTTCGGTTAATTAATTGCCCCCGCTCTCTTTAGAAGACTTTCTTTCTTGATCCTATTTCAAGGTGGATGTCTGCATGACAAGCTGTAGCACTGTACTAATTGCGCTGCTACTCTTTCAATATCAATTTTCCCACTACGCTTCGAGTGCTAGAGAAGGAATGAGAATGAAGAATTCTTACCCTTATTCTGACTATTTTCAGTAAGGGAAAAATGACCATGTGCCTGAAATAGTCATCTCTACCCCCAGACCATAGTGTCTCTTGAGTCGATCCTTGATCACTCATTTCTGCCCTAAGTCTTTTCCCTTTCCTTCCGGTTAACACATTCGCTTGGTTCAACATCCTTTCCTTTGGGTTAACACCTTTGATTGGTTCAACACACATTCCTTCGGGTTAACACCTTCGATTGTTTCAACACCTTTGATTGGTTCAACACACATTCCTTCGGGTTAACACCTTCGATTGTTTCAACACCTTTGATTGGTTCAACACACATTCCTTCGGGTTAACACCTTCAATTGTTTCAACACACTTGGTTCAACACCCTTTCCTTTAGGTTAACACATTCTCTTGGTTAAACACCTTTTCCTTCGGGTTAACACATTCAATTAGTTCAACACCCTTTCCTTCAGGTTAACACCTTCACTTGGTTCAAAACCCTTTCCTTCTAGTTAACACCTTCGATTGGTTCAACGCCTTTTCCTTTTGGTTAACACCTTCGCTTGGTTCAACACCATTTCCTTTGGGTTAACACCATCGATTATTTCAACAACCTTTCCTTTGGGTTAATACCTTCACTTGGTTCAACACCTTTTCCTTTGGGTTAACGCCTTCACTTGGTCCAACACCCTTTTCTTCGAGTTAACACCTTGTCGCTACTGCGAAAATCGGCGCCGACAATGACAGAAGAGTCACCACCGTGCGTTATTTATCCCAAAGAAGGGAAAGGAAATGCTCAGAGTAAACCTAACGCAAAACGGGAAAGGAATGGTCATCGCAACCAAATTCCTGGATTCGGGAGTCGATTACACAAGGGGAAGGTATTAGCACCCCTCACGTCCGTCGTACTCGACGGGATCCACGCTTGTTTTCTAGTACGGATTATTATTCTATCTACTCTAAAGGTCTGGGTTAAAAGGAAAAGAAAATGACTCGGCAAAGTATCGCACTTTATGCCTACGTATTCCCGTCTGGAACGAGAAATCAGAGTCAACGTAGTTCGCCTAACTACGGGTTACGAAGGGAAGGTTGCTCGCCAAGACGTCGCATCTTGTGCCTACGTACTTTCACACAGCATGAAAGATCAGAGCAAATGTAGTTTGGGAAACTACGGAAACCACAAGCAGGTTTTACTGTTTTTTATCCTTATGAAAAGGTTTTCCTGATTAAAAGGTCCCAGAGGACAAAAAAAGATTTGCTGTTTGTTTTTTAGTCTTTTACGGAAGAACTGTTTTTTTTAGATGTTTGCAATCTCTGTCGAACTGGAGACTATGACCTAGGAGTGAATGCGTCGTATGTCACCCAAAGGGTACCATACTAAACATTCAGATTACTGAAGAGAGACCCTCCAGCAACCCTTTCCCAGATAGCTTAAGGCTCGTAGCGGACGACATTAATTAACCTTATTACTGTGTTTTTGAATTGTTTTGAGATGAGAAGAGAAATAGACTCTTTAAGGGGAAACTGACTCGATCCTACAGTTATCATACAATATTCATCCTACAGGTTAGGTTTGAAAGAGAAATTCTATCCTAATTTTATCATACATGGTTTGAACCTAATGTCTGTCATAATTTCTCTACAGCAAGAGAAATCAGAGCTCCTAGGGTAACATGGCAATGGAAAGAGAAACAGCAGCAGGAATTACTGTAAAGAAAGTATTGAAAAGAAATTACTGTAAAATGCATGAATGCAACAATCAAGCAGAAAGAGGCCACCTCAACTTCTTAAGCAAACAAGGCTCAAAATCCACAAACCACACAGGCAAGGAAAGCCACTCACTAACAAACAAGCAGAGGGAAACAGTCAACCTCTTTTGCAGACAAGCAAAGGGAGAAGCTCAACCCTTAAGATGCACTGAAGCCTATTCAACTGTATGAACCTAATCTAATGCAACAGATCAAATTAGTCACACCAGACAAGTCAAATCAACAAGCTCAAACAGCAAACAAACAGATATCTCCAGCTCAACAGCACAATGAACCCCAGCTTCACAGCAAAGCTACCAACAACAGTACCCCACAGTCTGACACTGAAATCCTTTGACAATCTTCAAGAGAAGAAAACTTCGATCTCCATCTTCCAGGGAAGAGAAAGCACACTTCAAATAAGGCTCCTCAACACCTAAACAATTAAGCTCCACAGCTACAGAAAACTCCAGCTCAAAAGCAACAGTAAACCCTAGCTTTAATCCTCCAGCAAGCTCCTGACAGCAAAGTTGACAGTAACATAACTCCATCTTCAAGCAAACCTTATGAAAGGCATCTTCAACATCTTTGATCTTCATCTCCAAGCTCTAGCAAGCTCCACCAAGAAAGATTTGTTATTGAGATCAAGTTATAATGAATGGAAACTAGTGAAAACCAAAGGATCACTAGAAACCATCATTTGCAAAGAAGGGTGTCCTCAAAAGTTCTGCTCTTTAAGGCATGCCACTCATCCCTCCAAGGGAGAGATGGGGCTTCCTTAAGAGGACTTTGAATCATAGGATAGGATGGAAGCAAACAAAGCATTCCATGTTTGAGGAAAGAAATGAACTAAGTCTAAAAAGCTCTTCCTAAAACCCTAATTCTACCAGCTCCTAAAACAAACTCTAAAAGAGAAAGAAATATCCACTCCAAGCTCCATCCTCCAATCCAAAGCATCTTCATCATGTCTAGAAGCTCCTCCAAAAAGGAGTCCAAAGTCTTCAAGCTCCAAACCCACCAAAAGCTCCAAACAAGGCAAAGCACTCAAGATAGAACACCACAAGCACAAGCAACTTGTAAAATCCAAATAAAATAGAAAACTAAGTTTTAAAATTCTAATAAAATTCCTATGGGATCATGCATGTTTGAAAATTCTAAGGTTCCAGAATCAAGACCTAAATCAACTTCTAAGTCATCTAAACAATTCCTAAGCGAAACTAGGTCATGGGAAACCATTATTTGGGAAGGCTCTAATCAACAACCCTAAAACAGAACCTAAAGTTGTCTTAAAATTCTACCAAAAAATCCTAAGGGAACCTAAACATGTTATCTAAAACATACTAAAAGATCTCAGCCAGAATCAACACCAATTGAAAGAACAAAATTCAGCAAAACAGATGAACAATTTTGCAAATAAATGGAATCACATGCAAATAAGAAAAATCAAATAAAATTGAAAAAATGGATGAAAGTGAGATTTATTGATTTCAGAAAATCACAAACAAATCCAAGATCATTGAGATATTTTTAAAATAATTTTTGGATCAAAATTGGATTTATTATGATTTTTTGAATCAAAATGGAATTAAAATAAATCAAAAACAAATTAAAATTGAATTTAAGAATTTAAAATGCCAGATTAAATCAGATGCGTTGGATGAGTCTACCAGTCAGTGAATCCAAGGAACCAAAGCGCGTCCACGCATGCGCCAAGTGGCATCCAGTCAGCAGCCACCTCATTTAATGAAGTGTTGCGTTTTGATCTAAAACTCAGCTTCAATCTAAGCCCTACGATGAGTGTACGAAGTCTCCTCTCAGACTTGATCCGACCGCAACGTGTCATCGTCCTCATTCAAATTCTCAGATGGAGGGAAACCAGGTGCGGTGGCCGGAGAAGACCTCTGGTCGTCTTCTTCGGCGAAGAGGTGATCTCAGGCAACCAAAACAAGTCAATTCTTATACCAATCTCCTCAGATTTTCACGTAGATCTCAAATGTCCTACTCATTCACTCTAGATCTAACTATGTTTTGAAATTCGAAAACAAACAAAAATTGCATCATGAAATTGATCATCACCAAAACACAATCTAAAAACCATAGAAACGTTCCTCAATCTTCAGTGATCATCCTGATCTATCCAAATTGCTTTGAAACCTCAAGATCTAGTCCAACCGGTCCTCAACAGAAATCGTGTGGCAAACCTAATTGTCTCTAAATGATTCCAAACCAAACCAGAAACGATCCCTGAGTCATCTAGGTCCTAACAACATGTATATTCTAAGCTAATTCTCCCTAGATCAACATGAAATTTGAGAGTTACATACCTGCTGAATCTTGATCAACAGAGGTAGTTGTGGCTCAATTCAACCTTCCAAACCTTCCAGACACGATCAGTGATACATGTCGCTTCCGCGAAAATAAGGTGCCGGCAAAACAGAAGAGTCGCCACCTTTCGTTATTTATCCCTCAGAGCGGGAAAGGAAACGATCGGAAAAACCTGACAAAAAGGGTATAAGACAAGGTCATCGCAACCATTGTCTGGGTTCGGGAGTCGGTTACGCAAGGGGAAGGTATTAGCACCCCTCACGTCCGTCGTACTCGACGGGATCCACGCTTGTTGTGTTTACTGGACGAGTTGGTTTATCTATCTACCTATCAAGGCTGGCTTAAACAAAAAAGAAAATGAATGACTCGGCAAAGCGTCGCGCTTTATGCCTACGTATTCTCATCAGAGAATGAGAAATCAGAGTCAACGTAGTGTTGCACCCTAAAATTTGACCAACCGGGTCTCGTATCTGGCTCGATGTTTCGACGCATGACCGCATTCGCATCTGCATATCGCATACAGTGCATTTTTCATTTGTTTTGATTTTATCAGGATCACAGCTCTCGTCTCGCGTCTCAGGTGTTTTTAATCAGTTTGGATAGGTAGAATCGTATTTTTGGGACGTTTCGGTGTCCGTTTATTTTTACCGGCTATTTTGGTGCGCTCTCGCGGTGTTATGTGTCGTTCGGTGCTTATTTTGTTCCTCTGGAAATTATTGTGATTTTTCTGGATTTTATTGGCCATTTTTAGGGTTTAAATAGCTTTTAAATCATTTTTAGGATTTAATAGGATTTTTAATAGTTTTAATTCTTTTTAATTAGATTTAAATCATTTTTAGCATTTTATAGAATATTAGTAGGTTTTAATAGTTTTAATAATTGTAATTTCTTTTTAGAATATATTAGGTAGATTTTAATCATTTTTAGATTAATATAGAGTAATATAGTTTTTAGAATTTTAAATGGAATAAATAAATAGCATTTTCTCTTTTTAGAATATATTAGATAGAATTAAATCATTTTTCAGCACTTAATAGAGTTTAATCATTTTTAATGGAATATAGAATTTCTTTTAAATAGATTTGTAATATAATATAGATTTTTCTTTTACTAAATAAATCAATAGTTTAGTTAATATAGAATATAGATTTTTCATTTTTAATAAATAAATAGATTTTTCTTTAGTAGATATTATATAATTAATAGAGCTTTTTCTCTTTTTTAGATTTAATTCAGAATTAATTAGATTAAATAGGCTTTAGTTAATTAGTGTTAAGTTTTAATCTTTTTTTATTTTTATTTTTCATTTTTCAATTCAGTTTTTCGTCTGGGCCCCATCAAATTCGCAGGCCAATTCATGCATCAAATTCGCAGGCCCCATTTAATTCAGAGAAATCAAGAATATTCCAGAGAATCTGAGGGTATATATTCATTCAGCGCCACGTGTTGAAGGGAGAGGCTGGCCACATTTTCACACTTCATCACGCCACGCCACACTCCATTTTCCCTCTCTCTGCCACGCACAGGCCACGTGGCACGCATGCATTCACTCACCCCACTCACATGGCCACGCGTATGCACCGCAACCCTCGCCTGAGACCGTCACCGGCCGGCATGCATGGCCGGCGACCACCTTGCACTTCACCAGAAAACCTCCAACAAACCCAGATTCCGATGAACTTCATCGTCATCCTCTCATCACCACCGCACACATCACCGGAGCACCTCACAAACCCAGAAAAAATCCCAGAATCCGATCAAACCTTCATCTTCCTCCTCTAATCTTCATCATCTGAAACCTCACCAAGAACAAAAATCCAGAAACCACCGCCACCGTCTTCATCAACCTTCAACGCCAATCATCTTCCAATCTCCGATCCATCTTCATTAATAACCACCAGTCTTCAACAACTTCCATCAGCGTTCATCATCCTTGTTTTCAGACGATCTTCATCATGATTTCACTAGAACTTCTTCAGATTCATCAAGGATTCCCAAGAATCATCAAACTAATCAGAGCTTCCCAGATTATTCATCGCGCCTTCAACCTGCAAACAAGATCTTCACGTTCATAAAGATCGTCAACAACAGCTTCAAGAACTTCATCCGTTCTTCCTGAAACTTCCGTCCTTTTTCCAGATCTGCATGCAAGAGCTCATCCAACAATCTTCACGTTTTTCCAGATCTTCCATCAACACCATCAATAAACGAAGCTTCAAACACCGATCAAACTTCATCTCGTCATCAAACCTCCAGCAACGTCAAGATTCACCTCTAATCTTCAGGTTTCTTCTTCAGGCACTCCTCACTTTCAACTCGTTTTGCAAGATCCTTTTTCATCCGTCCTTCCAAGATCCTTCAAGAAACTACCAGTTTTTCTTTAGATCTACCGTGAAACCTTCCTCCACGAACACGAACAAGAAATCGCTGATAAGATCCTCGCCTCCATCTTCATTCTTTTCAATGACGTTTTATTTGGGGAAGATTAAAGTTAGAAGGATGTTTCTGGTAGATGGTTTGTGACGAGTTGAACCAAACGGAGAAGAAGAGAGAATAGAGAGGGAGATGGTGAGAATAAGTTCAGTTTGAACGGAGGAAGGAGAAAGGTTGACGGCGGCGGAAAGGAGAAATATTTTAGGGTTTCAGAAGGAGGGAGAAGAGAGGTCCTCCATGGATGCTTTGGGAGTTTGGGCCTCAGACCCCAGGCCCAAGTGGATTTTTGCTAGACAACACCTGCGTTTTTTTCGCACCCCCCCGTTTTGCTTACTGAGGGGACTGGGCCCCAAGCCCATTGGAATTTCTTGCCAGCACACACCCTGATCACATCCGCACCCCCCTGGTTCTGTATTTTCTTTGTGAATTTGGGCTGGGCCCAGGCTGTTGTTTTTGTTTTGTTTCTGCATATCCCTTATGACTGTGTACCCCCCTCCCCTCTTTTGTATCTTTTTCTTTATTTTGATATTGTTTAGTTTTTTTTATTGAAAAAGAATAAAAGCAAAATATAAAAAGAAAGAAAATAGAGAGAAAAATATTGAAAGAAAAGGGAGAAAGAATATGAGAAAAGAGAAAAAAGAGAAATATTATGGAAAAAAATAATAGAAAAGGAAAAGTGAAAAAAAATAATAAAAAGAAATATTAGAAAAAAAAGAGGAGAAAAATATAAAAAATATGAAAGAATATTGAAAAAAAATAAAGAGAAAAATATATTGAAAAAGGAGAGAAAATATTGTGAAAAAATACATAGAAAAATATGGAGAAAAATATATAGAAAAATACAGAAAATATATGAAAAATATTTTGAAAGAAAGGAGAAAATAGTGGAAAAGAAAAGAAGGAAAAAGAAGGAAAAAATATTAAAGTAGACTTAATATTTTTTTTAGAGTGCATTTCTTCATAGAATTTATTTTACCATTTTAGGGTAGTTTAGAATGTCCACTTGTTAGGGGGCTATTTTCCATTCGATTTTTCAGGATAGGATAGGATAGTATTTCCTAGGAGATTTATTGTCAGTATTCACTCATTGTAATCATTTTTCAGAATGTCAGTAAAACGAGATTTGAGCTGTGGTCCCGAAGTAGCCGAACTACAGCTGCTCTGATTCCTCTTATCAGACGAGGATATGTAGGCATAGGATGCGATATCCTAGCGAGCACACTAACAACTAATCTTTTGTTCTCTCGCTGCTGTGCGATCGAGACTTTCCCGCTGACGACTAATTGTTACCCTTTTTCTCTCTTGCCCGAGTGCATTTGAGACCAAACCATAGTTTTGCCCATAGGTCCCCGAACCTTTGAAGCCAGTTGGTTTTTCTCACTGCTGTGTGAGAATGTTTTGTTTAGCCGTAGTTAGCCTGAACTACGTAAAGCTCTGATCTTCCATGCAGTGTGGAAGTACGTAGGCACAAGACGCGAAGTCTTGGCGAGCCAATTTTCCCCGTAGTCCCGAACTACGTTGACTCTGACTTTCTCTCTTGAGAATACGTAGGCATAGAGTGCGACGCTCTATCGAGTCAATTCCCTTCCGTTTAGATTTAGCAGCTGTAGATAGATTGTTTTGCATCCTTTAGACAACCCAAGCAAGCATAGATCCCGTCGAGTACGACGGACGTGAGGGGTGCTAATACCTTCCCCTTGCGTAACCGACTCCCGAACCCAGGTTTTGGTTGCGATGACCATACCTTTCCCCGTTTTTTGCGAGGTTTACTTCGAGCATTTCCTTTCCCTCCGTTGGGATAAATAACGCACGGTGGCGACTCTTCTGTCAGCCGGCGCCGATTTTCGCAGTAGCGACAGCTGGCGACTCTGCTGGGGACTGCGATAGTTCCCTATGTAAGTCTGCTGGGGATCCAACGTCCCCTGGCTGCTAAGGACTGCGATAGTCCTTATGCGTGTGGGATCCAACGTCCCCTAAGAGAGAGTCAATCCTAGCGCTTGTTTGCTTGGCTATTGGGGCTTATTTATCGATATTATCTGTTGCTGTTGGGGTGTTACGGGTGTTCTATGATTGAGAGAAGCCGGACCTGGGCTTGAGTGCACCTTAGACTTAGAGTAGAGATTAGTTGGCGCCCGCATGCTTTGCTTGCCTTGGTGTCCCGCGAAATCTACACTCAGACGAGGTTCTTCTGGTTGGCCTCTTGACCCACCCTTTGGGTGGCTTGGGTTGCTGGTTAGTTGGATTGTCGACTCTGGGAACCGATCATTTGGAAGTTAGCTAAGTGAGGCCTCTTCAGGACTCGATGATGCCACTCCTTCTGGGAATCGTATCGTCAGTTTTGAAAGTCTGTGACGCTAACGACCGCATAGGATGTCGTACCTTGTCAGATATAGGTCCATACCTGTGAGTGGGGGGGGTTTTTTGTGCAGGAAACTTGACTTCCAACCTACCCGTTATTCTGGTCTTCTTTTCAGAGAACGTCTCCGTCGGCAGTGCAGCAGTATTCAGAGATTGTGTGGGGGTTGTGGTCCCGTTGTTTGCTGTATCTTGCATATCATGTGCATATCAGTGTTGCATCATATTGCATATCATCCTCCAGTTAGCCAGAGTTCTGATCCAGCCTTTGTTTCCTGAAGGCGATTACCCGAAGTTTGGATTGAGCAGCTGTTGATTATCAGAAGACGACCAAGGGGGCTGAAGCAGATTTGAGCAGAATCAAGCATTGAAGTCAGCTGAAGATTACTGGTAGCCATGTCTGAAGGCAATTTCAAGTCTCCCAACACCCTGACAGGGTTCACTATGGCGTCCAACCCTCTGTATGATTCTATGGAAGACTTCCCTCAAGTGAACAACGTTGCTGCAGACCAAGTTGTACAACCCTCTGTTGAGAACCGAGATTGACATAAGCAGTTTGTTGCCCGGAATGAGCGTCCTCCTCCTGTTACCAATCAAGGTGTTGCTGTCCCTGTGATGAATTACCGAAGAGATATCCCGATAGCCAGGATGGTAGATCCAAGAGATCTTGAAAATAATAGAAGACTCCGAGCGTTGGAGGAAGGAATGAAAGCTTTGAAAGCCAAAGATGCTGTTAACCTGGATGCTGTAGACATGTGTTTGGTTCCTGACCTGGTGTTGCCTTACAAGTTCAAAGTACCAAAGTTTGAGAAGTACCAAGGAGATAGCTGTCCGAAGCTGCATTTGATGATGTTCTGTCGAAGAATGACTGCGTTTGCGCGAGATGACAAATTGATGATCCATTGCTTTCAAGATAGTCTGACTGGGGCATCTTTGAGGTGGTATATGTAGTTAGAGAGAAATCAGATCCAGTCATGGATGGATTTAGCCAGAGCTTTTCTGAAGCAGTACGATTATAACCTAGACATTGCTCCCTATCGCATGCATTTGCAGAATTGTCTCAAGAGAGCAATGAACCTATCAGGAGGTATGCTCAGAGATGGAGAGAATTTGCTGCTAGAGTGCGTCCACCGCTGTTAGACCAAGAGCTAGCAAGCATGTTTGTAGATTCCCTACAATATCCGTACTTCAAAAGATTGCTCGGAATTCCGGCAAGTTTCTCTGACGTGGTAGCATTAGGAGAACACCTTGAGTATGCCATAAGAATTGGGAAGATTCAGATTACTTCAAACGATCAAGCTGGTGAAACTGAATATCCTTATGACTATCAGAGTGAAGAAGAATTTGTGATCGATGCAGCCATGCCAAAGGTTGAATATCCTCAAAGCGAATCAGTGAATTTTGTTGGTTCTTCATCTTATCAGAGATCAGTACCTCCTGTGGCTTGTTATACTGAACAAACAGCCGTGCCTGGGGCACCCTATCAGGAATCTTATGTCGCTTCCATTGTAAAGCAGCAAACTCGTGGCCGAGGTTATCAGACTCAGCGTCAGAATCAGAACAGACCTCGCAACAATTTGGAACGAAGGAAAGCTCCTTCTCACCCAGTGCCTCTGTCGTATAGCCAGTTGCTACCATCTTTGATCCAGAAGTCTTTGGTAGAGCCGAAAGCTCTTAAGCCAGTGCCAGAACCTTACCCTCCTGGGTACAATCCCCATGTTCAGTGTGGTTATCATGGTGGCTCTCCAGGGCATTCAACGGAAGATTGTAAAGCATTTCAGGCGAAGGTACAGCAGTTGATTGACCAGGATCGCATTTCCTTTCGAGAAGGGTTTCTGTTTGTTCATCCTAACCGCTCAGTTGTCTAAGCTCGTAGACTCGGAAGGTATTCCCCAGCAAGAAAGCCAGTGATTCAGGCAGGCGGGCGCCTCAGCATTGGCAGTCCTCAGACTTTTATATCATTTGCATTTGTAGTTTCTTTTCTGTTAGTTACTACCTGCTTTTAAACATTGTATGTTTCGAATGATGATAATAATAAAGTGACTATGCATTTTTCTGAATTAATCATGTCGTTGTCGCTCATTTACTGCATTGCACTGACACTTGCATTTTATTCACTCCACTTTATCACTATGACTAGCAAAGATTGGAGGGAGGATGACGGAAATAAACTCATAACCGATGACAGTACGCTTTCAGATAAGACCGTACCGATGACGTACAAGGCATTGTTTCAAATTCCCCAAACACGGGAGATATAAGGAGTTAGTCCCTTGTTAACCACTTCGAGCCAGGAAGTAGAAGTTTTTTCGGACTTTTAAACCCTCACATCTTAACCCGGGGCAGGGTAGTTGTCAGTTAGCTTGACCGAGCATTCAAGTCTTACAGAGGAGTGTTGTCTTTCGAGGACCAATCAGTATATACCTTTCAAGGGTGAAAGCTCACCAATCAGGAGTGAGACAGTTACAATCCTTTCGGAGCAATCAAGGCAACCAGTGTCACACGACTTTGTTCCAAAAGAAAGAAGAAAGAAAGCCCGCTAAGTAAAAAGAAAGAAAAAGCTAGAAAGCTAATACTTAGGCAAAAATCAGGGCATCCCGCTGGACTTCAAAAAAGAAAAAAAATCGAAAAGAACTCAAAATGAGTCAGTCCAGGCAAAAATTAGGGAATCAGAAGAATGAAAAAGAAGGGATAAAAGAAATTTTCCCCAGCAAATCACAAAGTCGTGTACACAGACACCGAAAGCGAAGAAGGAGTAACTATCACTCTAGAAGAAAAGCTTTATGGATTCCTTAACTATGGTCCTTACCATTCAACATACCTCTCGAAGAGGCGAGCGCTTGTGCCAGGTTAACTGAACCTTAGGATCGGAGATCATCACGTAGACGGGGTGGGTACAAATCAAAATTTGAGTCAAATATCCTTTGTTTCACGAACCGTAAACCCGACCACGATACAACCCTCAAAAGACCTAATTGAGGTAGGGTTATTCTGAAGCGCATTACGATAAGGTTGAGTAACCTGACTCCTTCTTGACTTGCTAGTCACATCCTTGTTGTATTTTTCACTGATCACGTAAGCACTACGTTTGAACTTTGGTTCATTCGTCACTCAATCATGCATGTAAATGAGTGACAGCTCAAAATTTTTTCAAAATCTGCATAACCACTGCATTAAAATTACCATTCGTAGACAGACGATTCTAATTGCAGGTTAGTAGTTGGCATGAAAGAAATTCCAGCAGGGAATAATCGAGCAGGACTGAGTAATTCAGCAGTCTGAACCAGAATGGTGTACGTTGTGAAGACCCATTGAATCAGGGGCATTGACTTCCAGTAAGTTCAGAATCAGTTAGTCTGAGGACAAGTCCTGAAGTTTCAGTTGATCAGGGGCAGTTTGTTTGAAAAGCAGTTGATCAGAAGTGAGTCTTCTCGAGAGCCAATCAGGGGCAATTATGCAGAGCGTTGAGATTTGAAAGCAGATACTTCAGGTGGATAATCAGATCGGGTTAAGTCGCTAGAACGCTCATTCAGGGGCAAGTCATCGCAGAGAGTGCTGAAACCAACTGGGTTGATAGGTGTCTAATGGAGATTGAATTCTGTTGTCATACAGATACCGGGGCAAATATTCTCGAAGTCGTCTCGTAGCAAGCTGTTCAGAGCAAGTAATCCCATGAGTTAGATTGGGGCAAGTTGAATTATACTGGGGCAAGTTGTTCAAGCCAGTCTTGTTATCCCCAGCTGAGTGCACTGGGGGCAAGTTGTTCAAACAAGTTTGTTTATCCCCAGCCGGAGTTGAGTATCGGGAAATCATGTCATTACCTTTGTCAAAAACCTTAGCATTCCGAAAAGGCCTTGCTGTCGTTGGATCATTATCCTACAGTTTAAACCCTGTTACGTGTCAGTAACCAGTCGTTTCCAAAGTCCAGTTCTCGCCTGGCCAACCGGTAACCAGTTCTCGTCTGGCCCGCCTCTCCGTAAGCATCAGTTCCCGTCTGGTGCAGTTTATCGTAAGCATCAGTTCCCGTCTGGTGTAGTTTATTGGTAACCAGTTCTCGTCTGATTACCGTTTCTTTAGGTGTTGTATCAGTTCTCATCTGGTACATGTCGTTGCGTAACCAGTTCTCGTCTGATCACCGTGTGTTTCAACCTATGTGGTATACCAGTTCTCGTCTGGTGTGTGTCAGCTTTTAGCCAGTTCTCGCCTGGTTGTCTATGCCTCTGTCTGTTATCCAGTCAGCCCCGTCTGATACAAAAACCAAATCAATTCTCGTCCGATAACCTATTTTCCTATCAGTTCTCGCCTGGTAGTCTATCCTTGAATGCTAGTTCTCGTCTAGTATTTTCCATATCCTCCACTGTGTACATAATCCATGTTTATCCTAAACCAGAAAAAACAAAAAACCTAAAGGTATCTGACACAATATTTCCCAATGACTCGCATGTTGTCATGTTCCCCGATACGAAGCTCAATTGATACCAGTGCTCCGAGTAATGTTGGAGTTCCTTGTGGATGTTGTTAAATCAGAATTGTTGCTCTTCAGCAGAGGAAAGTTGCATATTATCCCGGGAAGAGTTGAGATTGTATTGCTATCCCGCATCAGGGTAGGATCAGAAGTATCCTCAGCAGATTAAGATTGATATCCTTGATAGTAGGGGCATTTACAGCAGTGTGCTGCGCACAATCAATCCCAGTTTGGGTCAATCCCCGCAGAGTACAATCAGTTGCCAATGGTTTGAAGAAAGCATCCCTAAGTTGAGTTGTTTCTTTCCCCAGTGAAGGCGCCAAGCAGGGTTGCTTTTCCATTTCTCCAGCAGGACGGTTATCCCCAGCGGATTTGGTCTTCCTTTTCCAGCATTTATTTTGCTGAGATGGTTCTGTGACTTCGGTTCATCCCCAGTAGAGTTGACGTTACCTTCGGCATTTATTTTGCCAAGTGGTTTTCAGACCTGGTGTTCTCTGGAAGCTCGAGCCTGCATTAGCATTTGCATATATCGTTATTGCATTTATACAAGCATATAGTATTTCCACGCCGTCTGGACATCGCATTTTCAAACAGAACGCATAGCATTTCCATGTCATATAGGACATTGCATCATTATCAAGCATACGCATGTCGAAACACGGACCAGGTTGATTGCCTATTGGATTTCGAATTTGTTCACCTGCAGAGTTGTGTCGTTCAGCTTCTCGTCCTCCCCAGCGGAGTGATTTCTTCATATTTGGTTGATACGTCAGCATCGGAAAAAAACAACAACAAAGATTGACATATCGAACTTCTGAAGCTGCCGCCTTCGTCAAAATAGGTGCCAGGCAGTTCAATTCAGAATTCCCCAGGAGAATTGTCCTCAAGTTCGTAGTGAACTGTGAGTTGACCGGATTTGATCCCATGAGAGAGATGGGAATCAAGGTGTTTGCTTTTTTGAAGCATTATTCCAATACTTGTGGCGTCACACAGGTGATTGGCAAGGAGAAGAAAATTTATCAGAAAATTGATCAGTTGTTGCCGTGACAACCAAACTTCAGTTCATTGGAAGCTTTTCCTCAAGCAATTTTGCAGTATATTCCCGCGGTTGGCAAATTTCAGGGTTCCATTTGTATTCAACCGTCATCTACCTTTGAATGTTTGAAGGCTGAGCGCTCTTCACCCATTCAGGTCGAAGCCGCTTGAATAGGGGCAGCTGTTGCACCCTAAAATTTGACCAACCGGGTCTCGTATCTGGCTCGATGTTTCGACGCATGACCGCATTCGCATCTGCATATCGCATACAGTGCATTTTTCATTTGTTTTGATTTTATCAGGATCACAGCTCTCGTCTCGCGTCTCAGGTGTTTTTAATCAGTTTGGATAGGTAGAATCGTATTTTTGGGACGTTTCGGTGTCCGTTTATTTTTACCGGCTATTTTGGTGCGCTCTCGCGGTGTTATGTGTCGTTCGGTGCTTATTTTGTTCCTCTGGGAATTATTGTGATTTTTCTGGATTTTATTGGCCATTTTTAGGGTTTAAATAGCTTTTAAATCATTTTTAGGATTTAATAGGATTTTTAATAGTTTTAATTCTTTTTAATTAGATTTAAATCATTTTTAGCATTTTATAGAATATTAGTAGGTTTTAATAGTTTTAATAATTGTAATTTCTTTTTAGAATATATTAGGTAGATTTTAATCATTTTTAGATTAATATAGAGTAATATAGTTTTTAGAATTTTAAATGGAATAAATAAATAGCATTTTCTCTTTTTAGAATATATTAGATAGAATTAAATCATTTTTCAGCACTTAATAGAGTTTAATCATTTTTAATGGAATATAGAATTTCTTTTAAATAGATTTGTAATATAATATAGATTTTTCTTTTACTAAATAAATCAATAGTTTAGTTAATATAGAATATAGATTTTTCATTTTTAATAAATAAATAGATTTTTCTTTAGTAGATATTATAGAATTAATAGAGCTTTTTCTCTTTTTTAGATTTAATTCAGAATTAATTAGATTAAATAGGCTTTAGTTAATTAGTGTTAAGTTTTAATCTTTTTTTATTTTTATTTTTCATTTTTCAATTCAGTTTTTCGTCTGGGCCCCATCAAATTCGCAGGCCCAATTCATGCAATCCCAGTCCAGAAAAGTCTAGATAATGCCAGAGAAATCCAGAATATTCCAGAGAATCTGAGGGTATATATTCATTCAGCGCCACGTGTTGAAGGGAGAGGCTGGCCACATTTTCACACTTCATCACGCCACGCCACACTCCATTTTCCCTCTCTCTCTGCCACGCACAGGCCACGTGGCACGCATGCATTCACTCACCCCACTCACATGGCCACGCGTATGCACCGCAGCCCTCGCCTGAGACCGTCACCGGCCGGCATGCATGGCCGGCGACCACCTTGCACTTCACCAGAAAACCTCCAACAAACCCAGATTCCGATGAACTTCATCGTCATCCTCTCATCACCACCGCACACATCACCGGAGCACCTCACAAACCCAGAAAAAATCCCAGAATCCGATCAAACCTTCATCTTCCTCCTCTAATCTTCATCATCTGAAACCTCACCAAGAACAAAAATCCAGAAACCACCGCCATCGTCTTCATCAACCTTCAACGCCAATCATCTTCCAATCTCCGATCCATCTTCATCAATAACCACCAGTCTTCAACAACTTCCATCAGCGTTCATCATCCTTGTTTTCAGACGATCTTCATCATGATTTCACTATAACTTCTTCAGATTCATCAAGGATTCCCAAGAATCATCAAACTAATCAGAGCTTCCCAGATTATTCATCGCGCCTTCAACCTGCAAACAAGATCTTCACGTTCATAAAGATCGTCAACAACAGCTTCAAGAACTTCATCCGTTCTTCCTGAAACTTCCGTCCTTTTTCCAGATCTGCATGCAAGAGCTCATCCAACAATCTTCGCGTTTTTCCAGATCTTCCATCAACACCATCAATAAACGAAGCTTCAAACACCGATCAAACTTCATCTCGTCATCAAACCTCCAGCAACGTCAAGATTCACCTCTAATCTTCAGGTTTCGTCTTCAGGCACTCCTCACTTTCAACTCGTTTTGCAAGATCCTTTTTCATCCGTCCTTCCAAGATCCTTCAAGAAACTACCAGTTTTTCTTTAGATCTACCGTGAAACCTTCCTCCACGAACACGAACAAGAAATCGCTGATAAAATCCTCGCCTCCATCTTCATTCTTTTCAATGACGTTTTATTTGGGGAAGATTAAAGTTAGAAGGATGTTTCTGGTAGATGGTTTGTGACGAGTTGAACCAAATGGAGAAGAAGAGAGAATAGAGAGGGAGATGGTGAGAATAAGTTCAGTTTGAACGGAGGAAGGAGAAAGGTTGACGGCGGCGGAAAGGAGAAATATTTTAGGGTTTCAGAAGGAGGGAGAAGAGAGGTCCTCCATGGATGCTTTGGGAGTTTGGGCCTCAGACCCCAGGCCCAAGTGGATTTTTGCTAGACAACACCTGCGTTTTTTTCGCACCCCCCCCCCCCCCCCCCGTTTTGCTTACTGAGGGGACTGGGCCCCAAGCCCATTGGAATTTCTTGCCAGCACACACCCTGATCACATCCGCACCCCCCTGGTTCTGTATTTTCTTTGTGAATTTGGGCTGGGCCCAGGCTGTTGTTTTTGTTTTGTTTCTGCATATCCCTTATGACTGTGTACCCCCCTCCCCTCTTTTGTATCTTTTTCTTTATTTTGATATTGTTTAGTTTTTTTTATTGAAAAAGAATAAAAGCAAAATATAAAAAGAAAGAAAATAGAGAGAAAAATATTGAAAGAAAAGGGAGAAAGAATATGAGAAAAGAGAAAAAAGAGAAATATTATGGAAAAAAATAATAGAAAAGGAAAACTGAAAAAAAATAATAAAAAGAAATATTAGAAAAAAAAAGAGGAGAAAAATATAAAAAATATGAAAGAATATTGAAAAAAATAAAGAGAAAAATATATTGAAAAAGGAGAGAAAATATTGTGAAAAAATACATAGAAAAATATGGAGAAAAATATATAGAAAAATACAGAAAATATATGAAAAATATTTTGAAAGAAAGGAGAAAATAGTGGAAAAGAAAAGAAGGAAAAAGAAGGAAAAAATATTAAAGTAGACTTAATATTTTTTTTAGAGTGCATTTCTTCATAGAATTTATTTTACCATTTTAGGGTAGTTTAGAATGTCCACTTGTTAGGGGGCTATTTTCCATTCGATTTTTCAGGATAGGATAGTATTTCCTAGGAGATTTATTGTCAGTATTCACTCATTGTAATCATTTTTCAGAATGTCAATAAAACGAGATTTGAGCTGTGGTCCCGAAGTAGCCGAACTACAGCTGCTCTGATTCCTCTTATCAGACGAGGATATGTAGGCATAGGATGCGATATCCTAGCGAGCACACTAACAACTAATCTTTTGTTCTCTCGCTGCTGTGCGATCGAGACTTTCCCGCTGACGACTAATTGTTACCCTTTTTCTCTCTTGCCCGAGTGCATTTGAGAACAAACCATAGTTTTGCCCATAGGTCCCCGAACCTTTGAAGCCAGTTGGTTTTTCTCACTGCTGTGTGAGAATGTTTTGTTTAGCCGTAGTTAGCCTGAACTACGTAAAGCTCTGATCTTCCATGCAGTGTGGAAGTACGTAGGCACAAGACGCGAAGTCTTGGCGAGCCAATTTTCCCCGTAGTCCTGAACTACGTTGACTCTGACTTTCTCTCTTGAGAATACGTAGGCATAGAGTGCGACGCTCTATCGAGTCAATTCCCTTCCGTTTAGATTTAGCAGCCGTAGATAGATTGTTTTGCATCCTTTAGAGAACCCAAGCAAGCGTGGATCCCGTCGAGTACGACGGACGTGAGGGGTGCTAATACCTTCCCCTTGCGTAACCGACTCCCGAACCCAAGTTTTGGTTGCGATGACCATACCTTTCCCCGTTTTTTGCGAGGTTTACTTCGAGCGTTTCCTTTCCCTCCGTTGGGATAAATAACGCACGGTGGCGACTCTTCTGTCAATCGGCGCCGATTTTCGCAGTAGCGACACGTAGTTCGACCAACTACGGGTTACGGGGAAGGTGACTCGCCAATACGTCAGTATTGTACCTACGTACTCTCAACAGGTATGAGAGATCAGAGCTTACGTAGTTCGGGGCACTACGGATTATTTCCTGTCTTTTACGGAAGAAGTGTTTTTTATCGTGTTTGCAATTTCAATCGCACTAGAGACTATGACCTGAGAGTGAATGTGTCGCATGTCACCCAAAGGGTGCCATACTAAACATCTAGACTGTTGGAAACAAGCTCTCCAACAATCCTTTCTCAGATAGCTTAAGGCTCGTATCGTACGAAAGAAATCATTCATGATTACTGTATCTTAAGCTGTTTTGAGATGAGAAGAGAACGGGCTCAACTACGGGGAGACTATCAAGTCCTACTGTTGTCATGCCAAGGATTCATCCTATGGTTGAAGTTTGAAACAGGGAACTCCTAGAAGTTATCATGCATAGGTTTCAACCTAAAGTTCTATCATCACTTCCTTATCAAAGGAAGGGAGAGTCCTAAGGGATCATGTCAATGATACACAGAAACAGATAAAGCATCAGCTTAAACAGTAAACAGTAAAATGCATGCAATGCAAGTGAGGGAGGAAATGTGTGTGGGGTATCAGCCTCCACAAGCTCATCTCAACCTCAAGCCAGACATGAATAACAACAATCATACAACAAAAAATATGCTATCAAGCCAAATAAGAGCAACTGCAATCATACAGAGGAAATAAATTGCTGTCAAGCAAAATAACAAACCACATAGGCAAGGGAGCAGGGCTCTACCGAATACCCGCAAACAAAGCCATACTGTAAAAATACAAGCAGAGGGAGCAACTCAACCTCTAGTGTAATCATGCCCCTAGATTAAAGTCAGTCTAATCATGGACTTATTCTAATGCATCAAGCAAGTCAAACAAGGCACATCAATACAGAGGAAAAAAAAACAGACAAGAAAGAAAGCAGATCAACCCCTCTCTGAATCCCAAGCCTCAGCTCCTCAGACAGCAACTCAGTCTTCAGCCTTCCATCACTCTTGATAAATATCCATTTGCTTCTCCAGGTTTCAACCCTTCAACATAAGTTTCAACTTAATCTTCTTCTTCTTCAAGCTTCAGCTTTCCTTAATCAACTCCACCTTCAGGCTTCACTTTCACCACAAATATCAACTTGATTCCTTCAGGATCTCCAAGCTTCAAAGTAAGTATCAACTTATCCTTTGATCTTCAAGCCTCAGCTCTTCATTCAATCTTAATTGAATCTTCTTCATAAGTGTCAACTTAGTCTTCAAGCTCTCAAGCTCTCCTTGCTTTACCAGCCTCAACTTGGTCTTCTTTTCCTACAAGCTTTAGCTTCTCAGAATAGTCCTCAATCACTTGGAAGTGTCAACTTCATCCTTCAGTCTTTAAGCCTCGGCTCTTCATTCAATCTTTACTGGATCTTCATTGGGGTCTTCAAGTATCAACTTGCTCTTCTTGCTCTTCAAGCTTCAGCTACAATGGCAATGCTCAAGGAATCACCCTCTTCCATACTCTTCAATGAAGTCTTCATCTTCACACTCAAGCCCAACATCTCTCAAGATACTCAAACCAGAGGAAATCACTTAACTGGATAAGCTAGGATATTAAACTACTTATTGACCACCAAAGGTGACCTATAAGGGTTTAACATCAAAAGAATGGTTCCCTCAAAGGTTCTACCTCCTAGGTACCATCACTTATCCTTCCAAAGGAGGGAGGTGAATACCATGGAAGGACCTTGAATCATGGGGAAGAATGGAGGTGAAAGATACCATCCATGTTTAAAAAAGAAATTAACTAGGTCTAAGCTCTTCCTAATCCCTAACCCTAAAACAACAACAAAACAAACAAAGCCTCCAAGCTCTCAAGCTCCTTAATCAATCTTCAAGTCTTCTACTATGATCCCCCATGCTCCTCAAAGCAAGACCAAGCCCACCAAGCCAAGCAAAAATCCACAAAGCAAGGCAAAACAAAATACAAGCCCACAAGGGCAACACAAACAACCATCAACTACAAAAATCATTTAAAATAGTATACTACTATATTAAAACCTAATATAATTTCTAAGGGATCCTATATACCTACCCTTAATACCCTATATGCCCCAATATCTAACTTGACCTAGAAACCCAAAATTCTAGTGTTATTGTGTACCTATGTTAAGGATTGACCTAATTCTATACAACCTAAAGTCATCTAATCAAAACTAATCAAAAATTCATCACAAAATTATGGAATAAATCCAGAGGGGAGCTAAAGTCCTAATATAACTATCCTAAAAATTCAAAGGGAACTAGCTAAACAAAATTCTACAAATCTATGCATCAACATAAAAGGAATTAAAAGCTATTAAAAGAGAAAATACACAAAAAATATTAAAAATGCATGAAATGCAAATATTTTGATTTTATAATTTTCTAGACATCATCATGAAATGGGAGAAAAAATCCCCATGCAAAAATCATTAATTTTCTATTTATTATGATTTTTCAAAGATTAAAATAAAATGGAGAAAAAGAAATTAAAATGGAAAAACCTTGGTGCAGATAACAATCATATTCAGTTCAATTCATGACTGGGCTTGAAATGGGGTGGGATTAGTAATGCACGCTAGGCCCACTTTTCAATCAGAAAATAATTTCAGAAAATATAAAGAAAAAGGAAAATACACGGTGCATCAAGTAACAAAATTCAATTCAAAACATCAATGGGCCATGAATGGGGGTGTGGATATCAATCTCATCACTTAAGCCCAAAACGAATTTAAATGAAACGCCGCGTTTCATTGCATCTTCAGATTTCCCTCTTCAAATGAAATTAAATCACAGCCTTTGGATCTCCACTCAGTCAACGAGTCTTGCCTCATCCAACGGCCACGTCTTTATCTTCTTCCTCCAGCTAGGGTTCAAATGAGGAAGCCATGGAAACAGAGCTCCATAGTGAATCTTCACCCAAATCGTATCACTTCAATTCTCCATGAAAAACTAAAATTCAAAACCCTAATCTGTTCTAAATTCCATGCTGATCACAACCATGGCCTTAAAATCCATTGAATCATCCTAAATCTCTGAACCCGATCCAAGATCAAAATCATGCTCAAACTTCAGTTCTAATAATTCTTGAAATTAAATACCTCAGAATGATCACCACCTCACACTGGTTAATTCTTGATATCAAACTCATGCTATAGCTCACTATAACTCGTGTTCTTGATCAAAACAAAAATGGTGTCACCAACTCAAACTTCACCAATTGATCTCAAACTTCCCAGAATCCATCTCCTACTTGTCTCTAACCATTCTAACCTAACAATTCTATCTAATTATGCTTAAATCATGGTGTAGAAAGAAAGTTGCAAACCTGTCAAATCTTGATTATCAGATAGGGCAAAGCTCCACTTCAGCCTCTCAAACTCTTCAGAAACCTTCCTTGATTGATGATCTTGCTACTGTTTGCAAAATTTTTGATGGAGGATGCTTGAATCTCAGAATTCGATGGTGACTTGCAAACTTCAAAGTCCAAAAGCTATCTCCTCAGTTCTTCAAGATCTTGCCCTCAAATTGGTATGGATTCCTTCAGTGTGATCAATGGAATGTGTTTGGATTGAAAGAAGCTATGGAAATTGTGTGGAATGTGGAATTTGATTTCAACTTGCAATGGAAGCAATTGAAATGGCTATCTCACTCTCCTCTCTAATCTCTCACCAACCTTGCATCTGAGCAAGTTCTAAACACTATATAGGATGGTTCAGACTCATCTAGAACCTTCTGGAATCATCCAATGAGAAATTGGGATTCTCATGCCATGAGTTTATGATTTCAATCCATCTCATGTATCATCTCATGCCATAGCTCTTGCAGCAACTTGTATCTCCTTGAAAATCTCCTTAGATGAGATATATGATGTGTTAAGACACTTTACTAGCTTGTACATTGCATTTCCTTGTGTTTTGCATTTGTACCTTAATATGCAAGTAACCCTTTTCCAAAGCAACCCCATGATCTAATCCTTAAATCAAAAAAGTGGCTGAACCATTGTTTCTAAAATGTTCTTTGGAGTCAAAATGACCTATTATATGCCATGGTTTGGATGTGTAACTTGGAAATTTCAATTTCCAACTTCAACTTATTTAACTTATGCCTCCATTTTAGGTCATTTTTACCATTTTGAGCTACAGGCTTTTTCACCATCTCATGACCTCCTTACTAGTCTTAAAACATCATTTTAAGCAAGTTTTATGTTAAAGATTTTTCCATTTGAAGTGTGGAAATAGGAGTTATGGCCTTATGCTTGAAATGACCTATAATCTCCAAATAACCAAAATGCCCTTGACTTGTCAAAGCCATAACTTGAGTTCTACAAATCCTATCAAGGACTTCTAGTAATCTCTAGAAATCTAAGAAGATAAGGAACAACATTCATGTTGACCAAGAGTCCATAGGAATCATCCTTCTTAGGCAAAAGTTGGATGCAAGTTGGGTGACTTTCAAGGCCCCAGATTCACATACCTCAGATGACCTGTAACTTGTCAAAGTCATAACTTGAGCTCTACAAATACTATCAAGGACTTCTAGTACTAAAATTAAATCTAAGAACAAGCTCTACAACATTCATGTTGGGGGAAAGATGAGATGACAATCACATCTTGAGCTAAACTGCCTTGAAGATAGGGGTCAAACTAGAGGATTTTACACTGTCAAGCCTTAGAAACCCTAGCTTGAAACTTCTCAAACTCCTCAATCATGATGAGTTGATCTTGGAATCATCCTTATAGCATCTCAATGCATCAATCCATGATCACATGGCTCTTGGATTAGGTCTCAGCCCTCTCCAAATCATTAGTTGACCTATGGTTGACCCAGTCAAACCCTAATTACACCACTCATGGTTGGGTCTTCTTAAACTTGCACAATGACCTCTCTAGGCTTCATGATGGCTTTCAAGACATCTCATAGGCTCTCTCAAAGCTTCAAGTCCATCCTCATAGCTTCAGAATCATCTAAGGAGCTCCCACAACTCTCAAGTTATGAGGCACACAACCTTGGTTTCAACCAATCTCTCTGAGGATCTCTTAACTTCTCTGACAAAGATATCAACCCTTGAACACTTCAATAACCTTCTTGGATAGCTTCAAACTCTTGTGGTTCTCTTGATTGGTAATCATACCTTTTGATCTCCTGCACACATATCAATGAAATGCAGATGATAATGCTAATGTGAATGAGATGAACCACAAGCTAGGTAAAAGAATGTTGGTCAAATTTTGGGGTGAAACAGCTGCCCCTATTCAAACGGCTTGAACTTGACTGGGTGATAAGCGAACGGATCTCAAACAATCAAGGTGCGAGACGGTTGAATACCGACAAACCCGGAAATTTGCCAACTGCACAAGTACATGGTACTCTGATGGGAACAAATCTTCGAATACTGAAATATTAGCTGCACGGCAACTAGCTGGAGAATTGGTCACACGGTAACCGGTAATACATGGTAGATCACGCCGTCAGGCATCCGAGGAAAACTTTCGGGCATCAGCCGGACTTCATCAGTAAGTCGGGAATAGAATTCTCGGTCAATCACGAGCCAGTTGGGGATATCCAAACTTCTGCCATCAGGAACTCCGCATCAGCTGAGAGAACTGCTTCGTTAACTCGGTCGGACTTCAATCATCAAGTCTTCAGGGGAAGTTTCAACTTCGTTGTTTAGAAACCTGCTGGGGACTTCGCATCTCCGCTGGGGATTCTGGAGAACTATCAAGTAACTCTGCTTCGGGGATCTAGGAATCATTCTGGATGAATCAACTCTGATGAGGACTTCAAGAATCATCTTGGACAAATAACTCCGCCGGGGACTTCAAGAATCATCCTGAACCGATAACTATGCTGGAGATTTCAGGAATCATCCTGAGTAAACGCTCTGCCGGGGACTCTAAGCATCAGCTTGAGCAACCAACTCTGGAGACTGCACTGGGGATTTTAAGAATCATCTTAAGCAAACGACCTTGCTGGGGAATTCAAGAATCATCTTGAGCAAGCGACTTCGTTAGGGAGAATTCAAGAATCATCTTGAGCAATCAATCCTACGGTGGAACACCTGCAAAACAAGAACGGTAACAACCTAGATCATGTTTATTATGCATATGCTTCGGCAATGGCGCAATGTTCCACACGGTGGAAATGCTATGCGTTTATGATAAATGTTACGCAGTCATGTAAAATGATGCGATCCCGTCAGCAAAATAAATGCTGAAGGGAGAATCCTCCTGTCAAGGAGGAAGAACCACTCAAATAGGGGGAAGGAATCATCCTGCTGAGGGGAAAGAGGTCCCGCCAATCTCAATCGGACTCCGCAGGGGAAACAAACTTCAGTTGACTGCTGCGGGGGACGAAGTCCTATGAGAACCTGGACCTGATGAGGGAAAGCGATGTCAATCGCAGAGATAAGCTGCACGGCCTTCACGGCTACTTCCCTGGAGATAACGGCTCCGGCGGGGAAACACAACATCAGTTATTCAACACTCTACTAGGGAGAACCAATCATGTCCTGAACAGCTTCCAAGGACTCGGCTCTCTTGGGGATCCGCAAACTCGGCTGAGGAAGAAGAAATCATTCTGCTTGCTGGGGAGAGTACGACTCTGTGGGGAAACTCAATTCCGCCGGAGACTTCAGTCTTGAACCATCAATTGCTGCACACTTCAGTGAATCAGCTGGGGAGACGACATTCCTTCAGGATGCATCTGATTGGGGAGAGAGTCTTCCCTGCCTGGGGGGACATATCAATGCTCACGATCTCACGTTCAGACTCTGCGGGGAGAGGCTGCGGAACTTTGCTGTAGAAGGAGGAATCATCCTGCTTGGGGATACGCACGACACACTGTCTGGAACATGCTACACCTGTAACAACACAAACAAGCAGACAAGATACCCTTCTCAAAGGGGCCTATCAAGGTTATTATCTCATGACAAAGTTCAAGTAATTCATTGTTTCAACAATCAGTGGCCTAGGCCAGTAAGTTTATGTATGTGCATTTTATCAAAAACATCGGCGTTCTTTTCCGCAAGCAAAACAGATAAATGCTAAACAGACAAACAAAATTGCTGAATAGTATACATTTTATTGATAACGAACCCCTGAATGGGTAAAAATGTTTTACAACAGATGCAAGCTCCTGGAATGAGGAAGCCGCGCAAAAATAAAACATAAATATACATCAGTATATACAAATGTCGGCAACGAGGCGTAGACGAACACCATGAGTTGATCCCTCTATGACCCACTCGACTTCGATACTTCTCCGACGCTTCAGCTTCAGAAGAGATTGATTCAGATGAACGGTCCTTGGGTCTTCCAAACCACTAAACAAAGAAAGTCCACACGCGGAACGCAGTCATTTGCTTTTTCAAATCCCTAACTTTTGCGTGAACCGCCCTTTTGCGGGTTTTCAGTTCACCGGGATACCCTTTTTTGCCAAAGTCGCCCATCCGGGTTTTCGACTTTGCGGGTGTACATTTTTTCAATTTATATCCCTAATTTTTGCCCGAACCTTTTTCCTTTTTTGTGGTTCGCCGAGAAGCCCCATTTTTTCCTGGACTCTCTTTTTACTGTCCAGCAGGTCGCTTTCAAGCAAAGTATTTTTTAACTGCGTCCGCATTCACCGAGGATGCAAAATCTTCACCATCCATTGTGGATAACAACAAAGCTCCTCCTGAGAAGACCTTGCTGACGACGTACGGACCTTCGTAATTGGGGGTCCACTTGCCCCGGTGATCGGAGTGTGGAGGAAGAATCTTCTTCAGGACGAGATCACTCGTCTGAAAGCTTCTAGGACGCACCTTCTTATCATAAGCTTTCTTCATTCGACTTTGGTATAAACGACCATGCGTAATCGATGCCAACCTTTTCTCGTCCATCAGGCTGAGTTGGTTCAGTCGGTTCGTAATCCATTCTGCCTCGTCGAGTTTCACATCAACCAAAACTCGCAAAGAAGGGATCTCCACTTCTAACGGTAGGATAGCCTCCATACCGTACACTAAGGAGAAAGGAGTTGCCCCCGTTGACGTACGTACCATCGTACGATAACCGTGCAATGCAAATGACAGCATCTCGTGCCAATCTTTGTAGGTCACAACCATCTTCTGAACAATCTTCTTTATATTCTTATTGGCCGCTTCAACGGCGTCGTTCATCTTCGGCCGATAAGGAGATGAGTTGTGGTGATCAATCTTGAAACTCTAGCACAGCTCCTTCATCATCTTATTATTCAGATTCGAACCATTATCAGTAATGATCCGCTCGGGAATTCCATAACGACAGATGATGTCCCTCTTTATGAATTTAGCCACCACCTGCTTAGTCACATTAGCGTACGAGGCTGCCTCCACCCACTTGGTGAAGTAGTCGATAGCTACCAGAATGAAGCGATGACCGTTAGATGCGGTGGGCTCGATCTTGCCTATCATGTCGATGCCCCACATGGAGAACGGCCACGGGGAGGACATAACATTTAACGGGCACGGCGGCACATGAACCTTGTCAGCATAAATCTGGCATTTATGACATCTCCTCGCGAATTTAAAACAATCTGACTCCATCATCAGCCAGTAGTATCCCGCTCTCAGGATCTTTCTTGTCATAGCATGCCCGCCGGCGTGCGTACCAAATGTGCCTTGATAGACTTCTTCCATGAGCATACTCGCCTCTTTCTCATCTACACATCTGAGTAGCACGAGATCGTGGTTTCTTTTATACAAAACTCCATCAGGATTGAGATAAAAATTTCCAGAAAGCCTCCTCAGAGTCTTCTTATCCTGGGTTGACGCACCCGCAGGATACTCCTTAGTCATAAGGAAGGTCTGGATGTCATGGAACCATGGCTTGCCGTCAGCGGCTTCCTCGATCGCAAAGACGAATGCAGGTCTATCAAGACGAGAAAGGACAATTCTTGGAGCTTCATTCCAAAAATTGACTTTATACATCGAAGCCAACGTGGCTTAGGCATCAGCCATCTGATTTTCTGCTCTGGGCACGTGATGGAGTTCCACTCGATCAAAGAACGGAAGCAACCTTCTGGCATAATTCATGTACGGCACCAAATTCAATTGACGAGTCTCCCACTCCCCTTTAATCTGGTTGATCACAAGCGCTGAGTCACCATATACGTCTAGATTCTTGATTCTAAAATCAATTGCATCTTCTAGACCCATGATGCATGCTCCGTATTCTGCTTCATTATTGGTGACTGGAAACGCCAGTCTCGCAGTGAACGAGATGTGGGACCCGTGGGGAGTCGTGATGACCACCCCTATGCCACTTCCGTAGGAATTAACCGCCCCGTCGAATATCAACTTCCACTGGGATTTCCTATCTGGCCCTTCGTCGGGCAACGGCTCATCGCAATCCTTTGCTTTGAGAAACATGATATCCTCATCAGGGAACTCAAATTTCATCGGCTGATAATCTTCGATCGGCTGTTCGGCAAGGTAATCAGACAATACGCTTCCCTTGATGGCCTTCTGGGAAACGTACTGAATATCATATTCCGTCAACACCATTTGCCATCTGGCAATCCTACCCGAAAGCGCCTGCTTCTCGAAGACGTACTTGATCGGATCCATCTTCGAAATTAGCATGGTGGTGTGATTGAGCATGTACTGTCGTAAACGTTTGGCAGCCCAGGCTAGTGCACAACACGTCTTCTCCAGCATCGAGTAACGAGATTCACAGTCTGTGAACTTTTTACTCAAATAGTAAATGGCATGCTCCTTTCTGCCCGTCTCGTCGTGCTGACCGAGAACACACCCCATACTATTCTCAAGAACTGTCAAGTACATGATTAATGGTCGTTCAGCCACTGGGGGTATCAAGATTGGGGGTTCCTGAAGATACTGCTTTATCTTATCGAATGCCTTCTGGCAATCCTCATTCGAGGTAATCGCCTGATCTTTCTTTAAAAGCTTGAACATCGGTTCACACGTGGCCGTGAGCTGAGAAATAAACCTTGCAATGTAGTTTATTCTGCCCAAGAAACCACGAACTTCTTTTTCTGTTTTTGGCACTGGCATTTCTTGTATGGCTTTAATCTTCGCAGGATCAACCTCGATGCCTCTTTCGCTCACGATAAACCCCAGTAACTTTCCGGACCGTACTCCGAAAGTACACTTGTTAGGATTCAGCCTTAACCTGAACTTCCTAAGCCTCTCAAAAAGCTTCAGCAAATTGACCAGATGTCCCTCCTCCGTTTGGGACTTCGCAATCATGTCATCAACATAGACTTCAATCTCGTGATGAATCATGTCATGAAACAAAGTTACCATTGCTCGTTGGTAAGTGGCCCCTGCGTTCTTCAGACCGAAAGGCATTACCTTATAGCAAAACGTTCCCCAAGGGGTGATAAACGTAGTTTTCTCCATGTCCTCCGACACCATCTTGATCTGATTGTAACCGGAGAAGCCATCCATGAACGAAAACACGGAGAACTGAGTTGTATTGTCGACCAACACATCAATATGAGGCAGCGGGAAATCATCCTTAGGGATCGCCCTATTCAAATCCCGATAATCGATGCACATTCGTACCTTACCATCCTTCTTCGGTACAGGCACTATGTTGGCGACCCACGGAGGGTAAGTGGTGACCACTAAGAAGCCAGCATCAAGTTGTTTCTGCACTTCTTCTTTGATCTTAATGGCCATATCTGGTCTCGTCCTCCTAAGCTTCTACTTGACGGGAGGGGAATCTTATCGCAACGGCAAGTGGTGGACCACGATGTCCGTGTCAAGTCCGGGCATATCTTCGTATGAACAAGCAAAGACGTCACTATACTCTCTCAGCATCTCGACTAATCTCTGCTTGACATGACTCTGCAATGCAGCCCCTATCCTGACATTTCTGACGAGTTCTTCAGAACCCAGATTCACGATCTCGATCTCCTCTTCATGAGGCAGAATAACTTTCTCCTCTTGTTTCAACAAGCAGGCCACCTCTTCAGGAAGGTCTTCGTCTTCATCAATCTCTTCTTCGGCTTGATAGATCGGGCAATCGAAGTCGAAGTGAGCCGTAGAAGGTCCAGAGTCGATGTCATCGGTTATGTGGATCCTGCAATAACAAGGGTTAAGTTTAAAACAAGGATGCGCAGGTTAGCACAAACCCCATTGCCATTTTATTGTTTTTCAAAACAAATATAAAACATGAATAACAGAGATCACAATATCTGAATACGAACAAAACGCCTTTGATTTATTAACAAAATGCATGTACATAATCCAACAAGGCCTTGACAATAAAACCATTATGCCCCGGGTAGGACATAGGGTTGTACAATGATTGGAAAAAAGTAAATCATTACTCTTCGCTTGTCATCTGGATGATATCCTTGACGGACCAATTGTTGAGGCCCTCGTCTGGCTTGCTTGGCTGGATCCAAGAGTCGAGGTCACAGTCGATATCTCCGCTGTCTTCAGACACCGCGTTGATGCTTTCGAAGATCACCCCGCCGCTGGTAAACTGGATCGGCCCTTTACCTCGCGACGCACTGCTAGAAGAAGAAGCTTCAGCTCCAGGAGAATATCCCAACCCAAACTTGTCTTGCTTGTTAGGTATCTCCAAAATTCACCCCCAGCCTGGGGTAGATCCAGCTTGGACAACGGCCCGAGCTTCCTTGAATGAGGAAAGAGTCATCTCTGGCTTTTCTGTGACTACAGGAGCTACATCCTTCACTTTGACAGCTTCGAACGCTTGGCATAGAGTCTCATGGACTTCGCCATCCATCTCCACATACTTGAAGGACGACAAATGGCTCACCATTATGTCTTCCTCGCCACACACGGTTACGATGCTTCCCCCGACAACATATTTGAGTTTCTGGTGCAACGTGGAGGTCACGGCACCAGCAGCATGGATCCATGGTCGGCCCAAGAGACAACTGTAGGCAGGCATGATGTCCATAATATAAAAGACCGCGTCGAACGTTTCCGGACTAACTTGGATCGGCAGGGTCACCTCCCCGAAAACATGTCGTTTAGTTCTGTCGAACGCCTTTACAACCAGATCACTGGGTGTGCAAATCACTCCACGAGTATCCGATTTCATTAATGCCTTCTTCGGAAGAACATTAAGTGATGAACCCGTGTCCACCAACACGTGCGACATAATCGTGCCCCTACACTCTATCGAGATGTGCAGGGCGCTATTGTGATTCCTCCCCTTCGGCGTCAGCTCCAGGTCTGTGAATCCTAGCCCATTTCCAGCGTTTACATGGGCTACAACCTCTTCTAGCTGATTCACCGATATTTCCTGCGGTACATATGCGGCGTTCAACACCTTCAGCAGCGCATTGCGGTGTGCTTCAGAACACAGCAACAAGTTCAGAATGGAAATCTTCGAGGGCATCTGATGGAGGTGGTCTACAATCTTGTAGTCACTCTTTTTAATCAACCGCATAAACTCCTCGGCATCTTTAACAAGCAAGTCTTTTTCTGCCCCACGCGGGACCTCTTCAACGACTTTACTTTTCCCTTTATCAGCCGCATCAGCTCTGACTGCCTTATCCGCCACGACCTCTGGTGGTGCAAACACTCTCCCGCTGCGAGTAATACCACTGATTCCCGCAAGGTTCTCCACAGTCGACCCAAACGGTTCTAGCTCCAACTTCTGGCCATTGCAGTAGACTTCAGCGCCATAATGCCATGGGACAACATTAGTGCTCTCGAACGGTATCGGCCCAGCTTTGGTGATAGTAATTGTGGGCGGTCTGGGCGCAAAAATGGTGATCGTCCGGCGAGGGATGGTGATGGTGGCGACCTCATCGGCTTGCTTCAGCACGACCTCTCCTGATCCACATTCAGCCCTCCGGCTAAACTGTAAAATCCGTTCAGTCATCAGACTTTGGATTCCTTCTACTAACTGCTCACATCCATCAGAACGTGTGGCACAGTCCATACACAGCTCTCCGCAACCTGGAAAGAACCCTCTTTTCGGCAACTTAGCTTTAACGAAGCTAAGCGGCGTCTTCAGATCTCTGACGTTAGTCAACAAACCCGAACTCTCGTCTTCGATGATGGCGTTCACCCCGCCTCCCCTATGATTCGGCATAGGATTCTTCGTGACATTTGGCACATTATCGGAGAAGTTGATGATCTTGGTATCCACCATGTCCTGCACCTTATGCTTGAAGGCTTTGCAGTTCTCTATTGTGTGGCCTGGTGCCCCTGAATGAAACTCACAAGTTGCATTTGCGTCGTACCCTGGCGGAGGTGCCCCTGTCAAGGGAGTCAACGTTCTCTTCTGGATCAACTGTAGCTGAAGCAGAGTCTGCAAGAGTTGCACGTACGACATGGGCGGTGTCTCGAGGTGACGGTTCGACAAAGGTGCCCGATTCTGGTACTTTCTATATCCCTGTTGATTCGGTTGCTGCTGCTGCTGCTGAACTGCCGGGATAGTTATACGGCCACCTGCTGGTGAGGACCTTTACCCTTCCTTCGAGTGTTGGTCACAGTGCTCGCTTCTCCTTCTCGTCTTTTGCCAGCATAAGGTTTCTTTCCGCCTCCAGCTGAGGACAATTCACCTTGAATTTTCCCAATCTTGATCCCATTTTCGACGTGCTCACCCGTGATAATGAGATCTAAGAATGTCCCAGACATACCGCTGACCAACTTCTCATAGTAAACCCCTGGGAGGGTGGCCACAAACATCTGCACGAGCTCACGTTCAACCATCGGCGGCTGAACCCTGGCTGCCAACTCACGCCACCGCTGGGCGTATTCTTTAAATCCTTCATTATTCCTCTGCGACAGGTTCTGCAGTTGGACTCGGTTCGGGGCCAAGTTGCTATTGTATTGGTAGTGGTGCACAAATGCTTTAGCAAGATCCTTCCATGTACGCACACTAGTGGGCTCCAGACTCATGTACCACTCAAGGGATGGCCCGGAAAGACTGTCTTGAAAGAAGTGCATCAGCAACTTCTCGTCATCGGAATGAGCAGACATTTTTCTGTAGTACGATCTCAGGTGGACACGAGGACAAGTGGTGCCCTTATACTTTTCAAAGTCAGGTACCTTGAACTTGGGAGGCACCTTGAAATCAGCAATTAGTCCCAGCTTGGACATATCGATGCCCAAAGTATTCTGATTCTCGATGTCTCTCATCTTATCTTCAAGTGCCTTGAATCTAAGTCGTGCTTCAGCATTCAGCTCCCCTTCAACACCTCTCTGAGAGAACACATCATCCTGACGATCCTCTAGCCATGGCTGAGGCCCAAACAGATTCCCGACGCCTGCATTGCCGTTGCCCAGCCCGACGTTGACATTAGCTCCCAGACCCCCATTACCGACGCCCGTCGTATTGAGTCCGATACTGGTCATCACATTGCCGTTAGCACTGCCGTTTCCCCCGATCACGGGAACACCATTCTTCGGAGTTTCAACTGGTGGAGGAGTAGGCACAGTCCCACCGTGGAGTACGCCACTGCTATCAACCCTTGAAATCAGAGGCTGGATCAAGGTTCTGAGCTGATCTGGCCATTGGCGACCGCTTGCATGAGCTCCATGAAGCGATCCATTCTCTCGTGGAGTTCTTGAACATCAGTTTGCACTTGCTCCATGATCCGAGTTTGATTAGCTCTGGTCAGATAGCGGTGAATAGGTCTCTGATCAATCCTGAAACCACCTGAGACAACCTGAAACAACCTGAAATAACCTGTAAAACACAAAAGGGTTAGGAAAACAACAAAATGCTCGTCATGCAAGTGCTTCATGCAAATGCATGCGTGTGTCTGTGTGTTAGGGAGTTCTCCACCGATCCTAGTGCCTGAGTGCCAGTGCTGATAATAAGAAGAAGTCTGAGTCCAATCATGGAAATAACAATCTCATATATAATGATAGCCCATCAAGGCAATACACAACATCAACGAGTACAAGATGAATCAACAGTGTGACCTCAGCCAACAAGCCTGGTGACGGTCAGCATACAATAATGATCAAAACAAAAGGAATACAAATAGTCAAGTACGGCCACGGGCGCGATACTCTTCTAACAACTCCTTCGTTTCTGGATGATCCGGCAGAGTGAGTAACCCCTCGACGAGTAATTCCCTCTGCACAATGGTGTACTGAAGTCCTTCGATTGAATCTTCCCATGCTCCTTCGCTAAAGCATTCTTCTAGCTTCCGCTTCTTGGACTCAAACGTCAGTTTGCGCTCCTTCAGGTTAGCGAGAGCCCTGTTGAGCTGGCCTTCGGCGGCGTATCTGCGAGCGGTTTCTTCATCAAACCTCTTCCCACTATCCTTCACCTGGGCTTCCAGCTTGGAGATCTGTAGCATCAGCTTATCCTCCCTCTCTTTCCTGGTGGCCAGGGAAGCCTTCCAGTGCTGGTTGAACTTGGATATCCTCCGATATGCTTCGTCCAAGTGCTGCTTCTTCGTAGCCAGTACGTAGTTGACGGCTTTGAAGTCTTGGCCCATGCGCTCACGCTCGGCTATCTGCTTAGTCAGGTCTGTACCTAGCTGGTTCACCAGCTCTGTTTGCCTTTTGAAAGAATGAACAGCTTCGTTCCTCTCGCTTCGGAGCTGAGCCAATTCCTTCTCCAGTTCCTCATTCACCCGCTTCAATTCATCTCGCTCAGCTAACACCTGATTATGCTGCTAAATGGGCACAGTGGTAGGCTCTTCAATCCTTGGAGGGCTTTCTGGCTTGGCATGAGGGAACGGCATCCCTATAGCATCTGCTCTGGCTCTGATCCAAGTCACATACGGAAGGTAGGCTTGGTTGTTGCTTCTCCCCAGCGACGACTTTCCCCTCTTACTGATACCATTCCAGGCGCGCTGAAGCTTGGATAATAGATCCCCCTCTAGAAGACCAGTGAGGTATAGAGATTCCTATACCTCTTCATCCTTCGGCGGAGCTCTCAAAGCGTAGGCAAACTGTCGGACCAGCAAAGACGAATTGTAGTTTATACAGCCTTTCCTACCTATCAAAGGCACATTTGGAAACCCGCTGCAGCTGAAGATAATCTCGGTACCCAACCTATCTCTGTCGAACCAGTCAATATCCTCTACAGATAAACTCATCAGACGCTCGAACCACTCAGCTGTGGCTGCAGACGAAACAAAAGGGCCCCTCTTGGGCAGATGACTATCAAGCCATTTGTAAAGCAAAGGAACACAGCATGAGACATTCATGCCCCTTCTGTTCTCGTTTTTGTAGTGGATAGAATGGTAGACATCTCCTATCAAGGTAGGGACAGGATTCCCTGAAGCAAAGATATGAAATGCATCGAAGTCTACAAAATCGGGCATATTGGGGAACAGAATGATGCCATAAATGCACAGAGCGAGAATGGCGTTGAACACGACCCAACATCCATCTTTGGCACACTGCTGAGCCTTTCCCACTAAAAACTGCAAGGAGAACCCGGGAACCTTGTTCCAACTAGTCAATACCAACTCGGAGGCATCCAGATGAAGTGACGGAGCTAGACCATCTAGATCAGGCTCAACATCCATATGAACAAAAGGCACCTGCCTCTTGATAGGCACACCTAACAAATCAGCATATTCCTCTAGCGTGGGTGTGAGAACAAAATCCTAGAAAGTGAAACATCTCAACGGAGGGTCGTAGAACTGCAGCAGAGCGTGCAACCCATTCAACTCGAACGCAGAAGGTTTACGAACCAAACTGAGCAATTTGCCGTAAGACTTTCTGAACTCATCCCTCACAGAATCATCTGCTAAAGCTATCAAACCGGTCATCCGAACCACATCAGGGGCAGGGAACTTGTAGGCCACGGTCTTCCTCAGAGAACCCATAACAATACAATAGGAGGCAAGAAATCCTGGATCGGGGAAAACGGTACCTGCAACACAGACACACGTTAATGAAATGCAAATGAGTATGCAAAATAATGTCAAATGCAATCATGCAGCAGGAGATCAAGGCAATTGTGCTATGGAGATTCTGTATCAACAAAACCATAATCCTGCTCTATCAAGAACAACCACTGCATCTGATAATAAGAAAACCCTGGTGTCAGACCACAAATATGCTCTGTCAAGAACAACCATCTGATAGGGCCATATACATAGGACCATAATTCTGCTCTGTTAAGAACAAACGTCTGATAATGAGGACCTCTGATACAGGACCAAGAAACTCTGCTCTATCAAGAACAAACATACATCTGCTGATGAGATCTTCAGACCCCAATCATAAATCTGCTCTGTCAAGAACAAACAACTGATGACCAAAACTCTGCTCTGTCAAGAACAAACATCTGATAATGAGATCCTCAGACCCCAGTCATAAACCTGTTCTGTCAAGAACAAATACACATCTGATGATAAGATCCTCTGATCAAAACCTGCTCTATCAAGAACAAATACACATCTGATGATAAGATCCTCTGATCAAAACCTGCTTTATCAAGAACAAATACACATCTGATGATAAGATCCTCTGATTCCAATCAAAAACCAGTTCTGTCAAGAACAATCATATATCTGATGATGAGAACCTCTGGTACCAACAAAACTGATTCACTATCAAGAAAACCAGGTAGTCTGAAGGTCAAAGTTTCCTGCAATAAACCCAACCCTGCTCACAGGTATGGACCTAAACTGACTCAAGTTCGACATCCTATGCGTTCATCAGCGTCACAGACATTCAAGAGGGGTGATACGATACCCAGAAGGTGTGGCATCACCAGCTCATGAAGCGTCCTCACTCGGCTGAATCACAAATGATCGGTCCCCAGAGTCGACAATCCTCCAAACCAGCAACCGTCTCAACCCAAAGGGTTGAAAGAGAAGCCAACCTGGAGAACCTCGTCTGAGCGTGGATTTCATGAGACACTAGTGCCTGCAAAGCAAGCACGCGCCCACTAATTTCCACAACTAAGGCTATGTTCACTCAAGCCTGGGTCTGGCTTCTCACTCATCAGAATGCCCCTCCCACAACAGCACAGGTAATCATATCATACTGAAAATAAAATGCGGGAAATAAAAAAATGCGATAAATAAACACAACCTAACAAGTAATCATACGAGCGCTAGGAATGACTCGCATAGGGAACCGGAGAACCAGAGATTCTGGGTTCGATCCCCAGCAGAGTCGCCAGTTGTCGCTTCCGCGAAAATAAGGTGCCGGCAAAAAAGAAGAGTCTCCACCTTTCGTTATTTATCCCTCAGAGCGGGAAAGGAAACGATCAGAAAAACCTGACGAAAAGGGTATAAGACAAGGTCATCGCAACCATTGTCTGGGTTCGGGAATCGGTTACGCAAGGGGAAGGTATTAGCACCCCTCACGTCCGTCGTACTCGACGGGATCCATGCTTGTTGTGTTTACTGGACGAGTTGGTTTATCTATCTACCTATCAAGTTTGGCTTAAACAAAAAAGAAAATGAATGACTCGGTAAAGCGTCGCGCTTTATGCCTACGTATTCTCATCAGAGAATGAGAAATCAGAGTCAACGTAGTTCGACTAACTACGGGTTACGGAGAAGGTGGCTCGCCAATACGTCAGTATTGTGCCTACGTACTCTCAACGGGTATGAGAGATCAGAGCTTATGTAGTTCGGGGCACTACGGATTATTTCCTGTCTTTTACAGAAGAAGTGTTTTTTATCGTGTTTGCAATTTCAATCGCACTAGAGACTATGACCTGAGAGTGAATGCGTCGCATGTCACCCAAAGGGTGCCATACTAAACATTCAGACTGTTGGAAAGAAGCTCTCCAACAATCCTTTCTCAGATAGCTTAAGGCTCGTATCGTACGAAAGAAATCATTCATGATTACTGTATCTTAAGCTGTTTTGAGATGAGAAGAGAACGGGCTCAACTACGGGGAGACTATCAAGTCCTACTGTTGTCATGCCAAGGATTCATCCTATAGTTGAAGTTTGAAACAGGGAACTCCTAGAAGTTATCATGCATAGGTTTCAACCTAAAGTTCTATCATCACTTCCTTATCAAAGGAAGGGAGAGTCCTAAGGGATCATGTCAATGATACACAGAAACAGATAAAGCATCAGCTTAAACAGTAAACAGTAAAATGCATGCAATGCAAGTGAGGGAGGAAATGTGTGTGGGGTATCATCCTCCATAAGCTCATCTCAACCTCAAGCCAGACATGAATAACAGCAATCATACAGCAAAAAATATGCTATCAAGCCAAATAAGAGCAACTGCAATCATACAGAGGAAATAAATTGCTGTCAAGCAAAATAACAAACCACATAGGCAAGGGAGCAAGGCTCTACCGAATACCCGCAAGCAAAGCCATACAGTAAAAATACAAGCAGAGGGAGCAACTCAACCTCTAGTGTAATCATGCCCCTAGATTAAAGTCAGTCTAATCATGGACTTATTCTAATGCATCAAGCAAGTCAAACAAGGCACATCAATACAGAGGAAAAAAAACAGACAAGAAAGAAAGCAGATCAACCCCTCTCTCAATCCTAAGCCTCAGCTCCTCAGACAACAACTTAGTCTTCAGTCTTCCATCACTCTTGACAAATATCCATTTGCTTCTCCAGGTTTCAACCCTTCAACATAAGTTTCAACTTAATCTTCTTCTTCTTCAAGCTTCAGCTTTCCTTAATCAGCTCCACCTTCAGGCTTCACTTTCACCACAAATATCAACTTGATTCCTTCAGGATCTCCAAGCTTCAAAGTAAGTATCAACTTATCCTTTGATCTTCAAGCCTCAGCTCTTCATTCAATCTTAATTGAATCTTCTTCATAAGTGTCAACTTAGTCTTCAAGCTCTCAAGCTCTCCTTGCTTTACCAGTCTCAACTTGGTCTTCTCTTCCTACAAGCTTTAGCTTCTCAGAATAGTCCTCAATCACTTGGAAGTGTCAACTTCATCCTTCAGTCTTTAAGCCTCAGCTCTTCATTCAATATTTACTGGATCTTCATTGGGGTCTTCAAGTATCAACTTGCTCTTCTTGCTCTTCAAGCTTCAGCTACAATGGCAATGCTCAGGGAATCACCCTCTTCCATACTCTTCAATGAAGTCTTCATCTTCACACTCAAGCCCAACATCTCTCAAGATACTCAAACCAGAGGAAATCACTTAACTGGATAAGCTAGGATATTAAACTACTTATTGACCACCAAAGGTGACTTATAAGGGTTTAACATCAAAAGAATGGTTCCCTCAAAGGTTCTACCTCCTAGGTACCATCACTTATCCTTCCAAAGGAGGGAGGTGAATACCATGGAAGGACCTTGAATCATGGGGAAGAATGGAGGTGAAAGATACCATCCATGTTTGAAAAAGAAATTAACTAGGTCTAAGCTCTTCCTAATCCCTAACCCTAAAACAACAACAAAACAAACAAAGCCTCCAAGCTCTCAAGCTCCTTAATCAATCTTCAAGTCTTCTACTATGATCCCCCATGCTCCTCAAAGCAAGACCAAGCCCACCAAGCCAAGCAAAAACCCACAAAGCAAGGCAAAACAAAATACAAGCCCACAAGGGCAACACAAACAACCATCAACTACAAAAATCATTTAAAATAGTATACTACTATATTAAAACCTAATATAATTTCTAAGGGATCCTATATACCTACCCTTAATACCCTATATGCCCCAATATCTAACATGACCTAGAAACCCAAAATTCTAGTGTTATTGTGGACCTATGTTAAGGATTGACCTAATTCTATACAACCTAAAGTCATCTAATCAAAACTAATCAAAAATTCATCACAAAATTATGGAATAAATCCAGAGGGGATCTAAAGTCCTAATCTAACTATCCTAAAAAGAATGGCCTAAAAATTTAAAGGGAACTAGCTAAACAAAATTCTACAAATCTATGCATCAACATAAAAGGAATTAAAAGCTATTAAAAGAGAAAATACACAAAAAAATATTAAAAATGCATGAAATTCAAATATTTTGATTTTATAATTTTCTAGACATCATCATGAAATGGGAGAAAAAATCCCCATGCAAAAATCATTAATTTTCTATTTATTATGATTTTTCAAAGATTAAAATAAAATGGAGAAAAAGAAATTAAAATGGAAAAACCTTGGTGCAGATAACAATTATATTCAGTTCAATTCATGACTGGGCTTGAAATGGGGTGGGATTAGTAATGCATGCTAGGCCCACTTTTCAATCAGAAAATCATTTCAGAAAATATAAAGAAAAAGGAAAATACACGGTGCATAAAGTAACAAAATTCAGTTCAAAACATCAATGGGCCATGAATGGGGGTGTGGATATCAATCTCATCACTTAAGTCCAAAACGAATTTAAATGAAACGCCGCGTTTCATTGCATCTTCAGATTTCCCTCTTCAAATGAAATTAAATCATAGCCTTTGGATCTCCACTCAGTCAACGAGTCTTGCCTCATCCAACGGCCACGTCTTTATCTTCTTCCTCCAGCTAGGGTTCAAATGAGGAAGCCATGGAAACAGAGCTCTATAGTGAATCTTCACCCAACTCGTATCACTTCAATTCTCCATGAAAAACTAAAATTCAAAACCCTAATATGTTCTAAATTCCATGCTGATCACAACCATGGCCTTAAAATCCATTGAATCATCATAAATCTCTGAACCCGATCCAAGATCAAAATCATGCTCAAACTTCAGTTCTAACAATTCTTGAAATTAAATACCTCAGAATGATCACCACCTCACACTGGTTAATTCTTGATATCAAACTCATGCTATAGCTCACTATAACTCGTGTTCTTAATCAAAACAAAAATGGTGTCACCAACTCAAACTTCACCAATTGATCTCAAACTTCCCAGAATCCATCTCCTACTTGTCTCTAACCATTCTAACCTAACAATTCTATCTAATTATGCTTAAATCATGGTGTAGAAAGAAAGTTGCAAACCTGTCAAATCTTGATTATCAGATAGGGAAAAGCTCCACTTCAGCCTCTCAAACTCTTCAGAAACCTTCCTTGATTGATGATCTTGCTACTGTTTGCAAAAGTTTTGATGGAGGATGCTTGAATCTCAGAATTCGATGGTGACTTGCAACCTTCAAAATCCAAAAGCTATCTCCTTAGTTCTTCAAGATCTTGCCCTCAAATTGGTATGGATTCCTTCAGTGTGATTAATGGAATGTGTTTGGATTAAAAGAAGCAATGGAAATTGTGTGGAATGTGGAATTTGATTTCAACTTGCAATGGAAGCAATTGAAATGGCTATCTCACTCTCCTCTCTAATATCTCACCAACCTTGCATTTGAGCAAGTTCTAAACACTATATAGGATGGTTCAGACTCATCTAGAACCTTCTGGAATCATCCAATGAGAAATTGGGATTCTCATGCCATGAGTTTATGATTTCAATCCATCTCATGTATCATCTCATGCCATAGCTCTTGCAGCAACTTTTATCTCCTTGAAAATCTCCTTAGATGAGATATATGACGTGTTAAGACACTTTACTAGCTTGTACATTGCCTTTCCTTGTGTTTTGCATTTGTACCTTAATATGCAAGTAACCCTTTTCCAAAGCAACCCCATGATCTAATCCTCAAATAAAAAAATTGGCTGAACCATTGTTTCTAAAATTTTCTTTGGAGTCAAAATGACCTATTATATGCCATGGTTTGGATGTGTAACTTGGAAATTTCAATTTCCAACTTCAACTTATTTAACTTATGCCTCCATTTTAGGTCATTTTTACCATTTTGAGCTACAAGCTTTTTCACCATCTCATGACCTTCTTACTAGCCTTAAAACATCATTTTAAGCAAGTTTGATGTTGAAGATTTCTCCATTTGAAGCTTGGAAATAGGAGTTATGGTCTTATGCTTGAAATGACCTATAATCTCCAAATGACCAAAATGCTCTTGACTTGTCAAAGCCATAACTTGAGTTCTACAAATCCTATCAAGGACTTATAGTACTCTCTAGAAAGCTAAGAAGATAAGGAACAACATTCATGTTGACCAAGAGTCCATATGAATCATTCTTCTTGGGAAAAAGTTGGATGCAAGTTGGGTGACTTTCAAGGCCCCAGATTCACAAACCTCAGATGACCTGTAACTTATCAAAGTCATAACTTGAGCTCTACAAATCCTATCAAGGACTTATAGTACTCAAATTAAAGCTAAGAACAAGCTATACAACATTCATTTTGGGGGCAATATGAGATGACAATCACATCTTGAGCTAAACTGCCTTGAAGATAGGGGTCAAACTAGGGGATTTTACACTGTCAAACCTTAGAAACCCTAGCTTGAAACTTCTCAAACTCCTCAATCATGATGAGTTGATCTTGGAATCATCCTTATAGCATCTCAATTCATCAATCCATGATAACATGGCTCTTGGATTAGGTCTCAGCCCTCTCCAAATCATCAGTTGACCTAGGGTTGACCCAGTCAAACCCTAATTACACCACTCATGGCTGGGTCTTCTTAAACTTGCACAATGACCTCTCTAGGCTTCATGATGGCTTTCAAGACATCTCATAGGCTCTCTCAAAGCTTCAAGTCCATCCTCATAGCTTCAGAATCATCTGAGGAGCTCCCACAACTCTCAAGTTAGGAGGCACACAACCTTGGTTTCAACCAATCTCTCTGAGGATCTTTTAACTTCTCTGACAAAGATATCAACCCTTGAACACTTGAATAACCTTCTTGGCTAACTTCAAACTCTTGTGGTGCTCTTGATTGGTAATCATACCTTTTGATCTCCTGCACACATATCAATGAAATGCAGATGATAATGCTAATGTAAATGAGATGAACCACAAGCTAGGTAAAAGAATGTTGGTCAAATTTTGGGGTGCAACAATACACAATAGAGCTTCTTCAACCTTCAATTTGGCTTGAATGCGCTTGCAACTCAAAAACCGATTCTGACTTGGGAGCTTGTGAAACCAACTGCAATTCTCCTCTTCAGCTCGAATAAAGCACCAACCTTCGTCTGAATTTACTCTAATCAATATATAGAGTGTTTTGTGGGCTTTTAAACTCAGTTTGAAGCCCAATTCAGTGATCCATCATTTCTGATTTTTCTTTTGAAAATGCATATATCATTCGTGCCATACAAGCTTGTTACTTGTTCCAGAAGGTTCTAACTCATTGCAAAACACCTTGTGAGCAAATTTGAATCAGTAGGAAAGCCTGAATTGCATTGGTTTTTGATTTGGCATTATGACTTGTAAGTGAAGAAACCACTTTACAAAGCAAGTCATGAAATTAAGCCTCAATTCAAAAATGTGGAAATGCCATTGTGTTTAGAATCCAATTTCTGGTCAAAATAACTACTCACATGACATGTTTATGACCTATAACTCAAAAATCACATTTTCCCTCTTTAATCCCATTTGAAATTCTTTCCATTTTAGGTCATTTTGAATCACTTCATGATATAAGCCAATTCAATCCACCATGATGACTCATTAGACCTAAAAACAAAATTCTAAGCACATTTCATGTTGAACAATTTTCCATTTGAGGCATGGAAGATAGAGATTTTGACCTATGATTGGAAATGACTTGTAATTCAACTTTCCCAAAATACCCCTGGCTTGCAAAGATCATAACCTGAGTTCTACAACTCATCTCAAGGAGTTATATACCTTTTTGGAAAGTTAAGATCAATATCTACAACTCTTATGTTGGCCAAGAATCCATTTGAAAATTCCTTGAGGGGAAAAAGTTGCTTGGAAGTCAAGTGACTTTCACAGATAAATTTCAGTGTCCTCTGGTGACCTGCAATTTGCAAAGACCATAACTTGAGTTCCACAAATCTTCTTGGAGACTTCTAGTACTAAAATTAAAGGTATTGAGAATCTCTATAAGTTTCATGTTGGCCAAGGATCCATTTGAGACTTGCATTTTGACTTATGTAGCTTTGAAGTTAGGTACTAAACAGGGGATTTTACACTGAAACCCTAATTTAGCAACTTCCCACATTCTTGATCTTTCTTAGCTTAATATTGGAAAAACACCACACATGTATCAACATACCAACTCATGAATCCCATGACCTCAAGGTAGGCTTTGATGCTCTCCAATTACTCAATTGACCTAGGGTTGACCCAGATGAAACCCTAGTTGACTGTACCTCCACTGTGGCTTTCTTACCTGAATCAATGGCTTGCCTCAGCTTCAATAAGGCCCTATAGACATCTCATGAGATCCATACACACCTCACATCCACATTCCATGATTCTCATCTCACTGATGATTCTCAACATTCCTCAAGATAGGAGCAAAACCCACATGTAGGCACTCAAACTTCTCAAGACTTCAAATCCTTTCTTGATGGCCTGGATGACTTCTCATCTTGGATAACACACCTTGCTAGGCTCTTCTCTTGATAGACACCCTGATCCCTTGTTGGATGCATGCTATGCTATGATAGGCAAATGATTAAGCTCTGTACATGATGTGACTATGGAAATGAAATGCAATGAAACATAAATCAGGCAAGAAGAGGTTGAGCAAATTTTGGGGTGCAACAGCTGCCCCTATTCAAGCGGCTTGGACCCGACTGGGTGAAGAGCAAACGACCTTCAAACAATCGAGGTACGAGGCGGTTGAATACCAAGAAACCCGGAAGTTTGCCAACCGCGGAAATAAACTGCACAACTGCTTGGGGAACGACATCCCCTCAACTGAATCTGGTTGTTACGACAACAACCACTCAAACTTCTGATAATGATTCTGATTTCAACTTCAACCACCTATGTGACACCCTAGGTACTGAACAATTTTCGCAAAAACACCTCCGTCCACAACTGGACTGACCTTATCAACACAAGAAGAGAAAAATTTGTCAACACGAATAGAGATTCTGTCATCACAGGAGTAACCTTATCCACATCTGGACCCAAATTTCATCGAATCACGAATAAACACAAATCTATCCCCATCAGGACTCATATTACGGAAAAATCTCGGCGCTTTCATTGGGGAAACATTTCTGTCTAATCACAGGAAACTCCATTCGTCTATCCCTACGGGCAAATCATCTGTCTAAACACAGGAAACTCCACCCGCCTATCCATACGGGAAAATCATCTGCCTAAATACAGGAAACTTCATCCGCCTATCCATACGGGAAAATCATCTGCCTAAACACAAGAAACTTCATCCGCCTATCCATACGGGAAAATCATCTGCCTAAACGCAGGAAACTTCATCCGCCTATCCATACGGGAAAATCATCTGCCTAAACGCAGGAAACTTCATCCGCCTATCCATACGGGAAAATCATCTGCCTAAACACAGGAAACTTCATCCGCCTATCCATACGGGAAAATCATCTGCCTAAACACAGGAAACTTCATCCGCCTATCCATACGGGAAAATCATCTGCCTAAACGCAGGAAACTTCATCCGCCTATCCATACGGGAAAATCATTTGCCTAAACACAGGAAACTTCATCCGCCTACCCATACGGGAAAATCATCTGCCTAAACACAGGAAACTTCATCCGCCTATCCATACGGGAAAATCATCTCCATGGGTCCCAACCCACAAAATCTTTTAGTGCTGACGTGACAATGACTTTGAGGAGGACTCTACTGGGGATAATATTTCGTCAACACGAAGGAATCATGGCGGCTTCACTGGGGATAGAACTCTTCCACCCAATAGGAATTCAATTCTATCAATCATATTGGACAATAGCTCCACCTTATCTTTGCAGTAGCCAAACCCACTGGGATGCTCTGCAATTAACTGCCAGGCACCCATTCCGACAACAGGCGACAACTCTTGAAATTTTAATTATGAAACCCTGTGACGCTGACGGAACAGCAAACTTGAGGAAAATACTCCGATGGCCGGATAAGAGAAACTTCAACAAGCAACTCTGTGGGGGAAAATCTGTCAACAACTCCAAAGTCTACTTATGAAGCTATTCCATGCGGACAGAACCTTCGGACAACAACTCCAAAGTCTAATCAGGAAGATGCGGTACCGCTGAAGAACTCCAAAGTCTAATCAGGAAGATGCGGTACCGCTGAAGAACTCCAAAGTCTAATTACGAAGTCGTTTGATATTGACGACAACTCCAAGGTCTAATTATGAAGCAGTATGATGCTGACGTAACAGCTGCTAGAGAAAACTCTGTTGGGGAATTGCTAATGACGACCCCATAGTCTAATTAGGAAGCCGTGTAACGCTGATGTAGCAGCCACTTGAAGGAAACTACGCCGACCTCCAAAGTCAAATCATGAAGTCCGCAATGATGACATAACAGCTACGCGAGGAAAACCCGCTAGGGAACTCCTAACAACAACTCCAAAGTCTAGTTATGAGGCTGTTTAACACTGACGAACTCTAAGGTCGAATTATGAAGCCGTATAAACTGATAATAACTCCAAGGTCTAATTATGAAGCCGGAGAATGCTGACATAACAAAGTCTAATTATGAAGCCATAACAGCAAACTGGGGAGAACTCTGCCGGGGAAATTCTGGCGTCAACTGTCAGACATCCAACTTGACGACGAGTAATGACTTCAGAAATCTAATCCGTGAAATCTTTTCTGAAAATGCTGACGTGACAGCAATCCGGGGGAACACTCCACCGGGGGATTTTTGACAATAACTCCAAAGTCCAATTATGAAGCCGCGTAAAGAACACTCCGTTGGGGCAAAAGAGAAACACATCCCATATCTCATGCAGCAAATCCGGATATCTGAGAACAATCCTGAACAAGAATTCCAATTACCTGCAGGGAAGACCACCTGAAACAAAGAGGTAACCAACCTGACTTATGTTTCAGTATGCACATGTTTGAAGATGGCGTAATGCTCCGCACAGCACGGAAATGCTACGCGTTTGAGTAGATGCAAATATGACGATATATGCAAATGCAAATGCAAGATTAAGCTACTAGGGAACTCTGGTATTGTTGTCTCAACAACATGAATGCTGAGGATAAAGCCAACTCCGCTGGGGAGAACAAGTATCACAAAGTATTCCAGCGAAATAAACGCCAGAAACACAACCAACTCTGCCGAGGAGCGATTAAACATCAATTTCCACTGGGAGGAAAGAAGCCACCCTGTTGGTGAACGAACTTAGCTGGGGAAGAAGCGACACTTCTAGGAAAAGCACACTGTCTGGGCACAGTTTACAAACTCGGAGCCTCGGACTCTGCTGAGGATCAACATCCTGTCAATGGCATGACGACCTGTGGGGAGAAAGAAAATCTCCTCCGGGTATAATCCTTTTGAACCCATAACTTAGTTATTGTAGGAATCCCCCATGCCGGAGATTGAACGTGCACACCTTCGATTCGCTAAGGAGCGCAACCTCTGCAAGGAACATTAATTTTGACTTGCTGGGGATATCCCGTGGACAACTTCCCTGAGAACACTCTTCTGGGGAAGAATCCCTCATTCGGTAAGGGATAATGTCATTCCAACTCTTTGGGAATAAGCTGCGACTAGTTGGGGAATGACCTCGACTGGGGTCAAGTCTTACGTCAAAAGGTTTTGGCTGGGGAATACAATCCTTGACTGTTTGCTCCAAAGGTAAGAACCCTGCAAAACACAAACGAGACAAAACAGGCCTATACAACAGAATCTATCCGGGTTATCATCCATGACATTACTTCAGTCAATTCAAAGTTTTAGCAATTATTGGCAATGGCTAGCAAGATTATGCGAGTGCAAGTTTATCAAAACATCGACGTCTTTCACAAAAAAAAACAGTAAAGAACAAGCATCAATTACTGAATAACATGTTTTATTGATAACGGGCCTCTGAATAGGCAATGTTTTGTACACTGGATGCAACTCCTGAAAAGAGGAAGTTACGCACAAATACACATACATATATGCTCAAGAAGCATAAATAAAATACAAAAAAATATTTGTATACATGTCGGCGATGTGGTACAGACAAACACCATGAGCTGATCCTCCTATGACTCGCCTGACTCTGCGCTTTCCCGGTACTTGATCTTCAGAAGAGATTGTTTTTTGGATAGACGGCCCCCAGGTACTCCCAAACCACTAAGCAATGATGTATCAAATTCGGACCACAGTCATTCGCTTTTTCAATCCCTAACTTTTGTGTGAACCGCCCTTTGCGGGTTTTCAATTCACCGGGATACCCTTTTTTGCCGAAATCGCCCTTTTCAGGTTTTCGACTTCGCGGGTGTACATTTTTTCAATTTTATCCCTAATTTCTTCCTGAACCTTTTATTCATTTTTATGGTTCGCCGGGATGCCCCATTTTTGCCTTGACTCTCTTTTTACTGTCCAGCGGGTCATTTTCAAGCAAAGTATATTTTTACTGCGTCCGAATTCACAGGAGACGTAAAGTCTTCACCATCCATGGTGGATAGTAACAAGGCTCCTCCAGAGAAGACTTTTCTGACAACGTAAGGTCCTTCGTAATTAGGAGTCCACTTGCCCCTGTGATCTGTTTGTGGTGGGAGAATATTTTTCAAAACAAGATCGCCCGTCTGAAAGCTTTGAGGGCATACCTTCTTGTCGTAAGCTTTTTTCATCCGACTCTGATATAACCGACCGTATGCTAAAGAAGCCAATTTCTTCTCATCCATTAAACTGACCTGATTCAGTCTATCTTTAACCCATTCTGCCTCGTCAAGTTGGACATCACGTAAAATGTAACACCCCACTTCCTAAAATCATCTAAATTAATAAACATTATAAATAAACAAAATCAGAGTTCCAATTTCCCAAGTGGGATATCACATGAAAACAACGTTTCCTTATAAAAAGGTTTTCTCCAATACAGCGGAATATTAAATAATAACATCCAATAAAGGTTTGATACGTTCACAGGGAAATAAAATATAAGTTCAACATAAAACAAATAAAAACGCCCAAGTCCCGTGCTACGTATCAGAGCATCCTAGACTCGACAATCACACCAATATCCAAGCTAGCTAAGCACCTGGATTATCTGTACTTCCGAAGAAGCATAGACCACAACAACAACAAAGGGGTGAGAAAACATGATCAAAAATATAATGGTAATGTAATACATGTAAATAAGGTAGTACAACACACCAACACACCAAGATTCACCCCTAACAACACCATATGACGAACCTACTGTTCAAATTACAATATAACATATTATAATGCAAAATGCAACTCAACACCATGCATGCGGTACCGACTCGTTGGTTCATTTAATCGAACCTGGATAGATCACTTACGCTCCTCCTGAGACATGATCTATCCCCCACCATTCTCCACAAAGGAGTACGGATGAATCACTTACGCTCCTCCTGAGACATGATTCATCCCACCAAAACACCATGATATGCACACACCAAGGCATAACTAATATATTTAGGCACTCAACGTGCACACGATCCTCCTGATCATATCATCATACATCAATGCATATATGTACAGATATAACATACACCAACACCATATAAATCAACCAGATAGTAAACAAGTTCATACTTTAACACCAAGATATAAACATATCCCACCACTCGGGGGTACACGATCCTACTGACCACTACATACATATACCTCAACTAATTGTCCACCGACAATATCAAGGGAAACATGTACTATCACCGAGTACACAAGTTAATTCCCACAGTCATCATTCATACATGGCATCAAGGCCAAAGGAATCACACAAGTCCAGAGCTCAAGGCCAAAATATCACAACACTCACATTCTGGTTCTGCTACGTTCGCTGACATTCTCCAGGCGAAGCCCCGTAGCGAACCTTCGCTAGCATTCGCCAGGCGAACCTACTGGCGAAGCCCCCTTTCCACTATCGTGCATTCGCCAGGCGAAGGAATCATTCGCCAGGCGAACCTTCGCTGGCCACACTCGCCAGGCGAAGTTCCTACCCTTTAGGTCTGGGATTTAATTCTGAATTATTCGCTGCCATTCGCCTCAGCTCGCCAGGCGAACTCTCGCCTCCCTTCGCCAGGCGAAGCCCAGCGAATGCTGCGATTCACCAATTTCCTCACAGTTCTGCAGAGTGCTTTCTAAGCCAAATTGTTCAAACTTCCAATTTCTAATTCCCATCTTAACATCAGTACCAACATTACACGTAATTCAGCCTAAATGATTCCTAATCCCAATCCCAAAATCATCACCTAGACACTTTATTGATACATCAAAATCCCTACAGAATTTCCCTAAAAACCGTAAAATCACCTATATGCCAAATTAACCAAAAACCACAATTCATCAACAATCAACATCCAATTATCCGCAATAGTCAACAATCACAACATATCAATATGTAATATCATATATCGATCAATCTCCTACGGGGTTAAGGACTCCCCAACTACCCTATACATGTATAAACCATTCCCAATCAGGTTTCTCCCCCCTTACCTTGTTAATCGGTTGATCGATGAAAGAACCCTCCAAGGCTTGGCCAATTCTGATTTTCCCCTGTTCCTTCGTTCTTCGCTCCCTTTTCTGTTCTTCTCACTTCTCTCCTTTCTATCGTTCTTTTTCCACTTTCTCTAACTTCTCACAATGTATCGTAAAAACTACTAACCCCTCACATTCTCTATTTTAATTCTCTAATCCCAATAATAATAATAACTTAATAATAATAATAATAACTTAATAAAATAATAATAATAATAATAATAATAATAATATTATCTCACCAAAATAATAATAATATTAATAACAATAGTAACTATAATAAATATAATAATAATAATAATAATATTCCCACCAATATTAATATTATACACTATATTATTATATTCATCAAAACACCACCAATAATCCTTCCACATTAGGGACACCCACCAAACATCACCAAATACACCCCCACCAAAGGGCACACCAACACATAATATTTAAAATAATAATAAAATGACTAAATAATTAAAATGGGTGTTACATAAAACCCTCAGGGAAGGAATCTCGACCTCCAACGGTAACACCGCCTCCATCCCGTATACCAATGAGAAAGGGGTTGCCCCGGTTGATGTGCGTACCGTCGTACGATAACCGTGCAAAGCGAAAGGTAGCATCTCGTGCCAGTCCTTATACGTCACAACCATCTTCTGAACAATCTTCTTTATGTTCTTATTGGTCGCTTCGACATCGCCATTCATCTTGGGCCGGTAAGGAGAAGAGTTGTGATGCTCAATCTTAAAATTCTGACACAACTCTTTCATCATTTTATTATTCAAATTCGAACCGTTGTCGGTGATAATCCGCTCAGGGATTCCATATCTGCAGATAATATCTCGTTTGATAAATCTGGCGACCAATTGTTTGGTCACATTGGCATATGATGCTGCTTCCACCCACTTGGTGAAGTAATCAATTGCCACCAAAATGAACCGGTGTCCGTTTGATGCTGTAGGCTCGATCTTGCCTATCATATCAATCCCCCATATCGAGAAAGGCCACGGTGATGACATCACATTCAGAGGACTTGGAGGTACATGGATCTTGTTCGCATAAATCTGGCATTTATGACACCTCTTTGCAAAGTTGAAACAGTCTGTTTCCATAGTCAGCCAATAATAACCTGCTCGCAGCAGTTTTCTTGTCATAGCATGTCCACCAGCATGTGTACCAAATGTACCCTCATGTATCTCTTCCATGAGCAACTTCGCCTCTTTCTCATCTACACAACGTAGCAACACCAATTCGTGGTTTCTTTTGTATAGGACACCGTCCGGATTCAAATAGAAATTGCCAGCCAATCTCCTGAGAGTCTTCTGATCTCGACTGGACACCCCAGCCGGATACTCCTTGTTCTTCAGGAAATTCTGGATGTCAAAGTACCAGGGTTTACCATCGGGAGCCTCGTCAATGGCGAATATGAATGCAGGCCTATCGAGCCGAGAGATAAAAATCCGGGGAGCCTTGTTCCAGAAGTTAACTTTATACATTAAAGACAATGTTGCCGGGGCATCAGCCATTTGATTTTCTGCTCGTGGCACGTGATGCAATTCCACCTTGTCAAAGAAAGGCAACAATCTCCTTGCATAATTCATATATGGTATCAAATTGGGTTGACGTGTCTCCCATTCTCCTTTAATTTGATTCACCACTAGAGCTGAGTCTCCGTATACATCCAGATGTTTGATTCGCAAATCAATAGCTTCTTTCAGACCCATGATGCAAGCCTCATATTCAGCCTCATTATTAGTAACGGGAAAAGTCAATCGGGCAGTAAAGGGGATGTGCGACCCCTGAGGAGTGGTGATAATTGCACCTATTCCGCTATCATAGGAATTCACAGCCCCGCCAAATATCAGCTGCCATTTGGAACCCAACTCTGGTCCTTCGTCCAGCAACGGTTCTTCACAATCCTTCATTTTCAGGTACATGATATCCTCGTCAGGAAAATCAAACCTCATCGATTGGTAGTCCTCCACCGGCTGCTCTGCAAGGTACTCTGACAGGACGCTACCTTTAATAGCCTTTTGAGAGACATATTGGATATCATATTTGGTTAACACCATCTTCCATCGGGCAATTCTTCCGGAGAGTGCTTGCTTCTCAAACACGTATTTGATTGGATCCATCTTTGAAATTAGCATGGTTGTATGATTCAACATGTATTGCCTCAAACGTTTGGCGGCCCAGGCTAGCGCGCAACACGTCTTCTCGAGCATTGAGTATCTGGACTCACAGTCGGTAAACTTCTTACTCAAATAGTAGATCGCATGCTCTTTACGTCCGGTCTCGTCATGTTGACCGAGAACACAACCCATACTTTCCTCAAGAACTGTCAAATAGATAATCAAAGGTCTTCCGGCCACTGGGGGTATCAAAACAGGAGGCTCCTGCAAGTATTCTTTTATCTTGTCGAACGCCTTTTGACAATTTTCATTCCAGGTCAACACCTGATCCTTTTTCAACAACTTGAATAACGGCTCGCATGTCGCAGTTAGGTGAGATATGAACCGGGCGATATAGTTTAACCTCCCTAAAAATCCAAGCACTTCTTTTTCTGTTTTAGGCGTCGGCATTTCTTGTATTGCTTTTATTTTCGCAGGATCAACCTCTATTCCCCTTTCGCTCACAATAAACCCCAGCAATTTACCCGATCTCACCCCGAAGGTGCACTTGTTAGGGTTCAGCCTCAACCTGAACTTCCTAAGTCTTTTGAACAGTTTCAGCAGATTAACCAAATGCTCCTCCTCCGTCTGGGATTTGGCAATCATATCATCAACATAAACCTCGATCTCTTTATGCATCATGTCATGAAAGAGAGTCGTCATAGCACGTTGATATGTTGCCCCAGCGTTCTTCAGTCCGAAGGGCATCACTTTGTAGCAAAATGTTTCCCAGGGAGTAATGAAGGTAGTCTTCTCCATGTCTTCTGGCGCCATTTTGATCTGATTATAGCCTGAGAAGCCATCCATGAAGGAGAATACGGAGAACTGAGTAGTGTTATCAACCAGCACATCAATGTGAGGAAGTGGAAAGTCGTCTTTCGGGCTCGCCCTATTCAGATCACGGTAGTCTACACACATTCGCACTTTACCGTCTTTCTTCGGCACTGGTACTATGTTAGCGACCCACGACGGATAAGTTGTAACGGCTAGGAAACCGGCATCCCACTGTTTTTGCACTTCCTCCTTGATTTTAACAGCTATGTATGGCCTGGTTCTTCTGAGTTTCTGCTTAACAGGTGGATATTCCTCTCGCAACGGCAGACGGTGCACAACCATGTCCATATCTAACCCTGGCATATCCTCGTACGACCAAGCAAATATATCACTATACTCTCGCAGTATCTCAATCAGCATTTGCTTGACGTTGCTCTGCAGCGCAGCCCCTATACGGATGTTTCTCACAACTTCTTCCGACCCCAAGTTAATGATCTCAATTTCTTCTTGGTGAGGCAGAATGATTCTCTCTTCCTGTTTCAAAACGAGTCAGCTCCTCTGGCAGGTCGCTATCCTCAACAATCTCTTCCTCTGCTTGGAATACCGGGTGCTCGAAGTCGAGACGAGTCATAGGCGGTTCGTAAGAGATGTCATCTGAAATATTAGTCCTGTAAAGGAAATGGTTAAACGCTTCAACACACAAACAAAGAAAATAACCACGTTGCCATTTATTGCTAAAGTAAAAGCAAGAAAAACAGGGATCACAATATTTGAATATGAAAAACGCCTTTATTTCATGATTAAACAGTGCAATACACATAATCAAGTAGCCCTAATGTAACATCACTATGCCCCGGGTAGGACATAGGATTATTCAACAATTGATAAAACAAATCATTACTGCTTAAAAGTCACTGGGACAGTTTCCCGGATGGACCAGTTGCAGAGACTTTGTCCTGGCACGCTTGGCTTGATCCACGCGTCCATATCGCAGTCGCTATCCCCGTTATCAGCATCGGAAATAGCGTTGATAGTCTCAAAGCACACCCCGCTTGGCGTAATCGTGACCGGTCCCTTAAACCTGGGCGCTCCTGAAGATGACGCTGACGACGTCGGTCGATAGCCTAGCCCAAACTTGTCATTCTTCACGGGAATCTCCAGAATCTGCCCCCAGCCTTTAGTCTCACCAGTCTGCACTAAAGCCTGAGCCTCTTTGTAAGATGACACTACCATATCTGACATTTTGCTGGAACCCTGAGCTTTGTCTTTAATTCGCAACCCTTCGAAGGCTTGACAAGGTGTCTCGTGTATTTCTCCGTCGACCTCCACATATCTGAATGATGACAGGTGACTGACCAAAATATCCTCCTCCCCGCAAACGGTAACAACACTATCACCCACCATGTACTTCAACTTCTGGTGCAGCGTGGATGTTACGGCCCCTGCAGTATGGATCCATGGGCGCCCAAGAAGGCAGCTATAAGCTGGATGGATATCCATGATGTAGAACTCGGTATCAAAAATTTCCGGCCCCACCTGAAGCGGTAATGTTATGGACCCGAACACTGATCTTTTTGTCCCGTCAAACGCCCTCACAACCAAATCGCTGGGCGTGCAAATAATTCCCCGTATGTCCAATTTCATCATGGCTTTCTTTGGTAATACGTTCAACGATGATCCAGTGTCCACCAATACATGCGACATTACGGTGCCCCGGCACTCCACCGATATATGTAAAGCCATGTTGTGCTCTCGACCCCTGGGTGTTAGGTCAAAATCTGTGAAACCCAGGCTATGTCCAGCATTGACATGTGCCATTACCCCCTCTAACTGATTTACAGAAACTTCTTGGGGCACGAATGACGTATCCAGTATTTTTAGCAAGGCGTTTCGGTGGGCCTCGGAGCATAACAACAATGACAAGATAGAAATCTTCGACGGCGTCTGCTGTAGGTGTTCAACAATTTTGTAGTCGCTTTTGCGAATCAGTCTCATGAACTCCTCTACGTCTTTGAGCGATGTATCCTTTTCTTTCGACTGAGAGGGCCCGCTCTCACTTACTTTGGCTTTACCTTTGGCCAACCTCTCTGCTTCTATTTCAGGTGAAGTAAAGATCCTTCCGCTACGGGTCATGCCCCCCGTTCCAACGACATTATTAACAACCCCAGCTAGCTGGTTATTCACCACAATCTTTTCACCATTGCAATATGCTTCTAAACCGTACGTCCACGGGACAGCTTTTGTACTTTCAAAGGGAATAGGCCCTGCTTTGGTAATCGTAATAGTTGGCCGCCGGGAGGGCGCCGTTATCGTTATAGTCTTCCTCGGGATCGTCACCGTTGCAATATCATTCTGCTTATCACATACTGCCTCCACAGGCTTCTCAACCGCAGTTCGATCAAATTGTAAGGTCCCTTCGTCGATCATGGCCTGAATGCCCTGCTTCAAATCAGTACAACCCTCAGGCTGGGTCCAACACTCTAAACAGTATTCATCACAACCCGGGAATACTCCCCCTCTGAGCAACCTGCTTTTCACCTCACTCAATGGTGTCTTCAGTTCGTTAACATCCATCACCAAGTTCAAATTTTCTTCTGTTAAGATGACATTTGCCCCATGACTAGGCATAGGCTGTTGTACAATATTGGGCCCCACTTGGCCAAAATTGATGGCTTTACTATCCAACAAGTCTTGAACTTTATGCTTGAAAGCATGACAAGATTCTACATCATGTCCGGGCGCCCCGGAATGGAATTCGCACTGCTTATTAGCATCATACCCCCTAGGAAGTATCGGTCCTTTAGGCGGTTCCATTGTTCTTTTCTCGACCAAATTCAACCCCAGCAGTGTCTGAAGAAGCTCTGCATATGTCGACGGAGGCTTATCAAATACCCTCTTCGGCCTTACATTCTGAAACCTTCCCTGACCCTGATTCTGCCTTTGCTGTTGTTGTGGCGGTTGCTGCTGCTGTTGTTGTTGCTGCTGTTGTTGAGGGATTGGAATAGTAACGCTGGCTATTTGTTGAGGTTGACCGTACTGATTTCGACCTCTTCCCCGGCCTCTACCACCAAACACAGCGCTGGTATCACCTTGTCGTCTTCCGCCGAACGCTTTTCTCGCACCCCCAGCTGAAGTAGATTCACCTGCCTGAATCTTCCCAATTTTAATTCCATTTTCGATCCTTTCTCCCATAAGGATCATATCGGAGAAGCTACCCATCGAAACATTGAGTAACTTGTCATAGTACATTCCTGTAAACGTCCCCACAAACATGTCATTCATCTCCCTTTCCACCAAAGGAGGGTGCACCCGAACTGCCATATCGCGCCACCGCTGCGTGTACTCTTTGAAACTTTCACCACTTTTCTGCGACAGACTCTGCAACTGAACTCTGTTTGGCGCCAAATCGCTGTTGTATTTGTAATGCATAACGAAAGCATCAGCCAACTATTTCCAGCTCCTAATCTGGGTGGGCTCCAGTCCCATGTACCATTCCAATGATGGTCCCGATAAGCTGTCTTGAAAGAAATGCATGAGCATCTTTTCATCATTGGAATACGCAGACATCCTTCTATAATAAGAACGTACATGGACCTTTGGGCAGGTATCCCCTTTGTATTTGTCGAATGTGGGAGCCTTGAATTTCAGTGGCACCCTCAACCCTGGTACCAACCCCATAGTAGTCATATCTAACCTAGCGGAGTTCTGATCAACCACACCTTTCATCTGCTCTTCTAGCATTCTGATCCTCTGAACAGGGTCGATAGGGCCTTCAGGTCCCATACCTCTTCCTAAAAAAGCGTCCTCCTGTTGATCCGCATTCCAGTCATTGTCGTACCCATTGTAACCCATGTTACGGCCAAATCCTTGCTGATTGAACACCGGACCCTGTCCTCGGTTGCCGAACCCTAGATTGACCCCAGCAGGTCCAAAACCATTGTTGAAAGGAAATGCTCCAGCACCGTTGTTAATCACATTACCGAACCCACCATTACCATAGCCGTACCCCTGAGTGTTGCCATAACCGTCAGTACCGAAGCCTTGATTGTTGATCCCGAAGTTCCCGTCCTGATTGACGTTGCCATACCCATTGTTTCCGAATCCAACATTGTCAACGAATCCTTGATCAGCATCCACATTGTTGCCTTTGTTGTTAACAACATGCCCATCACCACCGTTCCCAGTATTGCCATTACCAGCGCCAGCACCTGCACCAGTGCCAGTGTTTCCGTTGACAGTCACAATAGGTGGAGTAACAACTGCCGGTATCTCATCCTCCCGGCGAGGAGTTTCAACAGAAATATGGTCAGTATTTCCATTTCCGTTTGCCCGCGTCAGCAGCGGCTGCACCAAGGTCTGAAGATTCTCCTGGCCCTTGGCCATGCTCTCCATAGCTTGCATGAACAGAGTCAACTTCTCACGGATTTCCTGCATCTCGACCTGAACTTGATCCATTATCTTCTTGCAGTTGTTTCGGGTTGAATAGCGGTGGACTCTCTGGTCGTCAATCCTGAAAAACCTGTGAGATGTAGGAAATAAGATACAGATTCACCCAGTAAATGGCAATGCAAAATGAATATGTAGATGCAATATGTGTCGGTGCATTAGGGAGATCAACCCCTAATTCTAGTACCCAAGTGCCAGTGTAGTGACAGTGATAGTGATAAGAAGCTTGGATTCATGTACGGAGAAAAACATCTCATATATTGCTGAAAAGCCCGACAAGGCAGAAATACAATATCATTGAGTGTACAATAACAAGAAGGCATGACCTCAAGCAACAATCCTGGTGATGGCCAGCACAATGCAAATAAAGCATATACGACAGTGCATAAGGTAATCAAGAGCGACCATAGGCCCGATACTCTTCTAACAATCTCTCAGTCTTGGGGTGATCCGGCTAAGAAAGCAACCCTTCGACGAGCGAGTCTCTTTGCCTGATAACACGATGGAGATCCCCAATGGATTCCTCCCAAACACCTTCTCCAAAGCACTCCTCTAGCTTTCGCTTCTGGGATGCAGACTCTTTCTTGCACTTGATAACTTTGTTCAACGAGTTCTGAATGTCGTATCTCCGCATGACCTCTTCTTCAAACTTTTTTTGGCTAGCTTTCAACTGATCTTCCAGTTCAGAGATCTGCAGCTTCAGTTTGTCTTCTCTTTCTTTATTGCCGGTCAGCGTGGCATTCCAGGTTTTGTTGAATGCGGAGATCTCCCGGTAGGCTACATCAAGTGCTTTCTTCTTGGACTCCAGCATGTCGTGAGAGCTCTTGAAATCTATCCCCAAACGTTCACGCTTCTTTCGTTGTTCAGTCAGTTCTGCACCTAACTGGTTCACCAGCTTTGTTTGCTGCTTGAAGGAATATATGACTTCATTCCTTTCGCTTCTGAGCTGAACCAACTCTTCTTCCAACTTCTCATTGGCTTTGATCAGCTCTTCTTTCTCCTTCACAACCTGCTCATATCTCTCAGCGGACACAGTAGTTGGCTCCTCCACCACGGGGGGAGCAGGAGGTAATACTGCAGGAAACGGCATCAGCGCCTGCTTTGCCCTATCTTGGATCCAGACCTTGTATGGAGCATATGCTTGACAATCATTCTTACCCAACAACGTCTTACCCTTCTTGTTGATATTATTCCAAGCATGCTGAAGCTTGGATAGCAATTCTCCCTTCAAATCACCTGTGAAGTACAGAGATTCCTGCACTTCCTCCTCTTTTGGCGGGCTTCTCAAAGCATAACCGAATTGTCTGATCAACAATGACGGATTGTAGTTAATGCGCCCTTTCCTCCCAATCAGAGGAACGTTAGGATACCCTGTGCAGCTGTAAATAATCTCAGATCCCAGTAAATCCCTATCAAACCAGACAACATCTTCTGAAGAAAGCCCCATCAGACGCTCAGACCATTCCACCGTAGCTGCAGACTCAGCAAAGATACCCTTCTTGGGCAAGTGACTATCAAACCACATATACAACAAAGGCACACATCAAGAGATGTTCTTGCCCCTTCTATTCTCGTTCTTATAATGCAGAGAGTGATAAAAGTCTCCAATCAGAGTAGGCACAGGATTGCCTGAAGCAAAAATATGGAATGCATCCAAATCAACGAAGTCAGGCATGCTAGGGAACAATACAATGCCATATATACACAGAGCAAGAATAGCATTAAACACAATCCAACATCCACTCTTGGCATACTCTTGTGCTTTCCCAACAAAGAACTTGAGAGAAAAACCGGACACTCCATTCCATGAGGTTAACAACAACTCTGAGGAGTCTAAATGCACCGCAACATCCAAGTCCTCCAGTTTGGGCTCAGCATCCATATGCATGAAGGGTACCCTGTTCTGAATAGTCAACTCCAAGATCTCAGCATATTCCTCCATGGTCGGAGCCAGAATGAAGTCAGGGAAAGTAAAACACCTCAGCGGGGGATCATAGAACTGCATCAGCGCGTACAATCCGCTCATCTCATACGTGGATAGTTTGCAAACCAACCTAAGCAGTTTCCCATAACTCTTCCTGAAGCTTCTCTTCACATCATCATCAGCCAAGGATATCAAACCAAGCAAAGAAGAAACATATGGAGTAGGCAACTTGTAAGCCACAGTCTTCTTCAGAGTATCCATAATATCAGCAGACAGAAATCCGGGCAACTAGAATCAGAGGGTATGAAATGCACCTGCAGCACAGACACATGTTAATGATATGCAAAATGAGTATGCAACAATGCAATATGCAAGCAATGCAACAGGGATCAAGTGATATATTTCTGAAGAGATCCATCCCCAATATCTGTCTCAACAGACCCATAATACTGCTCAACCCTGGTTTCAACAGACCCATAACAATGCTCCACTTTGATCTCAACAGACCTATAACAAAGCTCCAACCTGGTCTCAACAGACCTATAACACTGTCCTGATGAAGAACCCCAAGTAACCATACACACTGATCCAATATTAAGAAAACCGGGTAGTCTGGAGGTCAAGTTTCCTGCATGTCCCAATCCTTCTCACAGGTAGGTGTCCTATCAACTGACACAAGGTACGGCATCCTATGCGATCGTCGGCGTCACAGACTTTCAAGACTGATGATACGATACCCAAAAGGTGTGGCACCATCATGTCCTGAAGAGGCCTCACTTAGCCAACTTCCAATTGATCGGTCCCAGAGTCGACAATCCAACTAACCAACAACCCCCTCAACCCAAAGGGTTGAAAAAGAAGTCAACCAGAAGAACCTCGTCTGAGCGTGAATTTTGCGGGACACTAGTACATGCAAAGCATGCACGCGCCCACTACTTTCCACAACTAATTCTAGGTGCACTCAAGCCCAGGTCCGACTTATCTCTTAATCTGACCCCCTACCCAGCATAACAACAATAATATAATGCTGAAAGTAAATACGGAAAAGTAAATCCATACAAAACCTACGACGGGAAAACAAGCGCTAGGATTGAATCGCGTAGGGAACCGTTGGAGTCCCCAGCAGAGTCGCCAGTTGTCGCTACTGCGAAAATCGGCGCCGACAATGAAAGAAGAGTCGCCACCGTGCGTTATTTATCCCAAAGGAGGGAAAGGAAACGCTCAGAGTAAACCTAACGTAAAACGGGAAAGGAATGGTCATCGCAACCAAATTCCTGGATTCGGGAGTCGATTACACAAGGGGAAGGTATTAGCACCCCTCACATCCGCCGTACTCGACGGGATCCACGCTTGTTTTCTAGTACGGATTGTTATTCTATCTACTCTAAAGGTCTGGGTTAAAAGGAAAAGAAAACGACTTGGCAAAGTATCGCACTTTATGCCTACGTATTCCCGTCTGGAATGAGAAATCAGAGTCAACGTAGTTCGCCTAACTACGGGTTACAGAGGGAAGGTTGCTCGCCAAGACGTCGCATCTTGTGCCTACGTACTTTCACACAGCATGAAAGATCAGAGCAAACATAGTTTGGGAAACTACGGAAACCACAGGCAGGTTTTACTGTTTTTTATCCTTATGAAAAGGTTTTCCTGATTAAAAGGTCCCAGAGGACAAAAAAAGATTTGCTGTTTGTTTTTTAGTCTTTTACGGAAGAACTGTTTTTTTTAGATGTTTGCAATCTCTGTCGAACTGGAGACTATGACCTAGGAGTGAATACGTCGTATGTCACCCAAAGGGTACAATACTAAACATTCAGATTACTGAAGAGAGACCCTCCAGCAACCCTTTCCCAGATAGCTTAAGGCTCATAGCGGACGACATCAATTAACCTTATTACTGTGTTTTTGAATTGTTTTGAGATGAGAAGAGAAACAGACTCTCTAAGGGGAAACTGACTCGATCCTACAGTTATCATACAATATTCATCCTACAGGTTAGGTTTGAAAGAGAAATTATATCCTAATGTTATCATACATGGTTTGAACCTAATGTCTGTCATAATTTCTCTACAGCAAGAGAAATCAGAGCTCCTAGGGGAACATGGCAATGGAAAGAGAAACAGCAACAGGAATTACTGTAAAGAAAGTATTGAAAAGAAATTACTGTAAAATGCATGAATGCAACAATCAAGCAGAAGGAGGCCTCCTCAACTTCTTAAGCAAACAAGGCTCAAAATCCACAAACCACACAGGCAAGGAAAGCCACTCACTAACAAACAAGCAGAGGGAAACAGTCAACCTCTTATGCAGACAAGCAATGGGAGAAGCTCAACCCTTAAGATGCACTGAAGCCTATTCAATTGTATGAACCAAATCTAATGCAACAGATCAAATTAGTCACACCATACAAGTCAAATCAACAAGCTCAAACAGCAAACAAACAGATATCTCCAGCTCAACAGCACAATGAACCCCAGCTTCACAGCAAAGCTACCAACAACAGTACCCCACAGTCTGACACTGAAATCCTTTGACAATCTTCAAGAGAAGAAAACTTCAATCTCCATCTTCCAGGGAAGAGAAAGCACACTTCAAATAAGGCTCCTCAACACCTAAACAGTTAAGCTCCACAGCTACAGAAAACTCCAGCTCAAAAGCAACAGTAAACCCTAGCTTCAATCCTCCAGCAAGCTCCTGACAGCAAAGTTGACAGTAACATAACTCCATCTTCAAGCAAACCTTATGAAAGGCATCTTCAACATCTTTGATCTTCATCTCCAAGCTCTAGCAAGCTCCACCAAGAAAGATTTTTTATTGAGATCAAGTTATAATGAATGGAAACTAGTGAAAACCAAAGGATCACTAGAAACCATCATTTGCAAAGAAGGGTGTCCTCAAAAGTTCTGCTCTTTAAGGCATGCCACTCATCCCTCCAAGGGAGAGATGGGGCTTCCTTAAGAGTACTTTGAATCATAGTGTTGCACCCCAAAATTTGCCCTCACAATACAAGACTTTGTGTTCCAAGAAGGTTCACAAGGTTCACAAAATTCACAATTGGTCAGAAGAGTTGACAATTCCCTCAGACAATGCACCTCCTAAGCAGTGCATCCAAAACTAGGGTTTTGACTTTAATCAGGCTAAATGGACTTCCAAGACTTCAAGTGAGCTTCATAACATCTTATATGTGTATAAGAACCCCCATGTCAAGTTTCAAGACTTTTCTCAAAAGTTTGCTCAGTCAGATGATCAGATAAGTCAAAAGCAGTCAATACAGTTAAAAGGTCAAACTGAGGTCAACTGTGGTCAAACCAAAGTCAAACTTCATGATTTTTTTTTGCCAACATCAAAGAGAGGTTGGGTGAGAAATATTATCATAATAACTGTAATACCCCAAATTTTGCCCTAAGATTTGTCGTCGCATTTCATTGCATTTAATCAATTACTAACAAATTTGTGTAGTCGTTTGACTTTTTGCAGGTAAATATCATATGGCATGCATTTTTTTTCTAAAAAGTAAAAATGGCACAATTGGCAGGAGGACATGTGTAAGGAGTTATGAGTGTGAGAGGTTGAGAGTTCGAATCTCACCTTTGTCACTTTTTTTTGTTTTTTATTATTTTTACTCTAAATTTTTCTATCTTTCATTAAAAAAATAACAAAAATAGTTTTTTATTATTATTTAATTATTATTTTCGTATTTTAATTAAATCATTTTTTAAAATATTATTTTTTCACTTTTTTCTAAATTATTCATAAAAATATCCAAAAAATCATAAAATAAAAAATATTGAAAAAAATTTTGTTCTTTTTATAATATTTTTTATTTTAGGAATCAATAGGATTATTAGTTTTTATTTTAATTATTTTAAATTTTATTTTTTCTTAACTAATTATTTAGTTTGGGCTTTAAAATGGGCCTTAGGGACATTATTGACAATTTGGTGTTAACCCTAATTTGTTCCCTATATATACATGTGTTGCCTTGTTGGAAAAGGGGGGGAGAATGAAAAAAACCTAAGAGGAGTGAGTTCCGTTTGCCGTTATTTAGTTTTCTTCTTCATCCATTACTATTGTTTCTTTTTCTTCATCGTTTACCGTTATTTCTTTTCCTTCATCTATTACTGTTGTTTCTTTTTCTTCATCTTTTACCGTTATTTCTTTTTCTTCATCTATTACCGTTATTTCTTTTTCTTTATCTATTACTGTTACGTTTATATATATATAATTTTTAAATTGTTAGAGTTTATATATATAAGATTTTTGATCGAATTATGTCGATACGATGTTTGCACATTTGTGTGCATGACGCGTGACATTTGTGTTAGTTCGATCTGGTTGCGATGATCGCATTTTTGTGTGAGCAATAATACTATTTTTTGCTTAATTTCTTTTTCTTTGCGATAAATTTTGTTTCGTCCGATTTAGATCTGGTTGCGATGAGCGCATTTCTGCGTTAGCAACATTGTTGGGTTATTTGGCACATTTTCATTATTGCTTTATTATTATTATTATTATTATTATTATTATTATTATTATTATTATTATTATTATTATTATTATTATTATTATTATTATTATTATTATTATTATTATTATTATTATTATTATCATTATTTATTATTATTATCATTATTATCATTATTATTACCATTATTATTATTATTGTTATCATTAATTTATTAAAATTTGTTATAATATAAAAATCTGTTTTTTTAAAATAAATAACATTAACATCTTTTCCAAATTAATATGAAAACCTATTATTTTTAAGAAAAACTTTTTTTTAGATAAATTTAAAATAATAACTAAAATCTTTTTTTAAAATAATAACTAGAACCGTTATTTATTTTATTTTATTATTGTTCAATTCAAATTTCATTATCATATTGTATCTGCTCCTCTCATGTAACCTCGCGAACTTAACAATCGCTCTTTAAATTCTGCCTTTAAATTTCTGCTTGCATGGTTTAAATTATGACATCATCTCTCTGTTTGCATGATTCAATTATCTCACGCGTTTACTATTATTTCTGTCACATTGCACACATCCGAAGGTTAGGTCTAACTGTTTGACCGCCGCGCCAATAGTCCGTAAAACTTCACACATTCAATTTCAAATCCTCAAAACTACAAACTACAAACTCTAATTTTCACCAATGCCTCGCCGCAGGCAAAATTACAATTTTACCCTTAGCATTAGGTCAAAGAGCCGCCGCGCTCATTTTAGGGTTTCCCGCCGTGGAATCCCTAATTTAACCCTAATTACAACTTAACATTTCAACGTAGAGATTTGGAGTTTCTACACTCCACGTAAGCGTGTCCTTAAGATGCATTTATTCCCCTTGAGACCTTGACCACAGTCAAGAAGTTTCTAACCTCCCTATTGAGGGGAACTACGATTACTCTGATTCCACTCCCGTAAGGATACGTAGGCACAAGATGCGATGTCTTGCCGAGTAAACTTAGAATTAACCCCCTTTATTATTTATTATTGCTTATTTATATTTTATTTATCTTTGCTATTCAATTATTTTGCTTATTATTTTGTAATTGTTTCTTGGACGTAAAGTTGTTTAATTATTTAATTATTATTATGGTTAGTAATTAGGGAGTGTAACAACATGTATGTAATATTAAAATAAATTTAGATCACTTTTAAATAAAGATAATTAAAATAAACACGTCACACACGTAAGTCGATTTTAATCGCCGTCTCACTTCCTAAGGATATCCCTCAAGTTGCCTACGAATAATGGTTAAGTGGGGTGTATAAAGCAGGTCCCTCAAATAAAAAAATCATCAAAGTCCCTTATGGTTGCCTTTACGAATCAAGTCCCTTTCGAAAAATGATGATGGTCCCTTATATGTGCTTATTACATCCCACAATGGCCTTCAAAGTCAAATTGTCCCTCACATACCCCTTAACATCCAAAGTAAGGACTACCTACTCCATTATAGTAGGGATAGTCTTACTAAAGGAAAGAATGAAGAATAAGAAAGACCTTTAAACATTAGGGTAGGTTACTCCTAGGTGCTTGCTCACTTCAAAATTGTTTCGCACTTAAACAAATTTTCAACAAGTTTTCAAACAAGTTCTTAACACATCCTTACATGGATTATTTATTAACTATTCTGAAAATTTTCTATTCACACACTACAATTTCAAAACAATTCAAAAGTGAGCTTAAGTACCTAAGAGCCCATGGATAACCATGGATGAAAAGGATGCTAATACCTTCCCTTTTCATAACCTACCCCCCGGACCCAAAATATTCTCTAAGGTCTTTCCTGTTCTTTTATAACCTTTCCTTATGGATAAAATAAAAGTCGGTGGCGACTCTTGCTATCCGCAACATTGTTTAAAGTCAGTTCACCGGGTTACAGAACTGGCGACTCTGCTGGGGATCTATTTAAGAGGGGTACCCTTAGGAATTAATATCACTTTAAATTGTTTGCCTTGTTTGCTTTATTATTATATTGTTGGGGTGCTCTTATGTGTGAAAGGTCCTAACCCGGATCTAGTGTACCTTAGGTAAATGGCAATAGACCAAGGAAACTGTACGACGTATATCGATACGGTTGATCGGGTGGCCATAGTTAGTGCGACTTCTTGGTTGGTGCTTATATTCCTTAAGTCAAGTTGAGGATAATATTGAGGCTGCCATATGTTGTCAATGCACTAACTGACTTTTAGAACCCTAGTTAACTCATCTTGGCCTTTAGAAAGTAGTGAGGTAGCCGGCTTTGGTGCAGACTGAAGTTGGTTGACACTCGATACTACGCTCATTGAGATCTTAAACTTGGAGGGTTTTGGTTGGCAAGTAAGTTGCCTTCTGAACAACCACCCTTGTGAAGGATCAATGATATTGAGATCCCTTAGAACCTGGTTACTTTTGTAGGACAGGATGAACCATCTAACTTCAGGGGAGGGTACTTGCCTTTGAACCTCATGCAAGCCTTTAAACCTAGGGCTATGGTGTGACTTGTTTGTGTGTGCCACATGTTTGTGATTGAGCATGACATCATGACATCATCATGCATCATAAGCATATCATTTTCCCTAACCATTTCAAGGACCAAAGGATTTATCTTTGTTCTTTGTTGCAGGTCATGGCTTCTGCTCGTAGAAACACCATCAGGATCAACTTTGTAGGGATACCTGCTAAGCTCAAGGAGTTGGTTTCCCTAGTGCCTGATCATTCCCAGTTCAACAAGAGACATGGTCACTTATTGGATCTAGTTACTTCAGGGTTCAGTGAAGACATGATGAGTGTGCTGTTTCAGTTCTTTGACCCTAAGCACCATTGCTTTACATTTCCTGATTATCAGCTGGTTCCAACCATGGAGGAGTTCTCTAAACTTCTGGGTATACCTGTTCTTGATCAGAAGCCATTCACAGGCTTAGAGAAGGAGCTTAAACCAGAAGTTATTGCTGCAGCTCTACATCTGAAGAAGTCTGACATTGTTCTAGAGACGAGAAGTGGAGTTAAAGGTATTCTTGCCAAGGTATTAGTGGATAAAGCTCAAATGTTCTTGAAGGCTATGAGCTACGATGCTGTTGAGGAGATCTTAGCCTTATTGATTTATGGCTTAGTGTTGTTCCCCAATCCTGATCAGTTCATAGACGTTCATGCCATCAACATATTCCTGAGTCACAATCCAGTTCCTACCTTACTTGGAGACATCCTACATTCTCTTCACACCCGTACTACAAGGGCAAGAGGAACTTTGATGTGCTGCATACCTTTACTTTCTAGGTGGTTTATTTCTCACCTTCCTCACTCAGTAATGAAGAATGAGCAAGGGTTCAGATGGTCCAAGAGGATCATGTCACTTTCTCACTCAGACATCCATTGGTGCTCCAGATCTATGGAGAATGTCACCATCATTGACCGTTGTGGGGAGTTTCCTAATGTGCCACTTCTAGGCATAAGAGGAGGCATCACCTACAACCCATCTCTAGCTTTACGACAGTTTGGTTACGCCCGGACTGATGGTCCACATGACATGTTGATTCAGGGCATTGTGTTTGATTACGACAACGATCTTCAGGGTTACCGTCAGAGATTCATCCGAGCTTGGGGAAAGGTAAACAGGATTGACAGCAAGACACTGGAGCCTAAGTACACTATTCCTATGGAGGCTTATCTCAGATGGGTACGATTTCGTGCTCAGACACTCATGATGCCATATCCTGCCATCCTACCAGTTACCATGGAACCTGTTGCTGAAGGAGACACAGCTTATACCATCCTTCACCCAGACATGCCTACTGATATGGAAGACTTGCAGAGATCATGGATCCAACTGAAAGAGCAAAGGGATACTTTCGAGGCTCATTACAAAGCAAGCCAAGCAAGGATCCTAGAGCTAACAAAGCTACTTCATGAGGAACGAAACCTCAACTCATACCTCAACACAAAGAGGAAACGTCCATGGGAGACTTAAAACCCCATCTTTTGTACTTATTTCGTTTTCATTTTTTGTAAGCCTAAAAGGCAAAACAAGTTATTACTAATAAAAAGTTACTTTCTTGTTTGTTTAAGCAAATTTAAATCCTGCGGTCCTTGAAAACATTGCATATGCATTCCCATATCATTGCATCACAGGTTTATAATTGTGCACAGGTTTCTCATCTTCTCGCTGTTTATTTCAGCAATGGCTCTTGAACAATCAGTTAAGGATCTCCAGGCACAGAATGCACAGTTCCAAGAGCTGATCCTGAACCTATCCAAGGGGCAGGATGAATTGAAGACACTGCTGGCCAAGAAGACTAAGAAGGCTAGAAGGTCTGCTGGGTTGCTCAACATGGGAAGAAGGTTCAAAGGTCCTGTCAAGACCAAGGAACATGTTGAAGACTATGAATCTGAAGAATCCGAGCAGGAGAGAGGCAGTCTCCACAACACTATGGGGGACTCTGATTCTGAGGCTAACTACTACCATGAGCCTAACGAAGACAAATTCAAGATGCTGGTGGATAGAATGGATGCTATGGAATTACAGAAATCATCTGGGCTGGATTTTGAGGATTTGAGCTTGATATCTGGGGTGGTCATACCCATTGGGTTCAAAGTTCCTACATTTGTTGTCTATGATGGGGTCTCTTGTCCCAAATTGCATCTGAGGTCTTATGTCAGAAGAATGCAACCCCACACTGCTGATAAAAAGTTGTGGATCCATTTCTTTCAAGAGAGTTTATCTGGAGCTCAGCTAGAGTGGTATTATCAGTTGGAGAGTGTCAACATCAGAGATTGGAATGACCTTGCTGAAGCTTTCTACAAGCAGTATCAATACAATGCTGACTTAGCCCCCACTCGCATGCAGCTTCAAAGCATGTCTATGGGTGCCAAAGAAAGCTTTAAGGAGTATGCTCAGAAGTGGAGAGACTTAGCTGGAAGAGTTCAACCCCCTTTGACTGATAGGGAGTTGGTTGATATGTTCATGTGTACGCTGAATGGTCCGTTTTACAGTCATCTCATTGGAAGCTCATCATCTGGCTTCACCGAGTTGATCATGACAGGAGAGCGAGTAGAGAATGGTATCAAGAGTGGTAAGATCCAAGTGGGCACTTCTTCATCAGGTGCTGCAAAGAAGCCTCCCACTGGGAAGAAAGAATCTAATGCTGTGTATGGTCAGCCTGATCGTAACAGAAGGCATCAGTCTGTTAGTGCAGTTCATATTTCAAATCCAACTCCTGCAACAACAGAGCAGCCTCAAGGCAACCAACAGAGGGCTAGAAGACAGTTCACGAAGATCAACATGTCAATGGCTCAGGCATTGCAACACTTGTTGAAAGCTGAACTTATTACCCTGAGGGAGGCCCCTCAGAATCCCAATGTTACCTCTCCCAAGTACAATCCCAATGCACGATGTGCATATCATTCAAACTGTCCAGGACATGATACTAATAACTGCTGGGTCTTGAAGAACAAAATTCAGGATATGATTGATGCTGGAGAAATTGAGTTTGATCCACCAGGTACTCCAAATGTGATTACAGCTCCAATGCCAAATCACGAGAAGACTGTCAACGCCATTGATGAAGATATTGATGAAGATCTGCATGTCTATTCAGTTATGGAGTTGAGCACACCATTGTCTGTTATCAAAAAGAGGTTAGTACAAGCTGGGATCTTTCCAGGTTGTCATGAAGATTGTCTATATTGTACCTATAAGCCGGATAGTTGCTTCATTTTGAGAGATGGGATTCAACGTCTCATGGATAAATATACTATAGTGTTTGAAAGAAGACCAGCATCTGTAGAAAGTATGGTGGATCATCTGACTCAGGGTAAGAAGATTGAAGAGGTTGACATGGTTGACAAAGTACCACTAAGAATCACTTCAAAGGGTCCCATTAAAATCACTCATCAGGGCCCAATCAAGATTATTGCTGAAGGTCCTGTGAAAGTTGTTGCTGAAGCCAGAGTAGCTCCTCTGATCATTACCACTCCTGGTCCTATTCCTTATACATCTGACAAAGCTATGCCTTGGCACTATGGGTCTGATGTTTACATCCATGGTGTCAAGCAGGAGCCTTTACCTGATATGCCTGTTGACATTGATAATATTGCTGGATCTAGCAAGATCACTCGTAGTGGAAGAGTCTTCTCTCCTCCAGTTGCTTCTAAGAGTGCAGTTACTCCTGCTGTTACTTCCACCACTGATGCTCGGGGCAAGGGTCCTGTTATTGAGCCTGTATCTACTGATGTGCCAGCTGCTGATGACCTCTCTAAGCAGATGGAAGAAGTATTGAAAATCATTCGCAAGAGTGATTATGATATTGTTGATCAGCTGGGGGATACTCCCTCAAAGATTTCTATGCTCTCCCTGTTATTATGTTTTGAGGCTCATGCCAAGTCATTGATCAAGTTTCTAAAGATGGCTCATGTACCCAGTGCAATTTCTGTGGACCAGTTTGAGAATTGTGTTGCTCACCTGACCTATGACAACGGGTTAGGATTTACTGATGCTGACTTGACCCCTGCCAAGAGGGATCATAACAGGGCCCTGCATATTTCAATTGAATGCAGGGGCACTACCCTGTCTCATGTGCTGATAGACAATGGTTCCTCTCTGAATGTGTTGCCTAAGGAAGTCCTGAACAAGCTGAGTCCTGAAGATACGGTATTGAAGCCCAGTAATATTGTGGTAAAGGCTTTTGATGGTTCTAGAAGAGTAGTGCATGGGGAAATTGATCTTCCAATCAAGGTTGGCTCTCAGGTGTTTACTGTTACATTCTATGTGATGGATATTCGTCCTTCGTACTCATGTCTGCTTGGTCGTCCCTGGATCCATGGGGCAGGTGCTGTGACCTCCACATTACATCAAAAGTTGAGATATCCGGTGAATGGAAAAGTTGTTACTGTCTTTGGAGAGGAAGAATACTTTGTCAGCCATGTAAACACTTTCAAGTATCTGGAAGTAGAAGGTGAATACATTGAAACTCCATGTCAGTCATTCGAAGTGGTTCCCTGGGCTGTTAAGGATTGTGTGACTCCTCCTGCTGTGAAGAAGGTTCCTGTGGTCATCAGAAACCCTCCAACAATGGCAATGGCCTCCCTCAATGATGCAAAAGCTGTGGTGGAAGAAGGTGGTTGTACTATTTGGGGTCAGCTTCCTGATATTCCATACAAGTCTGACAAGTTGGGTTTGGGTTTCACTGCAGAGTCCCAGAAGGCTGTTCGTCGTGCTCGTGCTGTTCGTATCACCAATCAAGGGGTTATCAATGCTGTGGGAGATCAAGATGAAGACTACAACTTGGAGGCATGGATTTTTCCTACTGTGGGTGTTGGACTCAATAATTGGACAGCTGAAGATGTTATCCCTATCTCCTTTAGTCAGGAGTAAATACTATTACTGTGTTATGTTTTTAAATTTATAATTTCTGGAACAATTAAAACTTTCAAGCCATGTGCCTTACCCGGGGCACAATGGTGTGCTTGTTACGGGTTGTCATTTCATTTGCATACTTCATTCAATAAAATCAGTGGACGTTTCGTTTTCGTAAATATTGTGTTCCTTGTCTTTCTTTTTCTTTTATTTTTGCTTTATCAGCTATGTGTTCTTACACACACCCACGTCACTAAAATGCAGATCCTCATCCACTCTGGATCCAGTTGATAACAGTTCTACTATTGCCAATTACAATTTCGAGAATCCGATCTATCAAACTGAAGACGGAAACGAGGACGATTGTGAAATACCTGTAGGGCTTGCTAGGTTGTTACAACAAGAAGAGAAAGCTATACAGCCACATGAAGAGCCAGTCGAAGTTGTGAATCTGGGAACTGAAGAAAACAGAAAAGAGGTCAAAATAGGGGCTGATTTAGAGGACAGTGTCAAGAGCAGGTTGATTCAGATGCTACGTGACTATGTGGAGATCTTTGCTTGGTCTTATGAAGATATGCCAGGGTTGGATACAGACATTGTGGTTCACCGTTTGCCAGTGAAAGAAGATTGTCGTCCAAAGAAGCAGAAGGTTCGTCGTATGCGTCCTGAAATGTCAGAAAAGATCAAAGCAGAGGTAATGAAACAGTTCAATGCAGGGTTCTTGGCCGTAACTTCTTATCCTCAGTGGGTTGCAAATGTGGTACCAGTTCCTAAGAAAGATGGTAAGGTACGTATGTGTGTAGACTACAGAGATCTGAACAAGGCTAGCCCTAAAGATGACTTTCCACTTCCTCATATTGATATTCTGGTAGACAACACTGCTCAGCATAAGGTATTCTCTTTTATGGATGGTTTCTCTGGTTACAATCAAATCAAGATGGCACCTGAAGATATGGAGAAGACTACATTTGTGACACAGTGGGGCACCTTTTGCTATAAGGTAATGCCATTTGGTTTGAAGAATGCAGGGGCAACATATCAGCGTGCTATGGTGGCTTTGTTTCATGATATGATTCATCATGAGATAGAGGTATATGTGGATGATATGATAGCCAGGTCTCAGAATGAAGAACAACATCTTGATCATCTGCACAAGTTGTTTGAGAGGTTGAAGAAATACAGGTTGAGATTAAATCCAAACAAGTGTACTTTTGGAGTTAGATCTGGAAAGCTCCTGGGTTTCATTGTCAGTGGAAAAGGTATTGAAGTGGATCCTGCAAAAGTGAAAGCTATACGAGAGATGCCAGTTCCCCGTACTGAGAAGGAGGTTAGAGGTTTCTTGGGACGATTGAACTACATTGCAAGATTTATTTCCCAATTAACTACCATTTGTGAGCCAATCTTCAAGTTGTTGAAGAAAGATCAGGTGATGGAATGGAATGATGAGTGCCAGACTGCCTTTGATGAAATCAAGAGATATTTGCTAGAACCTCCAATTTTAGTGCCACCAGTTGATGGAAGACCCTTGATTATGTATTTAACAGTATTAGACAACTCAATGGAGTGTGTATTGGGGCAACATGACGAGTCTGGTCGAAAAGAGCAGGCAATATACTACCTTAGCAAAAGTTTACCGACTGTGAAACAAGATACTCACTGCTCGAGAAAACTTGCTGCGCTTTGGCATGGGCTGCTCGCCGACTAAGACAGTATATGTTGACCCATACTACCTTGTTGATTTCGAAGATGGATGATCAAAGCTTTTAACAAGAAGGTTAAGCCAAAGGTATATCAGGCTGGTGACTTGGTAATCAAGCGTATCATATTACCACAGGGAGATCCTAGGGGCAAGTGGACTCCAACATATGAGGGACCATTTGTAGTCAAGACAGTGTTCTCAGGAGGTGCCATGATACTGACTACAATGGATGGTGAAGACTTCCCACAACCTGTAAACGCAGACATAGTTAAAAAATACTACGCATAAAAAGAGACCCGCTAGGTTGACAGGCCTAGGCAAAAATAAGGGCATCCCGGCAAACCAGAAGGGTTTGGGCAAAAATTAGGGATATATATATAAAAAGATGTACACCCGGCAAGTCGAAAACCTGAAAAGGCGGCTTGGGCAAAAAAGGGTATCCCGGTGGATTGAAAACCTGAAAGGGCAATCCAGGCAAAAGTTAGGGATTAAAGCGTATGACTATGTCTCGTTTGGATCACTCATGAAACTGCAACCAGTTGTACTACTTACTCAAGCTCAAACAGATAAAGCTCAATCCAATCGTTTCCGTCTCAACAGCAAGAAGATGAGATACTTGAGTGGCAATAGTAGAATTGAAACTCAATAGGATTATTTCCCACATAGCTGATTCTTTTTGTAAAACTTCATGACAAAATTCTCTTACTAGGGTTTATGTCTCCTTGTACAAACTTACCCGTGTATGGGTCACTTTTGATATAAATAAATTCCATCTTTTGAATCCAGATTCACTTTTACCCTATTTACATAAGCGAAACGTCCATTGGTTGTGTTTGAATGTATGTATGCCTTTGAATATGATTGATGTTTACCAGAAACGCATGTATGCTTTTAATATGATTGATGTTTACCAGAAATGCATGAAAATGCAGTAATAGTATTTACTAAGGACGAACGAGGGAAGGATTTCAACGAAGCTTCGCCGGTTCATCTTTACAAGACAGTTACAAACCATCAGTAGGACTAATCCATTTTCACAAAGTCTAATCTCCCCTGGAATTTATATCCATCTCTTTTATCCTCATACGGATATACGGGAAATTACTTTCCAATAAGGGCACGATGAACGAAGACGGGATGTTATACTTATCCTACTATCAAACGAAAACGAAGGTTATCTATACCCTACTATCCCCAACAACGGGAGGTTATCTATACCTTGTTATCCCCAACAACGGGAGGTTATCTATACCTTGTTATCCCCAGCAGACGGAGGGTTATATATTCTTCAACAACGAATCGGGATTTATTTTCCTTGGCCAGCAGTTGTTATACAAGGATATCCAGACACTTCCAGCAGTGTCATAGCATACATACATCATTTACATCATACCATAACATATATGTCTATAATACATTACCTAAGTGCATCATGTCATACATGCATACATAAAGCATAAACTAATGTTGTTGTACAGAATGCTACCTTGTTTTCAGGTTAATTATCCAACAAACAATCTTATGATCTTTGGGACTGCTTTATTGTAACCTCAGGGTTACTTTATCCTCCTGATGAGCTTCTTATTACTTTGGGACTGCTTTATTGTAACCTCAGGGTTATTTTATCCTCCTGATAGCCTCTCATGACTTCAAGACTGCTTTGGAGCTACTGATTGCTCTATCCTCCTGAAATCATCCTATTACTTCAAGACTGCTTTAGAGCTATTCATTGCTCTATCCTCATGAGGTCATATTACTACTTCAAGACTGCTTTAGAGCTATTCATTGCTCTATCCTCCTGAAGCCATCTAATTATTTCAAGACTGCTTTAGAGTTATCCATTGCTCTATCCTCCTGAAATTACATTATTATTTCAAGACTGCTTTAGAGCTATCCATTGCTCTATCCTCCTGAAATCATTACTTCAAGACTGCTTTAGAGCTATTGATTGCTCTATCCTCCTGAAGACATATCACATTATTATTTCAAGACTGCTTTAGAGCTATTGATTGCTCTATCCTCCTGAAGCCATTATTACTTCAAGACTGCTTTAGAGCTATTGATTGCTCTATCCTCCTGAGGTCAGATTTATCACTTCAAGACTGCTTTAGGGTTATCATTATTGATTGCTCTATCCTCATGAAGACATGCTGTTACATCAGTATTACTCCAGACTCCTGACAGTTCTCATTATACTACTGAAGAACTTTCCCCTAGTGGCATCTTTAAGCCCACTCAATCATGTTCAACCAACCATCAATATCACTCCATGCACTGGTGAGTGCAAATTTTTGGGCTTTTGTGTTCAATCCCCTTCAACCTTCCAGGTTACGACTGGCAAATATACCAATCTAACCCCTCAGGTTTCAGAAAATTGAACAGGGGCAGCTGTTGCACCCCAAAATTTGCCCTCACAATACAAGACTTTGTGTTCCAAGAAGGTTCACAAGGTTCACAAAATTCACAATTGGTCAGAAGAGTTGACAATTCCCTCAGACAATGCACCTCCTAAGCAGTGCATCCAAAACTAGGGTTTTGACTTTAATCAGGCTAAATGGACTTCCAAGACTTCAAGTGAGCTTCATAACATCTTATATGTGTATAAGAACCCCCATGTCAAGTTTCAATACTTTTCTCAAAAGTTTGCTCAGTCAGATGATCAGATAAGTCAAAAGCAGTCAATACAGTTAAAAGGTCAAACTGAGGTCAACTGTGGTCAAACCAAAGTCAAACTTCATGATTTTTTTTTGCCAACATCAAAGAGAGGTTGGGTGAGAAATATTATCATAATAACTGTAATACCCCAAATTTTGCCCTAAGATTTGTCGTCGCATTTCATTGCATTTAATCAATTACTAACAAATTTGTGTAGTCGTTTGACTTTTTGCAGGTAAATATCATATGGCATGCATTTTTTTTCTAAAAAGTAAAAATGGCACAATTGGCAGGAGGACATGTGTAAGGAGTTATGAGTGTGAGAGGTTGAGAGTTCGAATCTCACCTTTGTCACTTTTTTTTGTTTTTTATTATTTTTACTCTAAATTTTTCTATCTTTCATTAAAAAAATAACAAAAATAGTTTTTTATTATTATTTAATTATTATTTTCGTATTTTAATTAAATCATTTTTTAAAATATTATTTTTTTCACTTTTTTCTAAATTATTCATAAAAATATCCAAAAAATCATAAAATAAAAAATATTGAAAAAAATTTTGTTCTTTTTATAATATTTTTTATTTTAGGAATCAATAGGATTATTAGTTTTTATTTTAAGTTTATTTTAATTATTTTAAATTTTATTTTTTCTTAACTAATTATTTAGTTTGGGCTTTAAAATGGGCCTTAGGGACATTATTGACAATTTGGTGTTAACCCTAATTTGTTCCCTATATATACATGTGTTGCCTTGTTGGAAAAGGGGGGGAGAATGAAAAAAACCTAAGAGGAGTGAGTGCCGTTTGCCGTTATTTAGTTTTCTTCTTCATCCATTACTATTGTTTCTTTTTCTTCATCGTTTACCGTTATTTCTTTTCCTTCATCTATTACTGTTGTTTCTTTTTCTTCATCTTTTACCGTTATTTCTTTTTCTTCATCTATTACCGTTATTTCTTTTTCTTTATCTATTACTGTTACGTTTATATATATATATAATTTTTAAATTGTTAGAGTTTATATATATAAGATTTTTGATCGAATTATGTCGATACGATGTTTGCACATTTGTGTGCATGACGCGTGACATTTGTGTTAGTTCGATCTGGTTGCGATGATCGCATTTTTGTGTGAGCAATAATACTATTTTTTGCTTAATTTCTTTTTCTTTGCGATAAATTTTGTTTCGTCCGATTTAGATCTGGTTGCGATGAGCGCATTTCTGCGTTAGCAACATTGTTGGGTTATTTGGCACATTTTCATTATTGCTTTATTATTATTATTATTATTATTATTATTATTATTATTATTATTATTATTATTATTATCATTATTTATTATTATTATCATTATTATCATTATTATTACCATTATTATTATTATTGTTATCATTAATTTATTAAAATTTGTTATAATATAAAAATCTGTTTTTTTAAAATAAATAACATTAACATCTTTTCCAAATTAATATGAAAACCTATTATTTTTAAGAACAACTTTTTTTTAGATAAATTTAAAATAATAACTAAAATCTTTTTTTAAAATAATAACTAGAACCGTTATTTATTTTATTTTATTATTGTTCAATTCAAATTTCATTATCATATTGTATCTGCTCCTCTCATGTAACCTCGCGAACTTAACAATCGCTCTTTAAATTCTGCCTTTAAATTTCTGCTTGCATGGTTTAAATTATGACATTATCTCTATGTTTGCATGATTCAATTATCTCACGCGTTTACTATTATTTCTGTCACATTGCACACATCCGAAGGTTAGGTCTAACTGTTTGGCCGCCGCGCCAATAGTCCGTAAAACTTCACACATTCAATTTCAAATCCTCAAAACTACAAACTACAAACTCTAATTTTCACCAATGCCTCGCCGCAGGCAAAATTACAATTTTACCCTTAGCATTAGGTCAAAGAGCCGCCGCGCTCATTTTAGGGTTTCCCGCCGTGGAATCCCTAATTTAACCCTAATTACAACTTAACATTTCAACGTAGAGATTTGGAGTTTCTACACTCCACGTAAGCGTGTCCTTAAGATGCATTTATTCCCCTTGAGACCTTGACCACAGTCAAGAAGTTTCTAACCTCCCTATTGAGGGGAACTACGATTACTCTGATTCCACTCCCGTAAGGATACGTAGGCACAAGATGCGATGTCTTGCCGAGTAAACTTAGAATTAACCCCCTTTATTATTTATTATTGCTTATTTATATTTTATTTATCTTTGCTATTTAATTATTTTGCTTATTATTTTGTAATTGTTTCTTGGACGTAAAGTTGTTTAATTATTTAATTATTATTATGGTTAGTAATTAGGGAGTGTAACAACATGTATGTAATATTAAAATAAATTTAGATCACTTTTAAATAAAGATAATTAAAATAAACACGTCACACACGTAAGTCGATTTTAATCGCCGTCTCACTTCCTAAGGATATCCCTCAAGTTGCCTACGAATAATGGTTAAGTGGGGTGTATAAAGCAGGTCCCTCAAATAAAAAAATCATCAAAGTCCCTTATGGTTGCCTTTACGAATCAAGTCCCTTTCGAAAAATGATGATGGTCCCTTATATGTGCTTATTACATCCCACAATGGCCTTCAAAGTCAAATTGTCCCTCACATACCCCTTAACATCCAAAGTAAGGACTACCTACTCCATTATAGTAGGGATAGTCTTACTAAAGGAAAGAATGAAGAATAAGAAAGACCTTTAAACATTAGGGTAGGTTACTCCTAGGTGCTTGCTCACTTCAAAATTGTTTCGCACTTAAACAAATTTTCAACAAGTTTTCAAACAAGTTCTTAACACATCCTTACATGGATTATTTATTAACTATTCTGAAAATTTTCTATTCACACACTACAATTTCAAAACAATTCAAAAGTGAGCTTAAGTACCTAAGAGCCCATGGATAACCATGGATGAAAAGGATGCTAATACCTTCCCTTTTCATAACCTACCCCCCGGACCCAAAATATTCTCTAAGGTCTTTCCTGTTCTTTTATAACCTTTCCTTATGGATAAAATAAAAGTCGGTGGCGACTCTTGCTATCCGCAACATTGTTTAAAGTCAGTTCACCGGGTTACACATAGGATAGGATGGAAGCAAACAAAGCATTCCATGTTTGAGGAAAGAAATGAACTAAGTCTAAAAAGCTCTTCCTAAAACCCTAATTCTACCAACTCCTAAAACAAACTCTAAAAGAGAAAGAAAGCTCCACTCCAAGCTCCATCCTCCAATCCAAAGCATCTTCATCATGTCTATAAGCTCCTCCAAAAAGGAGTCCAAAGTCTTCAAGCTCCAAACCCACCAAAAGCTCCAAACAAGGCAAAGCACTCAAGATAGAACACCACAACCACAAGCAACTTGTAAAATCCAAATAAAATAGAAAACTAAGTTGTAAAATTCTAATAAAATTCCTATGGGATCATGCATGTTTGAAAATTCTAAGGTTCCAGAATCAAGACCTAAATCAACTTCTAAGTCATCTAAACAATTCCTAAGCGAAACTAGGTCATGGGAAACCATTATTTGGGAAGGCTCTAATCAATAACCCTAAAACAGAACCTAAAGTTGTCTTAAAATTCTACCAAAAAATCCTAGGGGAACCTAAACATGTTATCTAAAACATACTAAAAGATCTCAGCCAGAATCAACACCAATTGAAAGAACAAAATTCAGCAAAACAGATGAACAATTATGCAAATAAATGGAATCACATGAAAATAAGAAAAATCAAATAAAATTGAAAAAATGGATGAAAGTGAGATTTATTGATTCCAGAAAATCACAAACAAATCCAAGATCATTGAGATATTTTTAAAATAATTTTTGGATCAAAATTGGATTTATTATGATTTTTTGAATCAAAATGGAATTAAAATAAATCAAAAACAAATTAAAATTGAATTTAAGAATTTAAAATGCAAGATTAAATCATATGCGTTGGATGAGTCTACCAGTCAATGAATCCAAGGAACCAAAGCGCGTCCACGCATGCGCCAAGTGGCATCCAGTCAGCAGCCACCTCATTTAATGAAGTGTTGCGTTTTGATCTAAAACTCAGCTTCAATCTAAGCCCTACGATGAGTGTACGAAGTCTCCTCTCAGACTTGATCCGACGACAACGTGTCATCGTCCTCATTCAAATTCTCAGATGAAGGGAAACCAGGTGCGGTGGCCGGAGAAGACCTCCAGTCGTCTTCTCCGGCGAAGAGGTGGTCTCAGGCAGCCAAAACAAGTCAAGTCTTATACCAATCTCCTCAGATTTTCACGTGGATCTCAAATGTCCTACTCATTCACTCTAGATCTAACTATGTTTTGAAATTCGAAAACAAACAGAAATTGCATCATGAAATTGATCATCACCAAAACACAATCTAAAAACCATAGAAACGTTCCTCAATCTTCAGTGATCATCCTGATCTATCCAAATTGCTTTGAAACCTCAAGATCTAGTCCAACCGATCCTCAACAGAAATGGTGTGGCAAACCTAATTGTCTCTAAATGATTCCAAACCAAACCAGAAAGGATCCCTGAGTCATCTAGGTCCTAACAACATGTATATTCTAAGCTAATTCTCCCTAGATCAACATGAAATTTGAGAGTTACATACCTGCTGAATCTTGATCAACAGAGGTAGTTGTGGCTCAATTCAACCTTCCAAACCTTCCAGACACGATCAGTGATACACAATAGAGCTTCTTCAACCTTCAATTTGGCTTGAATGCGCTTGCAACTCAAAAACCAATTCTGACTTGGGAGCTTGTGAAACCAAATGCAATTCTCCTCTTCAGCTCAAATAAAGCACCAACCTTCATCTAAATTTACTCTAATCGATATATAGAGTGTTTTGTGGGCTTTTGAACTCAGTTTGAAGCCCAATTCAGTGATCCATCATTTCTGATTTTTCTTTTGAAAATGCATATATCAGTCGTGCCATACAAGCTTGTTACTTGTTCCAGAAGGTTCTAACTCATTGCAAAACACCTTGTGAGCAAGTTTGAATCAGTAGGAAAGCCTGAATTGCATTGGTTTTTGATTTGGCATTGTGACTTGTAAGTGAAGAAACCACTTTACAAAGCAAGTCATGAAATTAAGCCTCAATTCAAAAATGTGGAAATGCCATTGTGTTTAGAATCCAATTTCTGGATAAAATGACTACTCACATGACATGTTTATGACCTATAACTCAAAAATCACATTTTCCCTCTTTAATCCCATTTGAAATTCTTTCCATTTTAGGCCATTTTGAATCACTTCATGATATAAGCCAATTCAATCCATCATGATGACTCATTTGACCTATAAACAAAATTCTAAGCACATTTCATGTTGAACAATTTTCCATTTGAGGCATGGAAGATAGAGATTTTGACCTATGATTGGAAATGACCTGTAATTCAACTTTCCCAAAATACCTCTGGCTTGCAAAGATCATAACCTGAGTTCTACAACTTATCTCAAGGAGTTATATACCTTTTTGGAAAGTTAAGATCAAGACTTACAACTCTTATGTTGGCCAAGAATCCATTTGAAAACTCCTTGAGGGGAAAAAGTTGCTTGGAAGTCAAGTGACTTTCATAGATAAATTTCAGTGTCCTCTGGTGACCTGTAATTTGCAAAGACCATAACTTGAGTTCCACAAATCTTCTTGGAGACTTCTAGTACTAAAATTAAAGGTATTGAGAAGCTCTATAATTTTCATGTTGGCCAAGGATCCATTTGAGACTTGCATTTTGACTTATGTGGCTTTGAAGTTAGGGACTAAATAGGGGATTTTACACTGAAACCCTAATTTAGCAACTTCCCACATTCTTGATCTTTCTTTGCTTAATCTTGGCACAACAACACACATGTATCAACATACCAACTCATGAATCCCATGACCTCAAGGTAGGCTTTGATGCTCTCCAATTACTCAATTGACCTAGGGTTGACCCAGATGAAACCCTTGTTGACTGTACCTCCACTGTGGCTTTCTTACTTGAATCAATGGCTTGCCTCAGCTTCAATAAGGCCCTATAGACATCTCATGAGATCCATACACACCTCACATCCACATTCCATGATTCTCATCTCACTGATGATTCTCAATATTCCTCAAGATAGGAGCAAAACCCACATGTAGGCACTCAAACTTCTCAAGACTTCAAATCCTTTCTTGATGGCCTGGATGACTTATCATCTTGGATAACACACCTTGCTAGGCTCTTCTCTTGATAGACACCCTGATCCCTTGTTGGATGCATGCTATGCTATGATAGGCAAATGATTAAGTTATGTACATGATGTGACTATACAAATGAAATGCAATGAAACATAAATCAGGAAAGAAGAGGTTGAGCAAATTTTTGGGTGCAACACACCTTCTCTTGGTTCAACACCGTTTTCTTTGGGTTAACACCTTCGCTTGGTTCAACACCCTTTCCTTTGGGTTAACACCTTCACTTGGTTCAACACCCTTTCCTTCGGGTTAACACCTTCGCTTGGTTCAACACCCTTTCCTTTGGGTTAACATCTTCACTTGGTTCAATACCCTTTCCTTTGGGTTAACACCATCGCTTGGTTCAACACTCTTTCCTTCGAGTTAACACATTCGCTTGGTTGAACACCATTTCCTTCGGGTTAACACCTTCACTTGGTTCAACACCTTTTCCTTTGGGTTAACAACTTCGTTTGGTTCAACACCCACTCCTTTGGTTAATTATGGTCTATCTGTTAAAACCAATCACTTTCTTTCTTTTTGGGTTAGAAACCTTTCCTTTTGGTTAAACCACTCGTTCCTTTTGTTAATCATAGTCCATCTGTTAAAACCTATATCTTTATTTCTTGTTAGGTTTATCACCTTTTGGTTCAATCCCCATTCTTTTGGTTAATCATAGTCCGTCTGTTAAAACCAATATCTCTATTTCTTGTTGGGTTAAACACCTTTTGGTTAAACTACCCTTTCCTTTGGTTAATCACCGTTCGTCGGTTAAAACACCAATCTTCTTCTTCCCCTAGCTAAGTCGCAATGTTTTCTGTCTTTCAGTTAACCACACTCCTTCTGTTAAAATACTGAATTCCCAGCGGAGTATGCGACATTCTCTTGGTTCCCACCTTCCTTTCATTGATTAACCACTGTTCTTCGGTTAAAAGACCAACTACTTCTTTTTCTTTGGTTAACCACAGTCTGTTTGTTAAACTCGTTGGGTTAATCACCTTTTGTTTAAAACACCTTATTTCACTTGGTTAATCACTTCCTGTTAGTTAAAATACCAACTTCCTCTTTTCTTCAGTTAACCACTGCATGTCAGTTAACATACCGAGTCCCTTTTGGTTAGTAACCTTCTCTTGGTTCAATACTCTGTCTTCGGTTAACCACTGCCTGCCAGTTAACATATAGAGTCCTTTTTGGTTAGTAACATTCTCTTGGTTCAATATACTGTCTTTGGTTAACCACTGCCTATCACTTAACATACCGAGTCCCTTTTGGTTAGTAACCTTTTCTTGGTTCAAACCTTTTTCTTGGTTAACTATTGTTTGTCCATTAAAAAACCAATTTCTTCTCTTTTCCCCAACAAGGGTCAATTCATTTGTTCCCCAGTAAAGACATGTCTCATTTTCTTTGGGTTAACCACCAAGGCTCGGTTAAAACACCCTCGCCCCTACTTCTTGGCCCTTTCTACTCCTGCCTCTTATTCCTCTCTCCTGGTTTTGACACCATTCCTTTGCTTTTAGCTCTCGTTTTTGACATCATTCCCCTTTCTTTCCTGTCCTAGTTCTTGGAACTACGTAGGCTCTGAATTCCTTATTACACTATGAGGATATGTAGGCACAAGATTGCGAAATATTGGCGAGCCACCTTCTCCTTTTTTTCTTCCCTGGTTTCTTAAACTTCGGAGCTCTGAATTCCTCATTGCACCATGAGGATACGTAGATACGAGGGCCCCAATTCTCCGTGAGCATCTTTCTTTTCCATTTCCCTTCCCTCTTTAGCGAGTAGCCTTTAGATATATCATTCATCCGAGCCTTGAAACAAGCAGAATGCTTCCCGTCGGATACGACAGATATGTGGGGTGCTAATAGCTTCCTCTTGTATAATCCACTTCCTTACCCGTTTCTCTTCTCATGGGGTTTTATTGATATTTTCCCTTTCCTTTTGGAATAAAGAAAGTTCAATGGCGACTCTGTTGTACCACCGAGCGTGCGATGCACTCAGGTATAACCCCGCTAGCTTCACTACCAAGACCAGAAAATGGCATTCTAGAGTGATTTTGGGGATTTTTGAAGTCATTAAAGCCATTGGAAAGCTTATTCTTAAGTGATTTTTCATGCTTTTCGAATATAAACTATTGGCATTGATTAAGTTAAACACGAGTAGCTATATTCCTCTATGTTGGGTCAAATTTGATAATGAACCTATTTTTACTTGATTGTGACATATGATCGGATGATGTTAATGTTATTATTCAGTTATTGATTATACTCATTTCTTTTTTATTGTTATAGAATTCAAATCAAAATTATTAAGTAGTGACTACTAACCTTAGGGTTATTCATCTTAGCTACTTTAACTATTGAATTCTCAAATTGGCTAGGGATAATACGATTAGAAATGTGACTTAGGTATTAATGCGCTATGTTGCCTAATCTGACGGGACGATTGGCCTAAGAAATCGAGCAGTTGATGCCTAGATTAGGTATAGTGGTAGAGTTAGTCTGTCATTTAACTCTGCAGTCAACGCATGTTTGTTAATGCATGTTTCATCAATCAAGTAGAAATATGGGATTTTGATAATGCGACTTGACCGCTTTTCTCATCATTGTTAAAAAAATTCTTTCTTGTGTTTTTGACCAAAAAATCTTAAAAACCCTTTCGTTAACTATTTTTATTTACATCGCACATCAACTTTTGTTTTAAGTTCACACTCCTTGTGGAGAATAATTTATTTTTATTACTTCAATAACAACACTAGTACACTTGCTAATAAATTGCCCATCTATTTTTTGGCGTTGTTGTCAGGGATTATTGATATTTTCAACAAGGGATAGAGTGTGATGTTCATAAGTTTTGTGTTTATTTATTTTGAGTTTTTGAATTTTTGTAAATAGTTTTCCTTCTTTTCATTTTATTTTAGATTTCAAATTTTTGATCTTATATAGTTTTATCAGCTAGTGCAGTTCTACTATGGTATTTGTCTTTTGATTGTATGTGCTAGGTAAAGAAGGAATATGTAATGGGAAGGATCTTTGACATGTGTTGTTAGTACATATTGAAACCTTAAAACAATAAATTGCGGCCTCGACTCTGAGTTCGAAAAATGTTAATCTAGTTGGAGTGTTACGATATGATTTCTATGGTGAAGGTCACCAAAATGGTCATTGTACACCAGAGAGTTACGTTGCAAAGGCGAAGCATTTGAGTTATAACTGGGACAATCATCACTTTCAAATTTTCATCCCACTAGTGCCTCAAGATCCACCACTAAGGATATCATCCCAATTTGAAGAATCCTTGGTAATTTTTATGCAAACTACTCAATAAAGTTGTGATAGAGTAAGAAGAATTGGGAAGAGATGATAAAGAACCAAGTGACAATGAACAAGAACACCAAGGCCTTTATTGGAGTTGCAAATCAGTCAGTTGTCACGATAAATGCTAGCTCATGCTAGTTCGAGTGGGAGATTTATTGGTAATACAATGGATGGCCCAAATAACGAGAATCGTAGCTTCATTGAGTTGAGAAGTGGATCAGTAAGTTCTGCCCAAAAGACTAGTGAGGAAAGAGAAGAACATAAAGAATAGGAAAAAAAAGAGGTGGATAATAACCTTGGAAAAATAGCAAGAATATCATGAGAGTATGTTCTAGTTATGGATGAAGTTTCAAAGGAAATAATTAGCTTAGACATAAATATCCAAGCTGGACATCTTTAACAATAGCATGTTCTCAAGAGCTATCTTTGCAACAAACCAGATACAAATATTGTACTCTATCTAGGCTTTATTTTCCATGACTGAGCCGAACAAGATTTGGGAACCACATCATCCATTTCTTAAGTGCATGAGAATCCTACCAAACAAGAGGAAGAAGAAGAATGGTGTGTTCTTTATATCATATATGCGGCCCTAACATATGAGCAAACGATTAAGTTAAGGGCCAAAAATAAGTGTTACGTGGGAGGCAACCCACGATTTGGTAATGTGTTTTATTTCTAGTCGAGTTAATTTAATTTCAGTCAATTTTAAATTTTAGCATGTTTTGAGTTTATAGTGTTTTGGTATTTTTAACATGTGTGCTGAATGTGTAGAAAATCTAAAGGGAAGTGGAAGTCGCAATCGACTTCGTAACTTCTGTCATTCAGGAGATAGTATATGATTCAACGTTTTTATTTATATTTCTTGTTTTTTGGTTATGTGTCCCATATGTAACAATCTAATGAAGAAGGGAAGCTACTATAAATTGCTTTACCCTAAATTTCATATTGTTTCGTTCTCCCTTATTAATGAATTTTGTTGTGCTTGTTTCTTTTTCAGTTGAGTTACTACCTTACCATTGAATAGAAAAGGAGTCACACAAAAAAGTGAATAAAGTGATTGAGATTGAATTACCCAAGTTGAGTGGTGATTGATGAAGAAAAGGGACATCACTGCTTGACTCAACCTTCAGATATCTAAGCAAGTGAGGTTTGAGTCCAAAATTTTTCCATGATTTACTTATTTCTTTTTCTAAGTGTATCCATACATTTTTCATATCTAAAATTTGCATTTTATCTGGGTTTAATTAGTTGACCTGATAAACACACATAGAGACAATTGTTTGTGAAAACTTTGTGACCTTGTAAACCACTCTGGCACATTAATTGATATCCCTTGTTAAAACATTTGAGCCATAACGTTTTATTCAGTTACTTAGCCAATGGTGAGCCTTTGATTTGAACGATAAAATATTTCAACCATCCTTGGAGTTAGGAAGATAGATTTCATTTTTAGTATATACTAATCCCTAAGTTTGAAGTTGTTCTTGAAAGTTAACAACATGTAAGTTTGTGGATGGAGGTACTAGAGAAATTGGTCAAATAAAAAGAAAAATAAATAGAAAAATAAGATGTTAAAAACATGACATTTAAAAAAATTTAATGAGAAAGAAAATAACAGGACAAAAAATAATAAAACTCTCTAGTACCCAATATTAAAGAAAGAATGATATGAAAGGAAGAAGATAACATAGGAACAAAGAGGTACATAACTCTGAGATTTAAGTCAATTATCCAAAGAGTTGTCCTACCCTGACATAAGCCAATATACAACCTCGAAATTCCTCAAATGTGTGTGTTTAAATATTATAAGAATGATTTTGCAGATAACTTACAAATTCATTGATTTTTACTCTTGTATGTTTATTGAGTGAACATCCTTGCAAATCTGAGTTGATAGAATCAAATAATGGAATGAATGTCCCGATCAACAAAGCAAGTGAGATTCATTTAGTATGGTTTGTGATTTATTCTGAAAAAGTTTCAGTGTGTAGACAGGTTACTTGTAGACAAGCAACAATTCAATTTTGGGGGTTGTGATGACATGATGTCATTGCACGTCATTTAGCAAGAAAAATTGGATAACTTAGATTTAAAATGAGCAAGTTAGAATCAAAAGATGAAAAAGGCATGAAAAAGCACTTTTGGATGTAGAAAAGCATTTAGTGAATTAGTGAAGAAATCGTGAAGAAGTTGCAAAGAAACAAATATTTTTCAGTACAATTTAACTCATGTCATATGTCTAGTAATTTGATCATGTCTGGAGTTTCGTAGCTAAGTTTGAGACGGAGTTTTTTTTGAAAGAAAGCTAAAAAGAAGATCTAGCCACTACAAAACATTCGCCTGTATTTCGCCATCATTATGTAGCACGCCCGCGTGGTTTCAACATGCCCTCGTTGAGTTTCAGTGCGTTCGTGTTATGACACTTTTGGCTGACAGGAAAATTGTTATTTAAAGCGCTATTTGACTACTTTTTCAAGGGGGTTCATCTAACAAGACCAGAAAGTAACATTTTAGAGCAATTTTTGAACTTTTAGAGGCCATTGGAGTCATTTGAACTTTAGGTGATTTTTCATGCTCTTCGAATCTAAACTATTGGTATTGATTAATTTCAGCTTGCGTAGTTAGTTTTCTCTAGGTTAGGTCAAATTTGATGATGAACATATTTTTACTTGAGTGAGACATATGATATGATGATGTTAATGTTATTATTTTGAATTATTATTATTATTCATTTATTGATTGTACTCATTTCTTTTTTATTGTTATGACATTCGAATTAATATTGATAAGTAGTGACTACTGACCCTAGGGCTATTTATCTTAATTATTTTAACTGTTGAATCAACTAATTAGCTAGCGATAGTATGATTACGAATTGTGACTTATGGGTTAAAGCGCTCTGTTCCATAATCTAACTGGACAATTGGCTTGAGGGATCGAAGAGTTGCCACCTAAATTAGTGAACTACACGATAAGGGATTGGGTGTAGTGGTAGAGTTCATTTGTCGTGTAACATTGTAGTTAGCACATGTTTGTTAATGCGTGTTTCATAAATCAAGTAGAAGTAGAATATTTTGATAATGCGACTTGACTATTTTCTCATCATCTTTATAAAAATTCTTTCTTATGTTTTGAACAAAAACAATCGTAAAAATCCTCTCGTTTATCTCTTGTTTTAAATTCGCAATCTTTATTGATACAAATTTATTTTATTACTTTGATAACAACACTAGTACATTTACTAGTAAATTGTCCATCAAAAAGTTTTCTTAAGAGTTTTCTTATTCGTCTGCGATGTCTAGATCTTATTAATACTATGATATGTGTGTTAGTGTTAATCCGTTAGACCTAAATATCTCCTTTAAATATCATTACGTTGAAGGGCCACTTTTTCCTAAAAGTACTTATATTGAAGAACACATTTCATCATCTAACTTGGGTCAAAATAGAAGAATTTGAAGAATAAAAATTTTAGGGTTAAATATATTTGTAGTCCTCTTAAATTTCTCAAAATATTTTTTTTTAAGAATGGTTCTCCTAAAAAATTTTATTTACACTTTTGGTCTCTTCTACAATTTAGCGACAAATTTTACAACTTAGCGACTGAATTAACGACAGTTATAGCGAGAATTTTAGTTTTAGAAGAACCATTTTTTAAAGAAAACATTTTGAGGGACTAAAAGTAAAATTTAAAATTTAAGAGGACTACAAATATATTTAACCCAAAAACTCACGTGCACATGTAGAGATTTATGTTTATAATGCTACATCTAACATTTTTAATATCTTATTCAAAAAAATTCTAAGAAAAATAAAATTATAAAACCTATTAAAAATATACTTTTATCTTGGTGATTAATTTTGTAACTAAGACATCAACCTTTTCAATTAAGTATATTGAGAAGTTTTAGATCTCTAAAAAAAACTAATAAAGGGAAAATAAACTAGGAAACATGAAAACAGGGAAAATCAAATACTTTTGAGGAGCTTAAAACTCCAAGTCTACCTTTGATCAATATTGAGGATTTAAGTACTTGTAATATAACTATTTTCAACTATTAAATGTTTTTTATTGTTTTAATGTCGACAATACTATATGTCAAATAACATGATAAAAAGTTTTTATCTATCAAGAGAAAGCAATGTTCTAGATGTTTTTCATGAGATCAAGATATCTAGTTAGATTCTATGATGATACTACCTAATATCAACCGATGTTCGGTGAAGTCATCGATGATCTCTTGTCCGATTAACTCTTACGATGTCGTATATCAAGAAGCTATATCAAGCATCATCATCATCAGTTAGAAGAAATAGGTATTAGATGAAGTTTTGAATGAATGATGAATCAATCAATGGTACTTGAAGTTTTAAAATCTAAAAGAGAGGAAGTGAAAAAGTTTGCTTGATCAGTGTTTGAGTGATCAGATAAATGTAATGGTATAAAAGTAACTCTTAAATTATTAAGGAAACTCATACACTCACTTAAAAATAATTTAAACATCTCCAAATTAACTAAAAACATCTTATAACATATGGAAGAATTATCAAAGTGCAAATGAAATAGACTAAGAGTATACTTAATTATTTAAGAAATATTTATACACTACCTAATTGATTAGAGACTTAGTACATTCTACTAGAGAAAAACAATAATCTCCTTAATCAATTAGAACTAATCCTAATTGATTGACTGACATAACAATTGCAGAATTTTTATTTTAGAATTAAGGTTGCAGATTTTTTTTGAAACTCTTAATCCATTAATTCTAATCTTTAATTAATTAAATTATTAAAAATTTTGTCACATCACCAATATGCGTAACATTTGTTAACACTTAAAAATAAATAAACTATTAACCGAAAAGATAAATAATCTAAATAAGTCAAACTCTCCTTACTATATTTGAGTTTTTTTTACTAAACAAGTAATTATCAATCAAAACAAAAATCAAACTTAAAAGTTATTAGCAGATACCTCACTTATTTTTTAGTTGACAAAATATTTTTTCATTCAAAAATTTATGACCATATCATAAATATCTCTTTCCTAAAGCTTAATAAAAGACAAAACTGTCCCAAATAAAAGAAAATAATGAAGAGATGATGTGTAACATGTTAAGGTTAAAATATCCTCATCCCTAGTTCCTACCCAATGGAATAAGCCAACCGAAAGTAACCCAATTGCATTATGGCCACGATGGATACACGCAGCTATATTAATAATATCTACTCCTTTTACATAGGTCCCATGCAAATCAATCAAATCAAAATATATAAAAGGCTCTGTCATTTTCCCAAAATTTTATTTTCATAATAGGAAAGTATGAAAAATTGAAGAAAAATTTTACACATAAGAAAAGCAGTATCTGTACTAGGTAAAGCATCCAGTTGCTGAATTTTCTTTGTCGATTTTGAAACTTTTGCTATTGGTTTTTTATCTATGGTTTCTGTTTGAAGCAACATTTAAAGTATTGCTTAGTCAGATTATTTGACTTTTTCTAAATCTTTATTAACATCCACAAATGTTTTATTCTAAAATGGCTCTAAATTTTATTCCAGTTTTAGCAGTTTGGTCCACTCGTTTTTTGTTTTCTATTCATATTCATTGTTGATCTATTGTGTTCGCTTAATGAATATCTAGATTTACAGCGAGCTATTATATTTTAAAGTTTTAATAAATTATTTTATCATTTTTAATTTCGACAAATTTCCGGTGATTCCAAACATATACTTATGAAATGAAAAATACAGTATATTCATAATAAAAGAGGAACACATGAAGAAACAATGAGTTAGAGTTCATAGTATATTTATAATAAAAGCGGAATACAAGAGTAAACAATAAGTTAGAGTTTATAATCTATAACACGATATTTCAATGACTTTCAGTTAAGGGTTGAGGTATCGAGTGGTGTTGGGGCCATCTTTCATTGTGTCAACAGAGTGTTAAACAAGTGATATGTAGATGATTCTTTAATTATACTTATAGTAGATTTCACGAATGCATTCAACCTAATAGATCGATCAGCTACAAGAGGTAAGAGTGAAGGTCTCATCTATATCCTTATGGGTTGAGTTTTTCTATAGTCAGACAACAAGGTTATACTATAGGGATGAACATATTATATTAATCACTGAGGTGCAACAAAATGACCTAACACCACTTTTTTTTGCACTTATGTTACACTGACCAATTATTCATTAGATTAGAGACAACTGTAAGCTTCTTCTTCATGCTTGATATCTTGATGATGATATCATTGTAAGCGATTCAGAGAAGGTGGCTAAAGTCCTTGACATCTTAATATCTTGTTTATATATATATATATATATATATATATATATATATATATATATATATATATATATATATATATATATATATATATATATATATATATATATATATATATATATATATATATATATATATATATATATATCACCTTGATTATATATATAATCTAGAGGTAAAGTGACGCCTTTTAAAAATAAAAATATGCAACTGCTAGGGATCAAGCCCATTCCAAGTTCAACGCTTTTCCCCTCAGTTATTCAATAAACTGAGTGGTAAAGTGGAAACATTTTATGTCGCTCTTCGTTACTTTGTCTAGCTAATCGATGTACAATCCACTTTGCGTCTGATGTAAAATGGGGTTATTTCTAGTAGTGAGCTATCAAATTGAGATATTTTGGCATTTGTGTGATGACAGTAAACTTCACAGGGATTTATTTTCTTTGGATATTGGGAGACCGGTGTTTAGAAAAGTTGCTTGGAGGGGCTGTTAGTCAAAATGAAGGCTTTATTGAGGGGTGTCCATGAAGAGAGCAGTCGGGGTTGTTGAGCGGATGCATCTTCTATCACAACTAAGGAATCGTCGGAGTGAACTTCTTCTACTTGAATCTTGCATGAGTATCGCCAAACTCTTTTTTGGCCTTAGAACGTGTCAACCTAATCATATGGAGAAAGTATCTATTTTGTTTGATAAATAGTTGCGAAGGGAAATTGAAGATATCGTGGTTGGTGGAAGTCCTTTATTCGGGGATATTTAATGGAGGGTGGCTTCTTTCCTTATTAGAGTTGAGGGATTGGGTTTGTACTCGGCAGTAAAGGTTGCCTCATACACGTTTGTAGCTTGTAAGGTCCAATTTTCGATGTTACAAAATTATATATTGAGAGACATTGGGATATATGGTATGGATCTTGATTTCAACGGAGCTTTGGATGGTCTTAGTGTTGCGATTCCATATTTTGACCGTATATTTTTTACTAGCAAGGAAATTGTTTCTCATAAAGCATAACATGTTTTGGAGAGTTTCCTTTTTAGTAAAAGTGTTCAGGACATAGATGTAAAGTTTGACATGACCATAAGACAGAAAGCATATTTTGGTTGTTTGCAAGTATCACATTCTCAAAATTTTCTCCTTGCTATCTCTATTGATGGTTTAGGTCAGCATATGTCCCTGGAAGAGTATCGTACCATCCTTAAATACCAACTTATGATTCCTTTAGTTTTTTATTAATGCGTTTTTCTCTGTTTGCCGCAAGGTGTTCTTAGATACTTTTAGGGAATACACCATTCATTGTAAGGAGCTTCCAGGATTCAAATACTGACATAATTGTGTTAGGGATACCTTATTTGATATATTTTGGCGTGCTGGGGTATTTGTGAAGAAAGAGGCCCCTGTGAATTTCTTGATTGACCCACAAGAGGGGAGATCGACACTTATGCCAACATGTGTTTGGTGTACGGCTGGGTAGGAGGGAAACATGCATGTGTAGACTTGAATGTGGTTTCCCGAATGGTAGGATGAAGGACTAGAGGTTTTACTATGCGGAAGACAGTTCTCAAAGTTGCTTCTAGTACATAGGCCAAGCATACAAAAGTGTGTTATGTCAATCAAGGTGCTTTCATACCATTTATTTTTGACACTTTTGATTTTCTAGCACCGGAAGCAGTGAATCCTTTATATAGAGTGCAATGGCTCATGCATAGCAATGTTGTGTCTCATAGAAAAGTGAATGTAGTTTTTAATAGGATTGATTTTGTCATCCAAAAAGGGGTAGCGACACAACTTGTTGTTCGCTTTCCTACAACTCCGTGTGTCCCAAAATATAAAACAAAATAATAAAATCACACTTATTATGAAAAGTAGAAACATAATAATTTGACCAAGGTTTTGTTGAAATAAATTACTTAGAAAGATGCAAATATAATTCTAATTGGTTGTTGGTTATAGAAAATATGAGAGAGGAAGTAAATAAATGCAATTTGCATTAAGTTTTATCTTTAAAAAAATAAAAGTTAATTTTTTTTCTTATATTTTGGGACAAGAAAAATGATTTTTTTTTTCTTTTATTTTTTAGGATGGAGGGAGTATTTTTGTATAAACTTTATTTCTTTTAATGAAATTTCAATATTTATCTTTACAAAAATACTATATATAAAAAATAAGTTCGGATTCATATTAGATAAGTTTTAAGATGATATAACATATCTAAAAGATTGAATTGTGATGATGTGACACTTTAAAAAAACTTCTCTCTCTCTCTCTCTCTCTCTCTCTCTCTCTCTCTCTCTCTCTCTCTCTCTCTCTCTCTCTCTCTCTCTCTCTCTCTCTCTCTCTCTCTCTCTCTCTCTCTCTCTCTCTCTCTCTCTCTCTCTCTCTCTCTCTCTCTCTCTCTCTCTCTCTCTGCACGCGCGCATATCCAATCATGCTACTTTTTTGTGTAGGTATTTTGTGGGACTTCTTAAGCCACATCATTTTAAAATAACTATTCTAATTTTAACACCAATGATATAATGTCTCACAACTTTACCTTATATAATAATATTTTATTCATATTAACTTTAATTTTAACTAAAATGGTCCACAACTTAATTTTTTTTATGTTGTATGCTAGCGTTGTTGGTAGCGCAACTGATGTAGTAAAGACTATGCTACAACACACTTACTCTTTTTAATTTTATAACTTCTCACTCTCTCACATGAACTCTCTTCTCTCTAGAGATCAGGGCTTTGACAAAATGAAAAAACATGTTTGCTTTTTGAATATAGTGATCGACCTTTGTAAGCTCAATTACTTTAAAGTTATTATGGAATGCCAATTGTTAGAGGATGTTGATCCTATAGATGGTATTGGAGTGATGCCCAAAGATGCAAAAACTAAGACCTTTTCCTATCTTTGGATATAGGAATCACCCACAGAGAATCAAGCGTTAAGGGAGAACATTTGGGATTATGGGGGATCCAGCAAGATGATTCCTCTAAGGTCTCCCCAAGTAATCATGGATTTATGTATTTTCATTTATGTCATGTAGTTTGAGTGACTTTGTATATCTATCTCCTCTTTTTGTTTTCTTTTATTTTAACGATTTATTTTGTCGAGTTAATGTTTATTAGTGTCCTAGTAGGGGTGAACATGCCTTTTTATTGGTTTCCTCTTTATGTTCGACCTGACTACATAGATGATATACCCCGATATGTATTTGATCGATAATACCCCGTAGGGAGAAGCACATAGGCTCAAGGATACCTCGTAAGGTTCCAAAAATAGTACCCTCCCATAGGGTTGGAACAAATAATACCCTAAGGGAAGTCGCCCCATATTTGCAAGGATACCCCATAGGGTTCCAACAAATATACCCCATATGGATTCTCCCATAGGTGAAATAATTTCCCATATGGTTATAGCAATAATAACATGTTTGGAGTTTTCCGTAGGAGCAAGTATACCTCGTAGGGCTCCAACAATAATACCTCGTTGCGAGTCACCCATAAACACAAGGATACCTCATAGGATTCCATCAAATACATCTCATAGGCGCAAGGATATCTCGTAGGGTTCCAGGATTAATACCATGTTAGGCGTTGAATATCTTGTTGGGTTTTGTACCTGGTTCTACATACATACTTTATTTTAACAAATATAGCCACCCTATTGTTATATTGATTTCCCTATCGATGTTATATATCATCTCTCCTTAAAGGCTTATGAAAAATGTAATAATTCCTTAAGTTTATATAATTAAAACTTCTGGGAATTTCATCACCCTTTAGGATTTTAAGTTTATATGCACTGTGAGACAATCTTTGTCGTACTCGGGAACAACTTTCCTAGTTAGAAATTTTTTTTCCAAACTTGGTTGACACTATTACTTTCCTCAACATTAACTCTCCCTATTTCATTTCTTTGGGTACCACTGAAGTGTTATTCCTTCTTATAACCCTCTGCTTCACTTCAAATCTTAAAACTAGGCCATCTCCCTGATTTCATCAAGTAGGGTCAGCCAAACATGTGATTCCAATATCATTTTCTGTCATTGAAATATTATTTCTGCCAAGTTGGTGTGATAATTTAGACATAGAACATCACATCAAATCCATAGACCATTTTGATGGGGGGGTCTCCTTGGTGGATGAGTCTATAGTCGTGTGGTACGATTATAATACATGTAACAATTGATGATATCCTCTGCGTTCACATTAATATATGGGAGGGGTGGTTTATGTTAGAAAGTATTTGCGGTAGTGTTTTATTGTATCCACATGGATTGAAGAGAATAGAGATGCTTGCCGTTCAATGGTTTAGTGACTTAAGAGTAAGGGTTTTTTTTAAGTGGTTTCAATGTTTGTAACAAAAGTTTGCAATAAATAAAGCAGAATAAAAGTCGGTCTTTAAGTTTGATAAAAGCATGTCAAGATAAGGGTTCTCTAGTCTATCCTAAACGTATCCAACCAATAAAATATGTGAATGAAGTTCTAACCAACATAACCATGTATCCTCGCAAAAACTTTCATCTCTAAATCATTTTCGTGAATGTTATTGTTTCGATCGTTAAATGATCTCTCTAAATAACGGATCAAAACAATAAGCATTAAGAACGATACAAAGCGGATATCAACTTTCAAACTTATCTCTAGCATTTATATAGTTGATAGATGAAGATATTAGGTCAAGACTTGGAAAGTTTATCTCTAATACAAACCAAACCATAAATGTACAAAAAGTAGCAAATAACTTCATCTATATTGATTAACAACTTGTTCACATACAAGAGATTAAGAAGAATACATAAAATCTGAACTAACTACTTCTATCTAACCTTGACAAGAGAGGGATTTAGCTACTCATTTCCATGATAGCTTGAACAACAAGTTTCGAGAGAAGGTTAATCAACATCCGAGTCGAATAATCGAGATTGGATGGGAATCCACCTTCTTTTTGGAAATTATTGTCAAGAGATGATGAGAAATGAAAGAAAAGGTTTTTAGGTCAGAAAAATCACCTCTAATGCAAAAACAAGAAAAAAGATATTTTTATAAAAAGTAGCTCATGCTACTTATAGAAGTCTTGTTGAGCTGTCATGCTCGCTAGGAGAGTAAAGTGGTTCGCCTAGCGAACCCCAAAATATGCCACCAGAAGTGCCTATGTCCTGAGGACTCTCCATAGAACAGTTTGCACATGTTCGCTAGGCGAAGCCTTCACTGTGAACCTCGCCTAGCGAATTTATAGTCTTTTCGCCTCTGTTCCAAGTCTGGAGGTGTTCGCTACCTGCTCGCTGGTGCTTCGCCTAGCGAGCTCTTCACTACCTCCCTTGCCTAGCGAGTTTATACTCCTTTTGCCTCTGCCCAAAGTCTGGGAGTGCTTGCTTGCATCTCGCTGCTTCTTCACCTAGCGAGTACTTCGCTTCCTCCCTCGCCTAGCGAGTTTAGGGCCCTTTCCATTCTGTCGTGAATAGTGTCAAGATTTCTGGCCTTCGCTACATAGTTCGCCTAGCGAACTTTGTGAAGTTTTGGAGGGAGCTTCGCTGGCAGTTCGCCTAGCGAACTTGCTGTTGTTTTCTTGCTTTCTTGGTTTCTTTGCCATCTTTCTTGTGTCTTAATTTCCTACTCTTTCATGCCTAATTCCTGCACAATAATACACAAATTAAAGGTACCAAGATCCTTTCTCATAATGTTGTAAACCAACCAAAGCAAGAGCGATTTTGAAAACTTTCTCGACAAAAAGGAGTGAAAGATGCCCACATTCGATAACTCAAATAAGCAAAATTGGGCATCTAACAACTCTCCCCAACTAGATTCTTGCTTGCCCTCAAGAAAAGTATTCCTCTTGATGAACAAGTGGATTTGCTTAAAGAAAAATATTTCTCCGAAATTGGATTAAATGACTCAAACACAAGAGAATCAACCAGACACAAGTTCCCAATGGTTAGAATAACACAATACACAAGAACTAAATCCTTAAAGCAATGCAAAACATATATCAATCCACAACAATGTTATCCTGAATGAACCACCCTATCTCTCCTCTTTAAATAAGGAATGAAGAAATTACGCGTTTGCAATCGCGGGTACAATTTCACTCTCCAACAAACAATGCCAAAATCGATTCAATTCATACAATATCTAACAATTATAAATGAAAATGCGGAAGCAATGAGATCACTAAGGTCTTTTTCGGTTATAGCTTGATCAGGTTTACAAACAAGGGACATATCTAAGGCCATTGAAACAAAATTGTCGATGCAAAAGAGACATTCACTGTACAAGTTATTTACACATCCCAATTTCATTCCACTTGTTTCTCATTTGAAACCTTCACAACTCATTTTTGTCTATCACCATTTTTCTTCCAAGCAAGCATCCTCTTTCTCTTTTATTTATTTATTTATTTTACACATCATATTCACAAAACAAATGTTTCTCTTTAAATATTTTTTTTCAATGCTTGCTCGATTTTTCAAGAGTTGTGGCAACCTACCGAATTTCATTTTCGTTCTCCCTAACTTATCTTTTACTCAACCCTCAAGTGAATGCTCTTAACTTTTTACGGCAAAAAGAACAATTAACATAAAATTCCAGGGTTTCAAGAAAAAATATTTTGAAATCTAGCATTATTTCAAGCTAAGATTCAACTGTTTAAGCTCAAGGGGGTTCACGAATACTCTCTGCTCACGGGTAAGTTGTATTTGGAACTGGTTGTGCTCGAAAGAAAACAAGCGCCTTGATCATTTCTAATTGCTTCCACAAATTCACAATAATAAAAGACAAAGCATGAATCAAATGAATCAATACAATTTATTAGAATCCAACATTTAGTGTACAATGGAGGTTTCCTCACAATTTGTGGTTCTAAGTCCTAGGTGAATCATTCATTCAACAATGTTGCAAAAAGAACAATATTCAATTACGACAAGAGTAAAGTTCTTAATGCATTCTAAAATTCTAACTGAAGGTAACCATGTATCTTAGCATTAGTCGCTTGTTTATTTTTATCATTGCCATCCAAGCTCGGAAGCACCTTCATTGGATACTTCTTTTTGGAGAGCGACCAATCTAGAAGGTTTGACAACTCAACAACCAGAAAAATATTAAAAAAGAAACTTAAACCAAACAAATAATTTAAACATAAAAATTAAACATTACTTCAAATAAATAAAATGTGCGTGGGGAAAAAAACACCCCAAAATAGTACATAATCAAAATAACAAAATATCTGAGAATACAAAATAATAAACCATACAGTCAAAAAAACTAGTCCTCATCATCCAACTCAGTCCCCTCTACACTACCAGATTCAGAACCAGAGCCATCCTCATCATCATCATCCTCGCCATCATCAGCATCATCAACCACATCAGCGCCACCAGAACCAGAAGCACCAGAAACACTCGCCCCTCTCGAAAAACAGGCCTGTCCGCAGGCCAGCTCACGTTTTGCAGAAACTACTCACGCGTCATCATACTTCGCTCTACAAAAGGGTCGCGACACTGCAACTGTAGTACCTGCATGGAATCTTGAATGTCAATCATGGCGCACTGAGTAGTCGTCATCCAATCCCAGTTATAGTTGCAGACAGCCTGCTGAAATGGATCGAATCCCTGAGAAAAAGCACCACCAGGACCATCAGTAGTCCCGGTATCACCAGCAATTGCACTTGCACGGAAGTTCTTCGACCTACAGTACTTGTCCACATAACGATCATCGATCGCGGATGGAATTGTCACTTTCCTACGGGAGGGTAACTTCACCCTCGACTGAACACACAAGGCCGTGATGAGACATAGGAAAGCAAGGGGGAAATTAACTCGCGCCCCCGCTTTCAACCACAGACTTCAGTTCATCAGCAACGATTCTCGCCACGTCGATCTGCACATTTGTCAAGATATAGTGGACCAAGTGTGCCACTGGGATTGGCACGGTAGAAGTGTGTGACTTTGGCTTGATATTGGTCAATATCAACTGAGCTAGGGGTATCATATCCTCACGGTGGTACCTCATTGGAACCCCAGATGGGTTCAGCTCCACAGTCTTTCCATCTAACAACAGGGCCTCAGAAATAGCATCGGTATTCCTATGGAGCCTCAAATCTCTGTGATAAGCATCAATCTCATCAGCTCCCAAATTTAGCGGTCCTCTGAGCACCTTGTTTATAGCATCACGATCAAATACAACCCGACGTCCTGACACCTTTGTAGTCCAGGTTGTTAGTTCCATGGTTCTATGATATATTTTGTTGAGATTATGCTGCGTCTAAATCAGACTTTTACAATTGGCACATTGGTTTTATTAGATTTAAATGTTTCTATTGTGTCAAAATTTCAAAAAAAAATAAATTTCTTCTGATTCTTAAGAAAATGAGCCCGTCGTTTAAATTTTTACGGACTCTAATTGTCGTCAAAATTTAAATAGAAGTTTTATATATCGTCTAGATGGAGAATTTAATGCCAGTATATACTTATAAGCTAAGGAACAAAAATTTATTCGAAAATTATGTTATGATTTAATTAAAAGTTTACATGAATATTTATTATATTTTTATTGAAATTGTTCATGAGCGAATTACGACTCATTTGTGTGCGAATGAAGAGACCGAACGAATTAGTAAGTTGGAGATTATAAAAATATTTAGATATTTTATAGAATATATTATTATTTTATTATATTAAATAATAATAATTAATTTTATTTTTATATAAACACACGTGTGGTCTTGGTGTAGAAAAAAATGCAGTTTCCTCTTCTTTCAATTTCACGCTCCCTTCTTCTCTCTTTTTTCTATCTCTAAGCAAATCCAAAACAGAAGCTACACCTTTCTCCCTAGCTTCCCCGACCCTTTTTCTCCAACTCTATCTCCGACCACCACGAACTCAAAAGAAAAAACTAAGACCATTTTCTTGCTCATTATCACATGACCTTTATTTTAGACTGAATGGATTTTCTGTTGGAGCATCCTAATACTGTCACTTTCGTGGTCAGATCTAGAATAACACTGATTAGATTTCGATAAATTAACACCATGAATAAAATCATTGTCTTATCCTCTATAAAACACATAAATAAAATTCAAGTTTGTAGAAAATGGTTGAAAACCACCGCATCGGAAAGTTTACCATTGTCCTGAAAAATGTAACCTTTATGTTTTAGGCGGAAATGACAAAACACTGCTGATCAGTATTGGGTTTACAATGTAAACGGGATCGGGGAGTCCATCGAGAGATACATATCAGACTCGTATAATGTAAGAGGAACTTGTTGGAAGCTTTCTAAGATAAGGCCACTTTCTAACGATATTATATGTCATTGAATGTATGCGTGTTTGTATGAATGATTGTGCGCCCAATTTGGGGTTGTGTTTATGCCCCAGTTTTTTAGAGGTTTCAGTTGTTATTAAAGAAGTGGTGGAATAGTTATTGGATCGGTGATCTAAAGCAGCAACTCTAGATGTTACTCGAGGATTTAGTATTCAATCATCTTCAGTTAGAGTCTAAAGATCAACTTATAGTTTTGTTTGAGAATGGTGTCCTTCCCATATATTGTCAAGTATGTTGTTACAACATAAATGTTTATTGTGTAAGATGTATTGACTATTATTTAATGTTAAATACATTTTTAGAAAGAATGTTTTAGTGGTGAAACTATTTTGCAACTTATGGCAAGTATGTGATCATAACTTTGAAGAAGATTTTAATCATGAAAACTTTTACTCTATTTGTATTTTAAAATGGACCATCGTGAAATATTTATATTGTTTTGTTGTTTTAAATGAAAAAAAATCCCGTTATTAAAAATTGGGGTGTTACACTAACTAAATCAGCGGACTTCATTCCGATTAAGATCAGTTTTTCGTTGCAGAAGCTAGTTGAGGTTTACATTGCTGTGTTTATGAAGTTTTATGGTATTCTGTCAAGTATTATGCCCGACAATAATCTGAGACTTACATTAAGGTTTTGGGAGAGCTTACAGGAGGCTTTGGGTACTAAATTGAAGTTGAGTTCTGCTTATCATCCACAGACTGATGGTCACACTAAGAAGATTATCCAGTCTTTGAAGGTTCTTTTAAGCGCTTGCATCTTAGAGCAAGGAGGTGCTTGAGAAGATTTTATACCATTGACTGAGTTTACATATAATAACAACTACCATTCTAGTATTAGAATGGCACCATTTGAAGCTTTACATATGAGGAGGTTTAGGACTCCTCTGTGTCGGTATGAATCTGGAGTGAGTGTTGTACTTGGACCAGGGATTGTGCAACAAACTATAGAGAAAGTGAAGATGATTCAAGCAAAGATGAAGGCATCTCAGAGTATGTAGAAGATCTATCACGATACGTGGATGAAGGCTCTTGATTTCCGAGAGAGAAATCATGTGTTTTTAAGAGTCAATCATGTGAGTGGTGCTAAGAAGGATTTGAAGTATAAAAGGCTTACTCCTCATTTTATTCGTCCCTATCAGATTACCTGTAGAGTGGGTTTATTGCCTATAGGGTGACCTTGCCACCGTATCTTTCGAAGGTGCATGATGTTTTTCATGTATCCCAGCTTCAGAAGTACATTCTCAATCCATCTCATATAATCTAAATGGACGATATGCAAGTGCAGGATAATCTGACTGCTGAAGCATTACCTATAAAGATTGAGGATTGAGAAGTGAAGCAGATCATAGGTAAGAAGGTTTCTTTAATGAACGTGACTTGGGGAGGACCTGCTGAATGAAGTTAGACAAGGGAGATGGAGAGTCGAATGAAGGAATCCTATGTGGATATGTTTTCTCCATGTAATTTTTGAGGTCGAAAGTCCCTTTAAGTGGGGGAGAGTTATAATCCCCGAATTTTAAATCATGTAATTTCTTTAATTATTGGTGTATTTTGTTGATTATATTTGAATTTTGATTTTTCAGTGTATATGGGTATTTTGGTAATATAACAATTATCGGAGTTATAAGATTAGAGAGTAGAAAAATAACATATTATTGAGGTTATTACGGGTGATTAGATATATTTAATTATTTTGTAATAGGTTGCAAGAGTAGAAAATAGAGAAAACCTTGAATTAAATAATTATTTGAATTAAATATTTATTTAAGTTAAATATTTATTTAATTTGAATAATAATTTGTAAAAATTGAGAATGGGAGAGAATTTGAGTTTTTAGAGAATTATAAAGTTGAGTTGGAATAATGAGATATTGTGGTTAAAAACTGTGAATTAGTAAAACTCATGAGGGTATATAAATAAAGCATTTGGGATTTGGGAAACATTTTACGTGAATCTAAGAAAGTCGAAAAGCGGCTGTGAGGAACCCTAAAGGAGAACGTTATGAAGGAAAAACCATACTTCACCAAAAGACTATGAAATTTCAAGGTAAAGGGTGAAAATTATCTTCTTATGGATGATTTAGACATGCAGAATAGTGAGGGTTCCTTACCCTCCTATCAGCGCCTTGGGAACTATGCTATTTTTCCTAATTTTCCTTAATTTATACGATATGTGTAAATTGGCCAAATAAGGTTTGGGTAAGACCTTATTGGTGCGATTATTGGAATTGTTTTTCTGTATAATTTCTCTAAGAATAGAAAAGGGAATTTGAGATAAATCCCCTACAGTCTCTTAAATGTTGTTGTTCGTGGGTTTACAAACCTTTTTTTGTTGATGATGATATATTGTATAAATTTTGTGCGGTGCTGGTTGATTATTATTGTAGAGTTGGGATTTTGCCTCGGGAATTCAAACGACTTTGTTTGGGTCATTTGGTTTTCCAATTTTGTGATATTTTTTGTATCGTGATTTGTTTCCCCAATTACCCAGAATCTAGCTATTTTTCCAAAATTTTCCCAAAGGTATTAAAACTTAATTTTTCAAAAATTGTTCTTTTCACGAAAAATCAAAAATTGAATTTTTTTCTAGAGAGATCGAGTTTGTTGAGCATTTAAGGGAAGTTGGGACTCAAATAAGCGAGCTTTAAATATGTTTTCATTAGGGGGAAACACAGAAAAATCGCAGGTAGACATAAAAGGGGATTAACCACCTTATTTAAGGCATAACTTGAGTTTTGTAAGGCCTTTTGGGGCAACGTCAGTTGCTTTGAAAAGATAATGCGATAATATTTCTTTTTATATAGAGAAATTAGTTCTAGGGAACTAAAAGAGTATCATTTTGTTGGTTTTTATACCAGGGACATAGTTAATTTTAGTCCTACGTTGGTTATCATGTTTCACGCATAACTTGAGTTTCGTAAGTTTTTTTGGGGCACCGTTAGTTTTGTTTGAAATACATTTCAATGATATAGAAACTTGTAGAGTTTCAAGATTTTATCATGAATTTATAATTTTTCATGCTATTTTGAAGTTTGGAATTTTGTTTTAGAGTTTATGCAGGAATTGTCGTGATAGGGTTGAACTGAAATGAAAATAACTGGAGTTTCATAACTCCTCTTGAGGTGCGGATAAATGCATTTAAAAGAGGGTTTAAATAACTTTTAAACAGGATAGTTTCATAATTTATCATAAGTATATATTATTTGGTGCTATTTTGAAGTGAGACAACTTTAGAGTTGTTTTTGAGTAGTGGAAATTGTTTTAGAGTTTTCCTTGAGAACTCGGTTGAGTTAAAGAAAAAAATTGTAACCCTTTTTATGGATTGTGAGTAAAATATAAATGATTGTTACTCTGCTTATGTGTTTGAGAAATTTTTAACATCAATGACCTTTTGCTACCATTAGGGTCACTTTTGAATAATTTGAGAAAAACTACTTGACTTTATCCTTAGTAGATTTATTACCTATGAACATGTACCCTTAGAGCATTTTAGGTACCCTAGAGTACTTTTGGGGTACTCTAAGGTTATTTTGAGAATTATGACTTTTGAGGTATTTTGAGTTTCTTGAAATTTTTTGATGAGTTGAGGGTTTGGGGGTAATAACATAACTTTCTCTTTTTTGATGAAAAAATGATTAAAATTATTTTTAAAACATATTTTTAGTACAGTAATCCAGATGGATTACAATGATGGTCTTAATTGGCAATTTTGATGAATAGTAATCCTTAAGGATTACAGTGATGACCTTAATATGCGATTGATGATTAATACTAATCTGAAAGGATTATAGTGACAACATGTGATTGGAAATCTATAGGTTCAAGAGTGGAACCTTCTGATGATTTATATGATGTTTGGATGTTATGATGTTTTTTATAATGTTTATGATATTTACGATGTTATGATGTTGATGATGTTTATGATAATGTTATGATGTTTATGATGTTATGATGCTGATGATGTTGCATACTTACATTGGACATGACCATGTATGCATTTATTTTAAGGTTAGGTAGGACTTTGGTTCAGTGATGGTCTGGTTCAGAGAGGTACTATGGTGGTCTCACGTCTAGAGAGGGACACAGTTCAAGAGGAACCGGAGACATGGGTAAATCAATAACATACCTCTGATCCTAAAGACTTGGTACCACATGCATTTTGAGGAGTAGTTGGTGGAATTTGCAGTATCATTCATATTATTATTTAACTTTAATTGTGTTGTTGAATGTGAATGATATATTTATGAACTCATTATTACTATCATGTAAGATGTACTCTCACCTCTTTTTATTATTGTGACCTCTGTGCTCCTCTGGAGTACAGACACTCAGGTACTCAACATGAGTAGTTGCTCGTGAGTTGGAAGATGGCCTTGGAGGCTGTCTTCATTTATTTTTAATTGGTTTTTATCTGCTATAATTTGTAACATTGGGAGCAAGTGCGTTATTTATTTTGGAATTGTTTTATTGAAGTTTTAATTTTTTATTTATTTGGTGGCTTATTATATTATTGATGCTTCTGAGGATTAATTGATTTTTCGCTATGAGTTTGAAACTATTTTTATGAAATAAATTATTTGTATGAAGTAACATTCCTAAACATATATTATTTCCTCTTTTATATTAAGAGTCAGGGTTTAGGATGTTACAAGAATCATCTCCACCATACCTAGACGGGAATTATTACTATATTTAGTCTTCCCTTAAAGGTTTAAAAGGGTCTAAATCAAACTATCACACACATTTTTCTCTATATGCATCACATCAAGACAATATCTTACATCGAGACTAGACCAATATGGAAGATCAAAGAACACCGACCTCTTTTTCCAAATATTTTTCTCAATAGATCCTTTTTTACTCTTTCCAAAGACAACATTAATTTGTTCTTGTCATTTATAAACTTTATCCTCGATTAAAGGCTTAGGAGCGTATCACACTCATGTTATCCGTTAAAAGCCTTCCGTAATCTTCAATATGGATGATTGGGTTTTAGAAATTTCTGATACCCAAGGTAAACACTCTTTTTCCCAAACTCAAGTTGGTGGAAACACATATTAAATCCATATATATGACACACTTTATGTCCCTTGACAATGTATCCATCCAAATTATCTTATGCATGAAAGTTGTTAATTGTATAAAATAAAATGGCATTCATCTTAAACTTTTCACTTAAATATGCATTATCAACGTCAACGTCTTCCTCCCACAAAATTGTTAAATCTTCAATTAATGGACTTTGATAAACATCTATGTCGTTTCCAAGGTATTTTAACTTTGAAATCATATATATATATATATATATATATATATATATATATATATATATATATATATATATATATATATATATATATATATATATATATATATATATATATATATATATATATATATATATATATATATATATATATATATATATATATATATATATAGACACACACACACACACACACACACACACACACATACACACACACACACACACACACACACACACACACACACACACACACACACACACACACACACACACACACATATATATATATATATATATATATATATATATATATATATATATATATATATATATATATATATATAACAACATATATTTGCGCTTCATGCACAACCATGAAGCTAGGTTGTAAAATTTGAGAAGAACATGCCATAAAGTATGATTAGTACTCAGATTACCAAAGTGGTTCATTTCATCAGTGACAAGTTCAAGCCTAAGGTTTCTTGGCTCGTGGAAAAAATATGGAAACATCGAATCAATTTTTTTTCATTACAAAGAATCAACTACATGGAAAATGTGTCCATCACATTTACTTTCACCTGCATTCAATCTAATAACCTTTGCATCATTTGTATTATCAAACAGTCTCTTGAACTTTCGAATTATTGACACGTACATAACACTTTGGCAGGAGGACGCTTCTAGCTATCATCGTCGTCATCATCACCATTGTTGTCCTTCACCTTGTAGTGTGAATCACCACCTTTCGGACATTGATTCAATTTTTCATACTCTTTCATATATAGTATGCAATCAATACAACAGACATGTATTTTGATATACTCCAAACTCATTGGACATAATATCTTGTTGGCCCCATAACTACGGTCTGGCAATTTGTTATCTTCTGGTAGCATTTGTTTCAGCAACTCAAGCAATTTTGTGAAATTTTTATCCATCCACCCACTTTTTGTTTTCACATTAAATAATTTTAACACTACACACAATCGTGTAAAACTTGTGCACCCCTTATATTATGACACATCCTTGTCACTACATAAAGTATCATAAATATGAGCTTTTCGAAAAAAAGATTCTCCAATATCATGAATCATATCTTCTAGTCGATCATCCATATCTAGATCAACTTTATGTCTTTACGACTTCACAATTTGTTTTTTATCTACTTCACTATGACGCATTCATATTGTATAAGTTTAAAAAATTCCATCACAACATAGGTGAATTTTTTTAGTATTCCCGCATATAACACAAGGACAATAAGATATTTAATTATTGTCAGGAAGATTTTGTTCCGCGTATTCAAGAATTTCAAAAACTACTCTCTCATACACCAGACATAATCTATTAGCTTTCATCCAACTACAATTCATAATACATTCTGAAATATATATATCAAAATTTTGTAAAATAATTTAACAATACAACAACAATATTGTCAATACAATAACTTACTAAATCAATTTTCAACAATATGGAAAAACAATATATACCATAATACAATAATACAACAACAACATTGTCAAAAACACCTTAACAATCTTAATACAACAACACAATAAGAATGAAACAACTACAACAATAATATATAACATTTTTAACAGCACCAAAATAGTATTAATCTCACCCAATCACTACAACATATAACATTAAACAAAAAAAAAATATATATATCTATCTCAACAAATAGCAAAAACTTGAAACTCAACACGAATGATGATGAAATAGAAAACGTACCGTAACTGTGGAGAAGAGAAAGTGACAGAGATACGATTTTCGTGTACGCTTCTTGAAGTTTTGTATTTCCACTTCTTGATTCGAACCTGAAATGATGGAGTTTGTTTGGTCTCTGTTATCTCCTTCTTCTGTTTTTTCCCTAGAGCACTTGTGTTATGAAGGAAATAAACTAAAACATGTTATATTTTAATTTTTAAGAAAAAATTTTCACCACAATTGACTACAATAATCGTAGTGATATATTATACATATTACCACGGTTTCCCTGGACAACTGGGGTGAAATTATTTAGGGATTTGTCTATAAAACTGAACAAGCACGTCATTCACCTTTTTATTAAACCTAACTCATTATGTTTTCAACCTGCACCATATTCTTTAAAAGTTAATACAGGATATTGAAAAACTTGATTTAAAAGTTAATGTTAAGATTAAATTTATGAAGTAAACAATATGCTTGAATCTTAACATTGATCTTTAATGCCAAAATTTTCAAGGTATAGGAAAAATGAATGAAAATATTGCACACAAAGCGTATATGAGATTGTAAAAACCGTGTCTGTAAAAAGTAAATTTTGTGTTATTGTGAAAACTAAATTTTTGTGAGTGTGAAAACTAAACTCACTTAGATTGAAAAAATAAATGTCACATTTCACTATGATTGGTAGAAATGATTGTGGTGAAAAATATTTTAATTTTAATATAAATATACAAATTAATGAGAGACGCCTTTTTTATAACAAAAAAAGGAAAATTTCTGCTGCTGGGAATCAAAGCGTGTAACCCTTAGGGTCTGTTTGGATGGGGGTAACTGGAGGGGAGGGGAGGGGAAGAAATATTTAATAATTTATGTGTTTGGTTCAAATATTAAGAGGGGGAGGGGAGGTAGATGGAGGGGATCAAAATCCCTCCTGAACCACTTTTTACTTCTTCCCGATTTGGAGGGATATGGAGGGGAGGGGAGGTGTTTGATTTTAATTATGATTATATTTACATATTTACCCTTATTATTTATTTAAATATAAATTTAACTTATAACAATGTTAAAATTTTTATTTTGAACAAATTTAATCTTTCTTTTTATGTTTTTTGTATTTTTATATCTTCATCTTTTTATCATTATATATGTTTAAACTTTTTTATTTTATTTTTTATATTTTAATTTTAATTTTTAATTATCGTAATGTTTTTGTTTATAATAATAGGGAGACCAAAACTGTAATTTAGCCAATTATATATTATAATCGTTACGCTTTTATAAAATATTTCGTGATGATCTCTGATTGAATATTTATATTTCGTCAATAAATTTGTATTTAAATTATAAGCGGTAAATATCATAAGTCTTGTGGTAAGTAGAAGGATAAAAAAGTAAATTAGTTTTAAAATACTTCTCATCCCCTTGTGAACCAAACATATTTGTAAATAAGATGTCTCCTCTTCCCTCCCATTTTATATTTTGAACCAATCATATATATAATTAAAATCCCTCCCCTCCCCTCGATTGAACCAAACAAACCCTTAATCTATCACCGCAATTAATAGATTGGGTCGTGATCAAAAGTGTTTTATTAAATAAATAAAAAATTAAGGTGCCTAAATAAGAGTTATTATTCGATTGATTTGAATGTCGGTGTAATAAAATGTTACGAAATGTATACTTTGTAGTAGTGTGTATACGCTTTCTGTTGAAATATTCATAAACTTGTATTTATGCTTAAGATTGTTTCATCATATGTTTAATGATATTTATAAACACCATATCAATGATCTATCTATTTGATTGTATTTTCTCAAATGTTTATGCGTTAGTCATGTTCTTTGAGACCACAAAGAGATCCAATTGAAATTAACTCTATGTGTTTAAGAAATCTAAGTTATATATCAGTTGGATCGGAAAATATTTTAGTAATATTGTGATCATTTTGATTATAATGCTAATCTTGGTGTAAGGAACTGAACGTAGTTTTAAATTAAGAGGATGAACTAGTATAAATTTTATGGATGTTAATTTTGTTTTTCTTATCTTTTTATCATTTAACATTTATGTTTTACTTAAGTTTCTTTTAAAAGGAACTAAAATTTTTTTTTAAGTAGTCAACACAATTTAAAACTTCTTCTTTTTTGTTGTTGTGTTTTTTCCACCTTCACATGTATAATGAGTTACTTATTTACTTGTGTTTTTTAAAATTAAAATTAATTATTTAATAGCAATACAGATTTTTATTAAAGTTATATAAAATAATAGTATTATTTTAAACTTTTTTTTTTGTTTTTTCCTTATTAATGTGTATTTAAAAATAATTTAATAAAATACATGTACTTTTTCTTTAAAAGAGTACTTTAATAATTTAAATATAATATATATCATTTAATTTCGTTATTGAAAATATATCAAACACATAAGAAATAAAATAATAATATCAAATTTCTTTTCATGTATGTATCAAACACATGACATGATCGTATCACTATCATATATTCTCTTTATGAAAAATTATGCCACTATTATTTACTAAATACTAATTAGCTTTGATCGAAAATAACTCAAAATAAGTAATTTAGTAATTATATATGGACTACTTTATTGTTTATAAAGAGATAATTCTGATTCATTGAACATTTTATATAATTTCTCTTTTCTTTTTCTCTCATATTTAAAAATCACTACTGTATTTCATCTTTATCTTTATTCAATTTTTTCCATCTTTTCCTTTATTCTATTTTTCCATCTTTTTCTTTATTTAATTTTTTCTCTCTCCATCAAAAGGACATAAAGAATATCAGTCTTATTAACAAAAATTACCAATCTAACATTATCCATTTTAGAAATGATTTCCATAAGAAAAAGAAAAACCAAATCTCTCTTTCCCTATTCAATTATCGTGCCATGTTTAGAGATTCTCTAGAATATTATATATAGTTCCTCTTAATTTAACCATTATAATTATGTCCCAATAACCAAAGTTCGAATCTTTTCAGATGACAAAACAATTAACATACCCCTTGTGCTCAATTTTTAATGAAACATCAGTAGTACCTCATTCCTAAACGAGGTTGTCCATTTTTAGTTTTATTTTGATTCTAGCGAGGTTGTCCATGTATCTCTAGATACAAGACAAATAAAATTTAATGGGAACTATTCTAAACTAATGAAAACACATATGAAAATTTGAAATGTTTATTCAAATTTTAGAAATGTATTTTTAGATGTATTCTTTTCACATCAAAATACGTCATAAATGAGTTTTGCTCATTATATATTTTTGTCAAAATTTAGTTTGAAAATGCATCTTCAAATTCTTCTATACGCACCTCATGCATTTATAGCTGAAACACACTCATTTTGATATAAATTAATTTAGAAATGCATCTCTGTTCACCACCGAACATAATTCAAAAATGCATTTCCATATTCATAATAGACAATAATTTTTCACTTTGTTTTAAAGATATACTGATGAAATTGATGATGTATTATAACTATACTATCATATTCAATTTTATATAAATTAAATCATACACTTTCGGAATAATATGAAAATGACATATATAAATTAATAAATTTGTAATACATAATGAAGTCAAAATAAAATACAATAGTTTATGTTGGACTCGGCCCCCTATTCTATGTTGCCTCCTGTATTGCAATTTCTGTCGTGCCTCCTCCATGATGGCATCTAGAATGTCTCTCGCCTCAGAGCCTTTGAGAAAAACTTCTCTGTCTATACCAGTCTGCGCCATATTCACAATATACTGACATCTAGAAAATACATCAACAACATGATCTGTCATACCCTGCTATTTCTTCAGTATCTCCTGATGAGTTGACCTAAGTGAATCTCTTAGATTATTCAATGTCATATAAGGACGTGACATCCTGAAATACTACTAGATGTAGTTGTGTGCAACACTCCATTCATTAGGAGCAATGGTACTTTGTGCCCCATCTAGCACCAAATGATTAAGATAATCATTAAACACGACATCTACATCTCTACGTACCATAGCGAGAGGAGAAGAATTAGAGGGGTCTTTGTAAATAAATTGCATGTAGTGGAACTTCTGCGTGACGCACTCAAGCAGGTATGAAAACCAACAAACCATCTAAAGTATAAGGTTATGTCGTCAAAGAGACACGTCTAACTCTGAAATGTGTACGCTTGAAAAATGTATATCTTTTAATACCAAGCGTTCAAAATACACTTAGAATAACATAAATGCAGTCCATTCCAACATCCAAAATAATGCATTGATCATTAAATTATCTATCAAACACATTACTCGTTTAAATAACATATATAAACTACTTTTACATAATCTAATGCTCAATTTCTACAAATATATATAGAAATAAAAAAAAGTATAGAAAAATAAAAAAAATTTAGCGAATGTGAGTTTAGTTTGATGTTGAGTGAGCACTTTGATGATTGAAGAAATTTTGAAGTGAGTTGAATGAGTTTGAGAGTTGATAGATTTTGAGAATTTAGAGAGTTTGTGACCTAAAAGACTAAAAGAGAAATGAGAAAGTAAAACACCTAATATGTATTTGATTAAAATAGCGTTCGAAGATGTAAATTATCTGAAAATACATTTCTACAATTTTTTTTGACATAACCTTAAAGTCGGATTAAAATACAATGGCATAACCTTAAAACCTAATATGTATTTCCGAAAAAAAAAATGCCTAAGGGCCTTAAACAATCCCCAATTTAAAAATGGTGTACTAAATCTTAAGAAGTTACTTTCTCCGACTCACAATGAGATTTAAAATAAAAGATCCATTTTAATTGCTAATACATTTTTTTTTCAATTTACAGTTTAATTAATATTATTTTTTTCATTTTCAATACATAATAAAAATAATTTAAGAAAAATATCATTCTCTCTTTCAATTATCTCTTTTTCTTAATTCGTGTGGAATGATAAATGAAATCATTTTATTATAGGAAAGGGGAGTAAATAATATAAATTCATTATTCATCCACTCATTTTTACAACATTAAAAAAAATAGTGGGTCCCACCATTCACATATTTAGTATAACTGCAAAGAAGTACAATAAACATTTGTTTTTTCGTTTGTTTTTGGCGTTGGACCCCACAGAAAGACACACCTCAACCTCGTTTCTGAGCTAGCCAAGTAACCAAATCTGTTATTTTATTATTTTTATTTTTTATTTTCCTTTAAACTTTTTTTCTTTCTTTCTATATAAAGCCTTCATTCATCACAAGAAACAGCCATAAACATAGAACTTCATAACTTAATATCTGTTTCTTCTGTCAACTCTCTTTTCTCTAAGATGACCAAACAGAATAATGTAGTGGTGACACCTGAAGTTAAGTCATGCATTAACACGCTTATCTCCACCGTGGTTTTGCCTAGTGCAGCAACCGCGCCGGAATCTATGGCGGTGATCGGTGGTCTTTTGGGTTTCTCTCATAACAATTTTATTAAGAGATTGGAAGGTAGCAATGTTACTGGTTGGATTGATTCAATGAGAGCCGCTTCTCCAACTCGCGTCAAATCTTCGGAAAATTATCAAGAAAAATGTTCATGGATTGTAAGCACATAATTCATAAAATTTAACAAGTTCTATTTTTTAACGTTCTTGTTATTTTCATGTGACTATGTTCTTGTTTGTGTTTACAGCTTTTTCATCCTTCAGCACTGAAATTGTTTGATCAAATATTGTTTAGTGCAAAAGGAAAACAGATTGTGTTTTTTCTCGACTACGATGGAACTCTCTCTCCTATTGTTGCTGATCCAGATAAAGCTTTCATGACTAGAAAGGTTTTTTATTTTTTATTTCCATAAAATAAAGTTTATGCTTATGATTTTTTTTAATATTAATTTTCTTATTTTATTTTCAAATTTATCAAAATAGATGAGAGGAACGCTTAAGGATGTAGCAAGAAATTTCCCTACAGCAATAGTGACCGGAAGGTGCAGAGACAAGGTACATTTTCTTCAAAATCAAAAGACAACACAATTTAAAGTAAATATCTAATAAAAAAACTCTCATTACAATTTTTTTTTCTTCAGGTATTTAACTTCGTAAAATTGGCGGAGTTATACTATGCAGCAAGCCATGGTATGGACATCATGGGACCAACAAAAACCCGAAATGCTGAAAAAGTGAGATGATTAAATTTTCATCACTAATTAATATTGTTTTCAATAGTTTTCTCTTTAGTATTGTTCTTCCTACTTAACTTTGCGAGTTGTTACTATGTTTCAGAGTAAAAGTGATAGGAGTAACAAAGCAGTGTTGTTCCAACCCGCACGTCAATTCCTTCCAATGATCGACGAGGTATATAAAATTTTGTTAGAACAAACAAAATCTGTCGCCGGAGCCATGGTAGAGAACAACAAATATTGCTTATCCGTGCATTTCCGATGTGTTGACGAAAAGGTGCTTAATTTTAATAATAATCAAGATCAACATGGTTAGTACCAGAATTACCAAATAAAAAACATTAATTTTTTTTTTTACTTTTTAGAGTTGGGCTCCTTTGGCTGAGAAAGTGAGATTGGTACTGAATGAATATCCAAAACTTAGATTAACACAAGGAAGAAAAGTGTTGGAGATTCGTCCCACTATCAAATGGGACAAAGGGAAAGCTCTTGAGTTTTTGTTGGAATCGTTAGGTAAGTGTAGTACACACTCATGCAAAATTATCATTGCTTTGACTAAAAATTATATTATGATGTGTACTAATTAATTATATTTATATAGGATATGAGAATTCTAATGATGTTTTTCCAATCTACATCGGTGATGATCGAACTGATGAGGATGCTTTTAAGGTAAAAAAACAATGTTACCACCTTTAATTTTTATTTATTTATTTTACTATTGATTTAAAAAAATATTATTATTAATTTTGGTTATATATGAAAATTATTAGGTTTTGAGTAGAAGGGGTCAAGGGGTTGGGATTCTTGTTTCTAGTGTTCCAAAAGAAACAGATGCTTCCTACACACTGCAAGATCCATCAGAGGTAATATATAAAAAAAAAAATTCATGTAAAATATTTTTGTAATAGATGTATATTAATTAATTATTAAATAAATTGTGAATATGAGAAATGTATAAAAGATAGTAATTTTTTTGCAAATGAATAATACAGGTTGAGAATTTTTTGCGGCGATTGGTGGAATGGAAAAGATTGAGTACTAATGTGAACCCCACAAGTGCATAGAGTTGTAGATTAAATTGTAGATGATGATGATTTGAAGGAATTGACACCACTTTAGCTCAAATGTGCTTAAAGTTGTGGATCTAATTGTATCACTTTCTTTTTGAAATGGAAAATGCCATTATTTTATCCTTTCAACTGAATATAAGACAGGGGAATGATTATATTTGGTGTTCTAAAGTACTATTAGAAATGCATGCTAACTAGTTTAATCATTTGGGTTATATACTTATGAAATTAAAGTTATCATATAAAATTAAGTGTGGCAAGTGAATGATTTTATGTAATTATTCTTTTTTATAAAAATAAATAAAATAAATCTGACAGTGTTCTTAGTTAATTATTATTTAAGAAAATTTAGTCATTTCATTTCATTCCATGTAATCAACTTTTATTTGATAGATCCTATTGTTTTAGAGATAAAAAGCATGTAAAAATATATATTTTATGTATTTCTTATCGATTAAATATGTAAGTGATATTTGAAATCTTTGAAAAAATTAAATTATTTTATTTTTAATCTTTTTAAATATATCTATTTTTTTACTTTTGATCCTTTGTTGTATTATTTGAAAAAATAAAACAAATTAAATTTATTTATTTGATATATGAATATTTAATTTTAGTTCCACAAGACAATAATTAAAATGAACATGCCATAAATAAATTTTAGTATAAATATAATTTATAAGGACTATAACATCAAAAACCAAATGGAAAAAGTAATATATTTGTAAAGTACAATGGAAAATCTGCAAACATTGACTGAGAGTTTATGGAAAATTTGCAAGTACTAAAAAAATATTTTTAGACTTTTTAATATAATTACACATTTGTTTAAAATTATTTAAAAAGTTAAATACTAACTTTTATTCTATTTACTTTTTTAATTATAATAATTCATGCCTAAATATTCGTTTAAATAATATTCAAGATGATAAACAAAATTTTCAATTATTATAATTTATATATAATTTCTGTATTAGTATATAACTTTATATATATTTGGTCATAACTTAAAACTAAATTAAAAAAATTATTGTTAAAATTAATTTTTGAGAACTACCAAAGAGAGATTTAATTTATTTTTCGTTTTAATTGAAAAAAATCTTATTTTCTTCTTAAAGAGTGGTATTAATTAGACTAAACACACAATCACAATTTTCAAAATATTGATTGTCACGCACACGTTTGCATGCGCATGCGGATAGTGAAATGCAGATTTTATATGCCACAACTGTTAACTTATTACAAATAGTTTCTCTGAAATGTACTTATCGTACATTTGGCCATTATATACTTAAATGGATAATTACAGACACCTACTCCAAAAGCTGATTAAGACAATCAAAATTCAAAATGATTCAGTTACTTTGTTTAGGAAATTTAATACAGTCAATAATAATAATAATAATAATAATAATAATAATAATAATAATAATAATAATAATAATAATAATGATGATGATGATGATCCTTACACAGAAAATATGATAATGGAAATTTCCTTGACTTTGCTTATTTGTAATGATACGGTTATAGTAGTATTGTTATGATTTTGACCTATATTATTGAGGTATGGGTTTCTAACAACTACTACATTTGTTTATGAACTTAAGCATGTGAGATCTTGAACTTGGTATCTTTTACTTTCATTTCCAAAGTCAGAGCCATCTTTAAATTAAATAGAATAGAGATGCCTTCTGTCTTGAACTTCTTTCAAAGAAATATTGTTTCTTAATATTGTTATATATGTAATACTTTTTTATATTATAATTGGACTTAATTTTTTATATTTTGTTTTTGCTTTTTATTGTATAAGTTATCTCTATTATATATCTCTTATAGTTTTCACGATCATGAGTCAAGTTAAAGAATGAGTTAAAAAATATAATGTGAGAACTAGACCAATATACATGTTAGCTATTAGGCTGAGTGAACTGGTATTGCTGAAGTTATATTGAAGTTCTACATTACTTAGGTTTTCATTCTGTTGGATGTATAAATGTGTTTTAACAACTTTATTCTTTGAGGTTATTGTTGGGATGTAATCTATGTCGGTCTAACATGATATCTAGAGTTTGTCTTAATTCTCCTTGAACTTTTAGTTGGGCAATCTTGCTTTTGAGTCGGTGGTTTGGGACTCTTGGAGGTCAGGAATTCATGCTCGTTGGATGATGTGTACTCTTAGAGATAGGCTGAAGGCTCTTAAGATGTGTCTTAAGGTGTTCAGGTGTGGAATAAGAAGGTGTTTGGTAATATGGACTTTAAAATTAAGAGGTGGGTGAATAATTTGGAGGTGTGTGAGTTAAAGGTGAAGATGTCTGACCTTTCGCTTGAGGAGTTGGGATTTAGATCGACAATCTGCCAAGAGTTTGGTGAGCTCCTTCGTTGTCTTACACTCAATTGTTTTGACAGTCGAAGGAAACTTGACTTAAGCTTTGCTTAAATGAGATACTAACACAAGTTACTTTCATGCTTGTTTCACTGTTACAAAAAGTACATGTTATGTTAGACGTGAAGGGTATCATAAAAACTTGTCACTTTACTCCTCGATTTCTGAATAACTGAGAGGATAGTTGAAATAGTCATTAGTTCGATCCCCGTTAAAATTTTTTTTATATTTTCAAAACTAGCGCCACATACCTCTCGGATTATGACCAAAACCGAAGAAAAAATAATTTTTAAAGAACATAAACTACATTATTTACACATTATTAAATTAAATTGTTTACAATTACATTGTGTACATAAAATATTACATTTTTTTACACAAAATATTAAAGTAAAAATATATAACAAATTCTGAATGTGATTCATCATCATTACTGTAGGTGAAGAATAAATGTTGGATCCTCATTTTATTGAATCTTGGGAAAGATCAAATGTTGGATATTTTATGCATTTGTTTCTGAAATAAAACAAAAAAGGTTAGATAAATAATACAAATATTCAGTTATATGATTATTTAAGAACACAAACCTTAAACCCAAATATTTGATCCTTAAACCCAAATATTTTTCTTCTCTTGCAATCCATCATAGAGAACAATGTTCCAATGTTTCTAATATAAGACAAATAAGCTTCAAAGTTTTTATGAAAAACGCTTTCATGATCAATTTTTGATATTCAGAGTGCTTTTATAATGTAGCATGAGCCTTTTAAATGGATGTCTTTTAGGTTTCATGCAAATCACTAACGACAGTGTCTTGAGCATTGATACTCACTAAATGGACGACAAAGATTTATTTAAGGTTTACGAAGGAACTCAATAAACAGACTTTTTTTCCTTCGGTTTTAACTTCAGTTTCTAAAAGAACCGAGTTAATATATGATTTCTACTGCCAAAAAATGGTGAATGGAAAAAAATTGAAGTAACATATATTTTTTCCTTTATCAATTTTTTTCATTCACCAATTTCTTTTTATGTTTTAATATGATTAAGAATAAATTTCTCAATGGGTTCAACCAAATAAGTAAATATATACACTAGTAGAAAAAATACTTTATAGTAGAGGTTGTTAAGTCAGTTCACCTGCCACCTGACTTAAGAAGTGATGTGGTGGCAATTTCGTAAATATTTAGAACATTGTTAAGTCAGTTACATTTAGAACTGACTTTAAAAAAAATAAAGAAAAAAAATATAATTCCTATTAAATTTCTTAAGTCGGTTGTGTTCATTAACTGACTTAATAAACATATTTATTAAGTCAGGTATTGCCCACCTGATCTAAGAAGTTTTATTCAAACCCTTATTCTTTTTCACAATAAACCGTACATTTCACGAACCCTTTCATGCCCAAAACCTAGAACAACCTTCATTACCCTATTTCTCTCCTTCTTTCTCCAAAACCTTCACCGTTATCACCATCTTCGAATAACATCACCGGCGACACCCTTTCCTTTTCTCTATTTCCTTTCATCTCCTCTACCCTAAAAGCTCCACCTTCCCTCCACCGTGACAACAACCCACGTCGCCTCTCTTCACTTTCTTCCTTTTCAACCACTATCCTTCACTTTTGATGAGATTAAATATGCTGTAGACATGCCACAGGAAATGAAAAGTCAAGGAGTTTTCGAGGATCGTCTCGAACTTTTGAAAGGTATTACTGGTGCATTTAGGCCTGGAGTACTAACAGCTTTAATGGGAGTAAGTGGTGCCGGAAAGACTACTCTAATGGATGTTTTAGCCGGAAGGAAAACCGGTGGATATATTGAGGGAAAGATCACAATATCTGGCTATCCAAAGAATCAAAAAACGTTTGCTCGCATATCAGGATATTGCGAACAATTTGATATCCACTCACCTATTGTTAGCCATGGAGCGTTCCCGAGGTACTGCGTCCATTGTATGAATCATCAACGATGTTGGCTCAGAAGACAACAATGGTGGTATGGTATTTTGTACTTCATTATTGACAGTGATTTTGTTTGAACTTAAAACACTTGAATCTGCTTTTCACATAAGCCAGCTTTCACATCCACTCCTTAAAGCTTCAGAGTCTGCAAGTATTGTTTTCATATCTTCCACAGTGTATAAATTGAACAGAACTAGTAACTTTCCTTATCTCAACTTTGGTCTTACTTCTAACTTTGAGCTTACTTCTAACTTTATCCATATAGGAGCCTCTAAATTTGAGCCTCTAACTTTGAGCTTACTTCTAACTTTGGTAATTATCCATATAGGAGCCTCTAAATTTGAGCAACCTGTAGCGTGAATAATACCGCACCGTTACAATTGATTTTTCTTTCTTTAGAAGTTTTATTGTTTCAGTTTCAGTTTGTTGATTTGGCACTAATGTAAAACCGTATGGATAATGATACTAGAACCCATCTATAGAGTGTTATCCAGACCCTTACAGAGGTATTTTTGGCTCTGATGGAGAGAAGTATGCAAGAGATGTCCAAGATATCATTAACTTTGGAACTTTTGGAAATGTTGTTGCATTCATGTCTGAATCTATACAGGTATATATCTAAGTGAAGCATATATGAGGTTGTAACTGTTGCAGATACTGCCAAATCCTTAATATTTAGATAATAGACCTCAAAATTGCCTAATAATACTAGTAGTATAAACTGAGGTATCATGTAGTAAATCTGTATGGTATGACTTCAATCCAAAATGAACTGGTAATGTAATGCTCTTGTTGTTTATGGTAGGGAGTGGGGGGCATTGTTGAATTGGCACCTGGTTACTTGTCTGCTGCCTATGATAGTGTTAAAAAAGCTGGAGGTCTTTGTATTGCTGACGAGGTTCAAGCTGGATTTGGTCGCACTGGTAGCCATTTCTGGGGATTTGAAGCCCATGGTGTTCAACCTGATATAGTAACAATGGCAAATGTAATTCATCTATCTGTTAAAGTTGAATTGAATGAGACAACCTTACTTAATTTAGCAAACAGAACAGCCTAATTGTCTGCGCCAACAAAATATTTTCCTTGTCTGGTCATGAGAGTGATGTATAGTTTATACGCCATAATTGATACTTATATCCAAGGTTTTCTTTTATCTTAAAAAAATTATGCGACCATGATTTAATCTGCAACATTGATGATTTTGGTATCTCTGCAATCACAATTGTGGCTTTATTTGACAGCGGTTCTCTAAAATATCAAGAATTGCAATACATTAGTGATAGTGACTAAAATTTAGGACCGTGCATATATCCATGTCTGCACACACAATACGTATGCTTTGTCAAGTATCTATGATAATCGTTGTTGGTTTGTTTTCTTGATTTTTTGTTTGGCAGGGTATTGGAAATCGCATTCCTCTCGGTGCTGTTGTAACTACGTAGTTCAGGGTACAAGTAATAGATCAAGTTTAGGGTCAACCATCTCTAATTCTGAAAGCTGTGTTTAATTTGGTGGCACCGATGCTAGTGATTTGACAGGTTGGACTATTACTGTTTGCTAATTTCATTGAAATTTGTTTCTTATAACTGATCATGGCAGCATTGTCTGATTTGTTTGGTTAATTTATGTGCTTCTCAATCAGTAGTCTGGGATACTGCGGTGCCGTCAAAAAAGAGAACATGTGCTGGTCATCTGAAGCATTCTTCTGTCGAGAAGCTCACAAAAGAATTGTGTAATATTCTTCACGAACAACAACAACAATCTTGTTTTTCAGCTTCTTCTGAAGAGGAACTTCTTTATGAAAATGAAGCGCCAATGGTCTCAGTTGAGATAGGACATGGAAGCATACTCATTAGGCATCCTAGATGTTCTTGGAAATCATGATTCACCATTGGGCTTAATAAATTCAAATGTGAGTTGCATGTTAATTCCCCTTCTCTTTTTATAGTTTGTTCAGCATAATTTAGTAACAATACTGACTCAACAGTGGTGGCATAAATAATACGATCATGTTTTTGGGTCTTGTAATCTTGTGTCAGCTTTTGCAAATACATTCATGATTAGGATTTAAACTAGTGTAATTTTTTACACATGAATTCCATTCATGTAGATATTCGAGATGTATTAAGAACTAACACAACAAAGAGACGTTATGGTTTGATTTAATTGGATTCACGTGTCTTACATCATCGGTGCATACCAGTTAATCTCTTGCAATTATATATCGGTCGGTGAAGCTTTGTGTCGTATCGATAGAATTGTCAAATGCTAAATGCAATATCTGTTATGTTTGGTTAGGATGTGGTGAACGATGAGGAGTTTTCAAGAAACTTGACAGATGAAGAGCAACAGCAATTACTGAAGTATCTCCCTGTGATTGATGCTGCAAAACTTTCTGATAGGTTAGAATCTGCTAGTGTCACTTTGGTTTGTTTTTTTTATGTTATAGTCCTTGAATATAAATTTCAATTCTGTCTTTCTAGAATAGGGAATCAAAGTTATTGAACGGCAAGAAGTGGAGCATCTGGTTTTCTGCTCCCTCTTTCTGGCGGAGCAGACAGTTCCGCTGTTACTGCGATTGTTGGGTGTATGTGCCAGCTGGTTGTGAAAGGTAAATTCAAATTTTCTATTTCTTATCAACTTGTGACAGTACTTCAATACTATAGTTTGGATACCATTAACTAGTGATTCATATTTGACTTCAGAAATTGCAAATGGGAATGAACAAGTTAAAGCTGATGCAATACGAATTGGAAATTATAAGGATGGGCATTAGCAATATATGTGTAAACTTGTCTGTTATTTGTCATGCAGATTTTGAATCAGTGGTCCTCGTGAAGATGCTACTCGAATTGGTTATGATGCAGAAAGTGAATGGGAAGGAAGTTCAAATACAAATTACTGGATTCAGGGAAAAAAACACTGGTAAGTTCATGAAAGAACTCTGGACACTTCTTCTCAGCGCACAGAAAAATGCCAGTGGTGTTCCTCAGCAATTCTTGGATGCTAAAGAAGAATAACTCCTGAAAAAGAAGGTTCTTTTGAGTCTTCATTTACCATTCATTGGGTATAACAATACCTTTTATCCTTAAGTTTATTTGAGGATGTCTGAATAAATTTGCTTCCTGTGAATGGATTAGGCTGAAAATGATAGAATATCAACTGAAATTCAGAGGAAGAGAGATAAGGAAAGCAAAGAGATCATGGAGGAGAGGCTGAAGAAACTGGTAATACTATTTGTTCGTTGCTGGATTAGATTTTATAGGGATGAGATTTTGGTTTTAACTTCCGTTTGTGCTTTCATTGCGTTCAACTAGCTTCTGCAATTATTTGGGTTCATGTCCTTTACCTCAAACTACTGTAGGACGGAGGATTAGATGCAAAGGAAAATGATACTGTTTCAGATCCAACTTTGAAGCTCAGGGACTTGGAGAACTATGTTCAGGATGGGAAAGAAACTGACAAGAGGAATGGTGTTAGAGTAAGGAACAGGTAAAGTAGGTCAATTCCTTATTTTTAATCATTATTGTGTCGATGCTTGTCTCCTTTGCATTTTCTATTTAGTTTCACAGTGGGTTCCAATATCAATATATATGCTAAACAAAGTTTTCATTTTCTTAAAGTGGGTGGACTTGTGTTATGCTTTTGTGAAGTTAGACATGGTGGAAATGGCTAGGCATCATTCTAGCAGTGGATCAAGAATCCTAACAGTACATGCATAACTAAAAATGTTAGCTGCATCTTACTTTGGCCATCTGGTAGGTATTATATCAACTTAACTAACAACAAATGGTTTATAGAACCTTCCCAAGACCCCGTATGAAATCCTTCAAGTGCAGAGTGCTCCTAACTTTCTTTGACAACCATAGAATTACCTAAGCATCAGGAAAATTACCTGAAATTCGTGAATTGCCTGCATTATGAAGTCATTTGGATTCTTTGTTATTTCTTCATAATTGATGTTTTGAGCGTTCTATTAGATGTGGGAATAACCCCTGTTCAGTTTTCAAGTGATGCCATAAGCAGTAATTTCCAATTTTCTTTTAGCTTAATCTCTATTATTGTTTTGTTGTTGGGGTTTGGTGTTTGGGCAGAGAGTATCTTGGTCAACTTGGGCTCTGCACCTAGAACTTATTTAGTTCTGGAGTACTAATTTGCTTTTACTCTCTCTTCTGTGGTTTCTAGGTCCTCACATTCACCTGTAATTTCCAACTCGCCTTATCGGTACCACCATTTAATATCATACTATCTAATATATTTTCCATCTTTTATATTCGATTGAAATGCTATACCTGTGATATTTGATATCTTTGACAGAGGCTACCTTCAAGGGCAAACAGTAAATCATTTTCAAATTCCCGAAGTTATTCAAGGTATCACTTGAAAACTGTTTCCTTTGGCTTGATTTGTTCATGTGGCTTTGGTCATTAATTAGTAATTTGATGGATATTAGATGTTCAATTTGGCCAACTAATGGGATTTTATTTTATTCTCCCCTCGCCCCTTTTAGCATTTATTAATGAGTAATATATTGCATATTGGATTTGTATTTGGATTTTTCATTTTGAATTAATGGGTCTATTTTGTTTACATGTCAAGAAGTATATCCAGATCACCGAAGGCCCGCGGAAGTTCAGTTTCTTCTGAAAGGATACAACGTTTTTCACGACGCCAATTTAATCTTTTGTAGTTTGAAATATTGTAGGGAGATTTTCATGCTGCTATGAACTTTGCAGCAGTAATGGAGGCACCAGTTGTTTTCATATGTCGTAACAACTGATGGGCCATCAGTACACCTGTCGAAGAACAATTTCGAAGTACTCTATACAAATTCTTCCTACTTAAGTTGTTTTTTTCAAACAAGCTCTATATCATTCTCAAGTCTATGTGATTAATTTTGGTGTTTGGTTAGGTGATGGTAATATACTTGGTTGTAATTTATACTTGTGTTAATATACTTGGTTCTATGTAATTTTGTGATAATGAAAAGAAGAGTTAATTTTCTGATAATTTTGGGTGTAATTTGTTGATTGAGTTGGATAGTCTGATTTGGGGATAAATTGTTAAATGGGAAAAGTACATTTGATTTGTGTGATTATCAAAAAAAAAAAAAACTTCTTAGGTCGGTTAATTATACCCGACTTAAGAAGTAAGTTCTTAGGTCGGGTATAAATGGTTTCTGCAGGCTAGACTTATTAAGTCGGGTTCTGCCTAACCGACCTAAGAAGTTGTTTCTTAAGTCAGGTCCACAACCGACTTAAGAAGTCAAAACTTCTTATGTCGGTAATTCTTAGGTCGGGCTCGGACCCGACTTAAAAAGTCTTTTTTAACCGACTTAAGAAGCCTTTTTTCCACTAGTGATATTATGTTATACGAATGCAACTTATCTAGAGGGGGTGAATAGATCCTAAGTAAAAAAATTACCTTACAAAAACTGTTTTGAAAAAAGTTGTTGCTAACAGAAGTGACTAGAATCGATTCGTTTAAACCGAATCACTATCAAAAAGCTTGGATATGCATATATGAAAACCAATCGATGATATTGATAAGTAAATCAATCAATATTCTTTAATCATAATCCCTTGAAATCTACTCAACAAGTAAATTTATTTCCAATGATAACAAACACAAAAACTTAATTGAGACAAATTGTCAAACACCTTATGTGCAATCAATTTCGTTTAGAATTATGTATAGTTTTATTTATTTGCAAATCCAACCACAATCAAATAGATTGTAATAAACTCAACAAAACCTTTTTCAAACGTTATCGAAAGAATTAACTAAGCATATTGATCATACAATTAACGAATTCAATAATTTGCAAATGAAAAATAAAAGAGTTAGATAGATAGATAGATAGATAGATAGATAGATAGATAGAGTACACAATAACTTATTTAGGCAGTTCCTAATCGGCCTCACTATGGGTACGTCTGCCCTCAATTCAAACTCGAATTGAGATGGTTAAATTAAACTTACTTTGCAAATTTAGTTTACAATGTTTGATGTTCATTCTAAGACTTTCTCTTTTCTTAATATGAGCTTGATAAAGTCCCACAACAATGTCAATTTGACTCACCGTCTCACGTTACTCCTTTGCAAGAACCTCCGTTCTTCAAAGCCTTCACTCGATCAAGTCCAAATTGCGAATTATTGTAACCCATGATTTACCAATTTGATTTACCGTCTCACATTACTCCTTTGCAAGAACCCTCTGTCCTTCAAAGCCTTCATTTAATCGAATCCAAATATGCGTAATCTGGTCCAAAACCTTCAAATCTCTAATTGATAATGAAGGAAAATGCCATATTGATTTTCTTATTTGAAACCCCCAAAGATTCTCAACCCAATTTATAATTCAACAACCTAAGTTGGACGCTATCTACTTGATTCTAGATGGAACTCAAACAATGAATGATTATGTGTACTTTGTTTGTGTTTATAAATAGAACAAAGGTTGAAGATAATGAGAACTGTGTGCGCGTGTGTGTGTGTGTTTGTGTGTGTGTGTGTGTGTGTGTGTGTGTGTGTGTATATATATATATATATATATATATATATATATATATATATATATATATATATATATATATATATATATATATATATATATATATATATATATATATATATATATATATATATATATATATATATATATATATATATATATATATATATATATATATATATATATATATATATATATATATATATATATATATATATATATATAAGAAAAAGGAATAAAAACAATGCAAACTTTTAAGATTTTTAATGTACGTGTCGACCTATTTGATGCATGAGGGACCTTCAAAGGTCATGAGCTAACCTGTAAAGATCATGTGCCAACCTATGCAGTCATCACATCAAACAGAGGCTAAAAGCTTTAAAAATGGGGTACATGAGTCGTACTGAAAATCATATGCGTCGATCTATAAAGAAAAGTTTTCTTCTATCTATCGACTCATAAAGGTAGCACATCAAACAAAAGTTACAGGCTTTAAAAATTGACTACATGTGTTGACTCATAGCATGTATGTGTCGACACAGAAAGTTGTTTTAAAAAAAGAAACTATATTTAATGATGACACATTTTCTAAATCATTTCCAAATGAATGAACCTTTTCTAGATGATTTCCAAAATATTTTTATGCTTCCTAATACTAAGATGTACATTAAGACTAAGAGGATACCATCTAATGTACATAAACGATAAAGTATACTAGTTTTGACATCTAGCAAAATACATATAATGGAAAGTAGCTCTTACATACTCCCCCTTTTTGATGATGACAAAATTGTTAAGACAAGTTTGGTTCATACCATGTATCCTCTAAGATTTTGATGATAGAAAATAATTTGAAGAACAATTAGGATTTCTAATTAGATGGTTCATGTGTATAAAACTCAATTTACTTGATGAATCATGTTCTGTCATAATAACAAGCTATGGTTCAGTTCTGATAAGGTTTTTGTGAGGGAGTCTGACCATAAAGTTATCTTTTTAATATTTCAGAATCATAAGCATGCTAACCCTGCCTTTGAAGCTAATGGATGTCAACTCAAGCTATGAAATCACAAGACTTAAGAGTAGTTGACATTATCTCCAGAAGATTGTGTTGTACTTGTTTCATAGAAGAGTTCTCTAGAAAAAGACCTTGTTCAGAGGGTAATTCTTTGGCTACAAGTTCCAACTCCTGCTTTATTGGAAAATAAGATGTGCAAAAAGATTTGATTTGAATATAGTCGTTAGGTTGCTCCAACGACTCTATTATTTCAGCTATAAAAGGAGTAGAAAATTTGAAGATCAACTAAGATAATAACACTGCAACTACAACTGAAATATACGCGCACTTCACACTATTTGTATCAGCTCAAAAGAAGCTAATCTTTTAAGAGTTCTTATTCTTGTATAGCTTAACAATATTTTGTATTAAAGTGTATTGTATTATATTTGAACACCTCTGATTATTAATTAAGTGTAGTTGTAAGTTATTCCTTATCTAAACAGTCAGTTAAGATAAAGTCTCTTTTTGTGGGATTGAGCATTGAAGTCTTGGATTCATGGAATCTGAGCAAGAAAGTCTTGGAATGCAGGTCTAAGAAAGGAAGTCTTGTATCCAAGGGTATAAGCAAGGAAGTCTTAAATCCGATGGGTTTAAAAAAGGAAGTCTTAGGATCTAAGGATCTAAGTAAGAAGTCTTGATCAGACGCTGATTGAGTAAGGAAGACTTAGGCTGCAGGTCTGAGCAGGAAAAGTATTATACTTGAGGGTATAAGCAGTTGTAATTTGTTTGATTGTAGTGAAAATCTCTTGTGCTGCAAGGGAACTGGATTACTCTTACTTGGAGAGGAACTGGGATAAATTTTGTGTGTTCTTTGCCTATTTATTTACTTCAGCTATTTTATCTACTGCACTTGTTAATCAGATTCTGAACTTCTGTTTAGATTATGAACTCTGGTTCATAAGTAAAAAGGATTTGGAATGCACAATTCAACCCCCTTCTTATGTATTTTCTCACCTTGAAAGACTTGAGACGATGTGTTTCATGTTTTCATGAAGGCTCCCCTTGATTGTATGCATCCCAAATTCATCTTGCAAACGCTTCTCCCCTTTTAACAACAACAAAAGGAGACAAAGCCATCCATGAAAAGTATCTTATATCACACATAAAACACACATAGGAGTTTGCAAAGATAATATCATCAATAAAACAACACTCACATTGAATGATGTAAATATTGAAAATGCCTAAGCATAAATAAAAGCACTTAAAGCAACAATATAATATGGTTGCCACAAATTATGCCAAATAACATAAACAATAAACTTGAAAGATGAAGGATATAATGCAATAAAAAACTCTTCATTTGCTTCAAAAGTGACACGTTTTCGTGACATATACTCTTGGTGCTTCTGAATGTTGCACACACATATGCTCTAGCAAGGCGATTTTATAGATTTATCACCACTCAAACCAAAAATAAGGATGCCATCATAGCAATGACACAAACACCAATTTTGTTGGAATTATAATATGTTTAAACATATTTCATGCCGAAATAGATAAACAACACCATCACATATACCATGTAAGAGCTAGTAATAGAGAAAATGCTCATACACAAACACCATATTTCAAGTATGGAAAGAGAATAACATGAGGTCACTATAAGCATACAAATTGAAAGACATCAATGAGGATTTTTGGAAGTGAACAATCATGACATATTTCATACATCAAGTATATCAATCATTTGGAACATATATAACATGCAAAAGTAAAAGGCTTACTTAAAAAAACGGAACAATAATTTCGTGCTTAGGAATTGATGAGGGATGCACTTGTATGTAATTGAACCTCCAAGGAAAGTTAGATCAAGAGAATATAAAGTGCATGCAACAAAATCATATTTAGGCAAGATTTGAGATATTAAGTATCCCTAGTTCCCTTCGAATGTTGAAAAACGGTTTAGTTGCAAGAGATTTTGTAAAAATATTTGCAAGTTGATTTTTGTTATCAACATGCTGAAATACAACATCCCCTTTTTCAACATAGGAAGTGGTGACGTATCTCAATATGTTTAGTGCAAGAATGTAACACCATATTTTTGGTTAGATTGATACCACTAGTGTTGTCGCACATAATAGGAATATGTTGTAGTTTAATGTTAAAATTAAGTAGTTGTTGTTTCAGCCACAATATTTGAGCACAACAACTATCGGTTGTGAAGTTTTCTTCCCCGGGAGTAGAAAAAGCAACAGAAACATGTTTCTTGCTATGCCAACTTACTAAGGAGTTTGAAAACATGTGGCAAGTTCCACTTGTACTTTTTCTATCTAATTTGCAATTGGAAAAATTGGAATTGGTATAACCAACCAGATTACAACCTCTTCCCTTGGAATACCAAAGCCCATACTTATATGTACCATGAAGGTATCTAAGGATGCACTTTACCTCTTATAAATGTGATTCCTTAGGAGCCGATTGATAACGAGCGCACATACACACACTAAACATAATGTCTGACCTAGATGCAATAAGATATAGAAGAGAACCAATCATACCTCTATACTTCATCACATTAACATCCTTAACATTATCATCTTTTTCCAAGTTTCTATTTGTAGGCATTGGAGTGTCAATTGATTTTTTATCTTCCAGTCGCAACTGCGAAAAACACCTGGCGGAAAAACAGAAGAGTCGCCATCGAACATTATTTATCCCCATGGGGGAAAGAAAACGATTGAAGAAAACCTCAAATAAGGGAGAAGACATTGTCAACACAACCAAATCTGGGGTTCGAAAGTCGATTGCGCGAGAGGAAGGTATTAGCACCCCCTTCATTTTTGGTAGACCGATTACTGAATCTTTTAAAGTCACTTTTTTTAGTAATTTAATATTGAAATGAGCTAGGCATATATTCCATAACCAAGAGTCTTCACTTATGGTCACAAGACACTTAGTTCCGGTCATGGATATGTCATCTAGATTAAGCATATACGTGTTGTTAACCCTCAAGCCATCAAACATACAATCTTTCTTTTCACTGTGTTCAAATATGCAACAAGTTTTTGTAAACGTTACTTTAAATCCATTGTCACATGATTGACTTATGCTGAGAAGATTGTGTTTATGACCTTCAACTAACATAACATCGAAGATAGTAGTAGATAAGGGATTACATTGACTATGTTTTCCAAGTATTTCTCCCTTGTTGTCTCCATAATAAACAAAACCCTTCTTATTTGGCACAAAGTCAATGAATAGAGAGATGTCACCCGTCATATGTCTTGAGCATCCACTATCGAGAAAGCACATCTTCTCCGTAGAGCCAAGACATTCAACCTATAGAATCAAACAAGGGTAATAGGTACCCAATTTTCATTGGGTCATTGAGAGTGAGTGAAACCAAGGTTGCATTTGGGAAACCATTAAAAAACACCTCTAGAAACAAAGAGTCTCATAAACTTGCATTTTTTAATAGTGTGACCTTTTTTGCAACAATAGTGACAAGATAAGTTATGATGGGATGTACTTTTGGTATTTGAATCCTTTTGAACATATTTATACTTTTTATATGAGGGTTTAAAGACTGCTTAAACTTTGATGGATAAATATCAAATATAACATTTGGTTGTAATGCCTTGTATAATTGAACTTTGAGAGTATTTATCTCTTTTTTCCAAATGTGACAAGTTTCATAACCAAACCATAAAGGTTCTCCATCTTCATTCTTATATTTTTTAATATCTACCATAGATTGCTTAAAATCATCCTTATTATTTTCGGTTTCTAAAACTTTAGCTTTTAAATGTGCAAGAATTCTTTTGTTTGAATCTAACTTTTGTAATTGAGAATAAGACAATTGATTAAAAGATTCAAGCTTAGAATGACTTACATTCTTATTCTTCTTTTTGTTGGCCATGAATCAAAGTTTAGCTGATTTAATACTTGAACTCGAGCTTTCATCACTTGAAGAATCATTTTCACTTTCCTAAGTAACATAAGCTCTTCTAGACTTGCTATATTTTTTGTGATGACTTTTCTCTCTGTCTTTCTTGATCAATGGACACTCCGCCCTATAATGACCTTCCTTTTCACATTCTTAACATGAAACTCTATGTTTACCCTTCTTATTCTCGTCTTCCTTTGAGGACTTCAATATCATTCTGAATTTGATTAGGTTCTTGTCGGAGTGTTTGACTTCATTTTTCCTTATGTATCTATTGTACCTTTTGATGAACAACCCCATCTCTTCATCATCAAAATTCTCATTATCACTTGTTTCACAATAGATTTTCTCATTGGTTGAGGACTTTGAACTTGAAGCCTTTAAAGTAATAGACTTATTTTCTTCCTCCTTATATTTACCTTTCTCCTTCTTCATCTTCTTCTCATGATTTTTCTCATGTTTTTCCATGCAAGCGAGTTCTTGCTCGTGTTCTTTTAGGTTTCTAAATAAAGTTGTGAGATCAAGTATTTTAAGAATATTCACTTCTTTGATCACGGTGACCTTGGGTTTCCATTCCCTATTAAGACATCTCAAAAGTTTATTCGTATAATTATCATTGGAAATAAGATTACCTAGAGCCTTTAAGCGATTTATAAGATGTATGAACCTCTTTTGCATGTCGGAAATGGTTTCACCATGCTTCATGCGAAATAGTTAAAACTCTTGATTTAAGGTATTAATCCTAGCTTATTTGATCTCATTAGTTCCCTCATGAGAAACTTATAATGCGTTCCACATAACTTTGGCGGTTTCACAAAGAGAGACACGATAATATTCATCAACACCAAATGCGAATATGAGAATATTTTGTGCCTTCCAATCATGTGACCACAATCTCCTATAATTATCATTCCATTGTGCTTTTATTTTTGGTATGACGACATCTTCAATATTGGTCACTGTAATTTGATTAGGATCATTGATGATGGCGTTCCATACACCCATATCAACCGAGTTGATATAGATACGCATACAATCTTTCCAATAGCCATAATTTTCACTAGTAAAGATGGGCGCTCTATTGTTCGCCCCTTTAGGTTCAGTAGCCATTTTCTAATAAGTGAATATTGAAGCACAAAATTAATTAGAACTCGTGATACTACTTGTTATACAAAGGCGACTTATCTAGATGGGGGTTAATAGACCCCAAGTTAAAAAATTTATTTTACAAAAACTGTTTTCAAAAAGTTGCGGCTAGCAGAAGTGACTTGGATCCTTTCGTCAAAACCAAACCTCTATCAAAAAGCTTAGATATGTGTATACGAAAACCAATTGATGATAATGATAAGCAAATCAATCAATATGATTTAATCACAATCCCTTGAAAGCTACTTACAAGTAAAGTTATTTTCAATTATAACAAACACAAAATATTAATTGAGACAAGTTGTCAAACACCTTATGTGCAATAAATTTCGTTTAGAATTGTGTATGGTTTTGTTGATTTGAAAATCCAGCCATAATCAAATAGATTGTGATCAACTAACAAAACCTTTTTCAAAGGTTATCAAAAGATTTAACAACGTATTGATTACACAAATAAAGAATACAACAATTCGCAAATGAAAAATAAAAGATATATATATATATATATATATATATATATATATATATATATATATATATATATATATATATATATATATATATATATATATATATATATATATATATATATATATATATATATATATATATATATATATATATATATATATATATAGATAGATAGAGATAGAGAGAGAGAGAGAGAAAGAGTACACAAGGATTTGTTAAGGCATTTCCTCAATCGGTTTCACTATGGGTGCGTCTTCCCTCAATTTGAACCCGAGTTGAGATGGTGTAAATTAACCTTACTTTACAAATATAGTTTACAAGAGATATGTAGCAATGAAACCCTACAAACCCTATGTTTGATGTTGATTATAACACTTTCTCTTCCCTTAATTTGAGCTTGATCAAGTCACCCAACGATGTCAATTTAATTCACCGTTTCATGCTACTCCTTTGTAAGAACCCTCGTTCTTCAAAGTCTTCACTTGATCGAATCCAAATTGAGAATTATTGTAACCCAAGATTTACCAATTTGATTCACCATCTCATGCTACTCCTTTTCAAGAACCCTCATTTATTCAAAGCCTACACTCGATCGAATCCAAATATCTGTAATCTTGTCCAAAACATACAAATCCCTAATTGATCGTGAAGGAAAAACCCACCTTGGTTTTCTAATTTGAAATCCCCAAAGATTCTCAACCCAATTTACAATTCAACAACCTAAATTGGATGTTATCAACTTGATTCTATATGGCATCCACACAATCAATGATTATGTGTACTTTGTGTGTGTGTGTGTGTGTATGCATAAAACAAAGGTTGAAGATGGTGAGAACTCATTGTATATTGTTGGTTTGCTTTATGATTTAAAAAAATCATTGATAAGAAATGATGCATGTGTATATATATATATATATATATATATATATATATATATATATATATATATATATATATATATATATATATATATATATATATATATATATATATATATATATATATATATATATATATATATATATATATATATATATATATATATATGAGTGTGAGTGTGTGTGCGCGCACGCGCGTGTGTGTGTGTGTGTGTGTGTGTGTGTTTGTGTGTGTGTATGTGTGCAAGTATAAATAGTAAAGGAAAACCCCACCTTAATTTTCTTATTTGAAACCCCCAAAGATTCTCAACCGAATTTACAATTCAACAAACTAAATTGTATGTTATCAACTTGATTCTATATGGTACCCAAACAATGAATGATTATGTGTACTTTGTTTTGTGTGTATGCATAGAACAAAGGTTGAAGATGGTGAGAACTCATTGTATATTATTGGTTTGCTTTATGATTTTCACAAATTTATTGAAAAGAAATTATGCATGTATACAATATATATATATATATATGTGTGTGTGTGTGTGTGTGTGTGTGTGTGTGTGTGTGTGTGTGTGTGTGTGTGTGTGTGTGTGTGTGTGTGTGTGTGTGTGTGTGTGTGTGTGTGTGTGTGTGTGTGTGTGTGTGTGTGCGCGCGCGTGTGTGTTTGTTCAAGTATAAATCTAAAGGAATGAAAAAGGAATAAAAAACAATGCAAAATTTCAAGATTTTTAATGTATGTGTCGACCTAAGTAAGTCATATGTCAACCTATTTGGTGCATGAGCCGACCTGTAAAGGTCATGTGCCAACCAATGCAGTCAGCACATCAAACAAAGGCTATAGACTTAAAAAATGGGATACATGAGTCGACCTAAAAATCGTATGTGTCGACCTGTAGAATTTTTTTCTTATATGTGCCGACTCATAAAGGAAGCACATCAAACATAAGCTGTAGGCTGTAAAAATGGACACATGTGTCGACTCATAACATGTATGTGTCGACACATAGAGTTGTTTCTCACAAAAAGAAACCTCTTTTTAATGCACGACACCTTTTCTAAATCATTTCCAAATGCATGAACCTTTTCTAGATTATTTCCAAAATGTTTTTATGCTTTTTAGTGCTAAGATGCACAATAAGACTTAGAGGATACCGTCCAATATACATAAACGCTAAAGTATCCTAGTTTAATTTGACATCATACAAAATACATCTAACGAAAAGTTGCACTCACATATTATAGAAAGTTTTCTTCAATTAACAACATTGGAAATTCATTCTATTAAACATTGACGCGAATAACAACAATAATATTACGTGAGATAGATTGCAAGAACATAAAATGATTTGTTAAAGGTTGGTTACAAGATCTTTTTGTGTTTGTTTCCATGAATTAGGGTTTTGCACCAAGAGAATCAAGAGGATCTTCACTTGATAAGTCAATGTCTTGGATTTTTCATCAACATACCAAGTGTTCATACACTCAAGAGGCCTCTCTCCATCAAGAACCAAGTGAAAATTGGTCTTGTTACAAGATCTTTGAAGCTCAATTTCATCTGGCCCTCAAAAAAGGGTTTTACCAAGAAAAATCAACTGTGCCTTTGACTTTTGATCAAAACATGATCCCAAGCCTTAGGACATGACTCCAGACAATCAAATACATCTTTGGACTCCATCCATGATGTTTGAAAAGTTCAAGAAGCAAGATCATTGAAGATCCCACAGTTGAATTCATCTGATACACAAGCTTTATATAACAAAGTCAACCCTTTGACTTTTGGGATTTTTGGTCAAATTTGAATTCCTCTAGCCAAATTCCATCAAATAATGTTTTATCAATGAGTTTGAGCATGAAAAATCAAGAACTGGAAGGTTTCTTGCAAAAGGGGCAAAGTTAAGAAACTTGAATTTTTTCCAAGAGTAGGAAAAAATCCTAATTTTGTGTCAACTTTGGAGAGTCATAACTTTCAATCTAGACATATATTTTTTGTGTCCCAAAGATCAAAATGAAGCCCTTGCAACATAATACAATAGCCTACCAGTTTGTACTTTTTCTCCCCAAAACTAACAACTTCCATAAGTATTTTTTCTTTCTATTCTGTCTCCAGCATAGTCAACATCACAATAGCCTACCAGTTTGTACTCAGATGATTTTCTATAGAATAACACAAGGTTAGAAGTACCTTTTAGATGCTTAAAGATTCTCTTAACAAATGTTAAGTGAGTTTCTCTAGGAACTGATTGGAAACGAGCACATAGGCATACGCTGAAGATGATGTCTGGTCTAAAAGCAGTCAGATAAAGGAGAGGTCCAATCATACTGCTGAATAGCTTCTATTCTACCTTACCACTTACCTCTTCTTTCTCCATAATACATGTAGGATGCATTCGAGTTTTTGCTGGCTTACATTATGACATGTTGAACTTTTTCAGAAGTTCCTTAGTATATTTGCTTTGATGAATATATGTTCCTTCAGTTTGTTGATCAATTATAATTCTTAGAAAGAACTTCAGTTCTCCCATAAAGCTCATTGCAAATTCAGCCTTGAAATTCTGGTATCAGATATCAGATGTCGAAGGCGATGTTACGACATTAATATATGTACAATCAACAATAAGAACAAGGACAAAAAAATAATAAATGTAACAAGACACAAGCAATTGTTAACCCAGTTCGGTGAAAACACACCTACGTCTAGGGGCTACCAAGCCAGGAATGAAATCCACTAAGTAGAATTAGTTTAAAGATATACAGTAGACTCTCTCTAGTTTACCATCTTCTCAACTAATCTATACCCTTGAAATTTCTATCCAGGACACTCCTAGATAAGATACACCTCTCACTCCCCCTCAATCAGAGCAGTGATAACAACAAAAATAATAAGACTTTAGAAGACACTCTTCAAAGACACAATCTTGATCTTGCTTAAAAGCTTCAATCAAGTGCAAAGCACTCTTACCTACAAGCTTTGAGTGAACAACTTACAATACAAAACTTAGTCCAATTCACACATTAAAGTAATGAGTGAATGGCTCACAAACTAACACAAAACACACGAAATCTAGAACACTAATCCTTATGCAGTTGCACAATATAAGACCTAGCTTCTATGAACTGGAAACTAAGGTTGAGAATGCTTTAAATAGCAACACTTGGACGGGCTTGGGCTGTGGTCAAAATATCATCTGATCTTGAAGAAATCAATCTAAATAATCAGTATCAATGAAACAAATTTGATTTGATCTAGTCAGCTCCAATCAAATCACTCTTCAGATCTTTAAGATTTTCTTCAAAAAATAGCTCTACTAGAATCCATAACTCTTCCACGATATATGCAACAAAACGCTTTTTAATTAAGAACTAAATCCATAAAGGACAGATCATAGTAGCTCAAAGAGTTGCACACAAGTAATAGATAAACAAACACATTCTCACAGAATGTTTTGTTCACACAAGTCAGGACATCATGCTTGATAACATGAACAAAATCCTGCAACAACAAACATAGCAACCCGCAGAATCTTAAAACCATATGTCAAGACATCCTGTAGGACATCTTGTGATTTCACCAAGTTTTACCAAAATGCCTACCGACCAGGAACTAACAAACTCCCCCTTTGGCAAATTTTGGCTAAAACCAATAACAGATCATAAGTGCTCCTAAAATAGAGAGCACAGCAAAGCAGGAAAAAAACTTCAAACAGGAGTAAAAACAAACTCCCCCTCAACACAAAAACCAGCAACTTTTCAAGCCAAAACGCACATCAATCAGCCCAAATACTCTTCAATAGTCAGTAACCCGTAAATTAAAAATTCACTTAACAACCCAAACAAAAACAACAACATCCTGCAAGATCAGCAGAGTAACAGAGCAGCAACAACTTCAGAACAACAACAACTTCTACCAGCTTCACACCTACGAAACATAGCTTTACACACACCAAACTTCTCCCCATTTTTAGCCATAAATTAGGAACAAGCTAAGTGAAAGTAACATAGATCATATTACCAGAACCAAGATAAGTTAAGGGTACAAAGACCCAATAATAGTACAAGTCATTAGCACCTTAAGTGCAATAAAAAGTACATTCTGCAGCAGCAAACAAATTAAAGAAGCCAAAAAAAAAACAAAGAGCAAATCAAACAAGATTAATCTTCATCCTCAAAACTAGTAATTTTAGTTGTATCAGCATCAGTAGACACATAATTAACACCATCATCAGTCTCCTCCTCAGACACTTCCTCGCCTCCATCTTCTTGAGCATCATCATCATGCATTATATTATCTTCATTTTCCAAACATTGAATCAAAGCCTCCAATTTAATATTCCTATCAGTGGTCAACTTTATCATATCACCTAACTCCCTGCATGTTTCCTTCAACCCATAAATAATCCTAGCCCTTGATGTAGAAGCCTTCTCAGCAGTAGTCAAGACAATGTCTGGGACATGTCTTCCAGCAAACAACTTGTAATGAAGGGACATAACAGATTCCCTCTTGCATGCCACATCATTTGTAGTAAGAATTCCAGGGTGTTGGTTAAGGATGATATCACAAATAAGAGATGGAAATGCAATAAGAAGTTTCACAACACTAGTGGTTGCATGTTTTACAGTTTGATCAAAAATATATTGTCCAAAGTTAAAATCAATCTTAGTACCCACATCATAAATAAATCTACCCAATCCAACAACAATGGTTGAGGTATGATTAGTGGGCACCCAGTTAGCAACACCAATCCTATGAAGGATGCAATACTTGAAACTATGTTGCCCAGCAAAGAGCTTACCTCTAGATGGCCAGGCATTGAGTTGGTTTGCAGTAATGATCCTGCACACTTGGTTGTCAGAAGCCTTCATTTCACCTTCACCTTCATCAGTCCTTCCCAAGAATCTGTTAATCACCATTGAATAAAATTCAACACACCTCCCTCTAACAAAAACCTTCATAAAATCGTTGCTTTTCCTATCAGTAATTGTAGCAGGAATAATCACAATAAATTCCTTCACCAGCCCATCATAGTATTTAGAGAAACTAGTAACCGTTTTGATTAAACCAGCATCAGTAATCAATTGCATGACCTCCTTGATATCCAATGAGTCTTTTCCTAATTCCCTTTCCAGAGCAATCCTTCGTTGATATACAAATTTCCACTTTGACACGCTGTCAATAGATTGGAATGATACATTATCAAGAGAGGCAGTAGGCACAGACCTTGTAGTCTTCTTGGCAATATATCTCTTTGCAGGGGTGATGTCCGGGACATCCTCCTCAACATCATCATCTGAGTCAGTAATTTCCAACCTAACTTTTATCTTCTTGGAAGCAGGAGTAACCTTACTCCAAGCTTTTGGAGGTCCAACAAGGGTCTTCTTCTTCTGACTTTTGGAAGGGGATTCCTCAAGCACAGTCTTTCCTTTTCTAGTCTTCAATCTTTTAGCAATACCCGGGGCAACATTCTTGATCAGCTCATCATCATAAGGGACATCCTCATTATCCACCACATTTTCAGAGATGTTTACCTTCTCCTTGTTTGGAGTAGAACAATTTGTTGTGTCTTCCATACCATCATTCTGATTAGCAACGTCATCTTCTCTAACATCCTGGAGCATAGAGCTAGCAAGCTTGTGCAAGTTCTCAGTATTAGGGTTCTCATCAGATGACGGTTTATCAGCATCTTTACCTAGGTCAGCAGCAGAACTAGGAGTGGGATCTATGCGAGATAAGGGAGTGGAAATCCCAGGTACATTGTGTCCACCATAGAGAACCTTAATTACAAGATCCCTAATGGATCTATCAACATGGGCACTACCTTCTTTGTTCTTCATCCTAGTGATATAATCAGTAGAGGTTTCAGAGAATTTACCTTTGGAAGTCTGTTGAGATTCATTTGCATGAGTTGAAGTGGTCTTGGGAGCTTCATTATCGTTTCTAGGAACCATGGAGAGAGGAGTAACGTCAAGGAATTCTTCAAAAGAAATGTTCATGGGACAAGCCTTGGGTTTAGATTCATACTTTGAAGCTTTTAAAGAGGTTGCAGCATGTTTGGGAGACATTTTGAGTTTTGTGAGAGAAGAAAAGTAGGTTGTAATGGGAGAACCACACAGAGAGTGGGAGGCAAGCAGAAACTTAGTGGGGGTATGGGAGTTGAAAGGGAAGTTGGAGGGAAAATTTTGATTGGGGTAGCGTGTGTTAGTATCCTTGAGCGTGCTATGCAATAAAGAGTGATGTTGGGACATCTCTATTTTAGGAAAAAAACACCTTTTATGAGTAATAATCCCTCTCAGCAATAATTGCTATAAATCTTCATAAATACAAATTCCTAATTTTTCTCTCAAAATTTCAAACTAATTGGCATAAAAAGCTTTAGTAAAAATATCCGCCAGCTGTTTTTCTGTTGTAAGATGCTCTAGGGTAATGATTTTATTTTCAACAAGCTCCCTTATAAAATGATGGCGAGTGTCAATGTGCTTTGTTCTGCTGTGTTGAAAGGGGTTCTTGGAGATGTTTATAGCACTTAGATTGTCACAGTATAATATCATGAGATCTTGTGTGACACTATACTCTGTAAGCATTTACTTCATCCACACAAGTTAAGAGCAGCTACTCCCAACAGCTATATATTCAGCTTCTGCAGTAGATAGAGATACATAGTTTTGTTTCTTGCTAAACCACGATATGAGGTTGTTTCCCAAAAAGAAGCAGCTTCATGATGTGCTCTTTCTGTCATCAACACTTCCATCCCAATCAGCATCACAGTATCCAGATAGCACACAACCAGATCCATGAGTGTAGAACATCCCATATTCACTTGTCCCATTGATATATTTCAAAATTCTCTTGACTTGATTAATATGACTTATCTTGGGTTCAGCTTGATATCTGACATAAACACCCATAACAAATGCAATGTCAGGCCTGCTTGCTGTAAGATATAACAAGCTCCCTATCATGCTTCTGTAGAGACTTTGATCGACATTGACTCCTTTTTCATCTTTTGACAACTTTAGATGAGTAGGAGCATGTGTTCTTTTGTGGCTGGCATTTTCCATTCCAAACTTTTTAACTATATTCTTAGCATACTTACTTCGAGATAGGAATATAGATTCTTCCATCTGTTTGACTTGCAATCCAAGAAAATAAGTTAATTCCCCAATAAGGCTCATTTCAAATTCAGACAGCATTTGCTGCACAAAATGTTGAACCATCTCATCTGACATCCCACCAAAGACAATATCATCAACATATATTTGAGAAATCATGAGTTTTCCCTTTTCTTCCTTGATAAACAAAGTTTTATCTATGCCACATTTTCTGTATCCATTGTCAATAAGAAACTCTATTAATGTTTCATACCATGCTCTAGGAGCTTGCTTCAGACCATACAAGGCTTTCTTCAACTTAAACACATGATTAAGAAAAGTTGGATCAACAAAACCCTTAGGTTGTTCCACATAAACTTCTTCATTTAGGTAACCATTTAAAAAGACACTTTTAACATCCTTTTGAAGCATCTTGATTTTCAGAATGCAGGCAACTCCCAGAAGAAGTTTGGTAGATTCAAGGCGAGCTACAGGAGCAAAATTTTCATCAAAATCAACCCCTTCAATCTGAGTGTATCCTTGAGCAACAAGTCTAGCTTTGTTTCTCTAGACCACTCCTTTTTCATCAGACTTATTCTTGTAAACCCATTTAGTTCCAATTACATTTTTTCCTTCAAGCCTTGGCGCAAGATCCCAAACTTCATTTCTCTTGAATTCCCCCAACTCCTCTTGCACGGCATTTATCCAGAATTCATCAGTTAAAGCTTCCTTGATGTTTTTAGGCTCAATCTTGGACACAAAACAAGAACTTGAAATAACTTCTCTGGATCTAGTAGTTACCCCTTTATTTGGGTCACCTATGATAAGATCCATAGGATGGTCTTTCTGAATTCTGGTAGATGGTCCTTTGTTAACTGGTTCAGATTCAGTGATGGTAGGATTAGGATAATTGTTTATGTTTTTAGACTCAACTGAGATATCAAAGGATGTTCCAACATCTTCTGGGACATCAATCTCCTTATGCACATCATCTATAACAACATTGATAGAATCCATCACGGTCTTAATTCTGGAGTTAAACACTCTATAGGCTCTGCTGTTGGTAGAGTAGGCCAAGAATATACCTTCATCACTCTTAGGGTCCATCTTTTTTCTATGATCATGATCTGTAAGTATGTAACATTTGCTTCCAAACACATGGAAGTAATTAACAGTAGGCTTTCTTCCTTTCCATATTTCATACAATGTGGCCATTGTTCTTGTTCTCAATGTTACTCTATTATGTACATAACATGCAGTGTTCATGGCTTTAGCACATAAATGGTAAGGCAGCTTCTTAGCATGGATCATTTCTCTAGCATATTCTTGGATAGTTCTATTCTTTCTTTCTACAACTCCATTTTGCTGAGGAGTAATGGGAGAGGATAATTCCTGGCTAATTCCCTCAGAAGAACAAAATTCAGCAAACTTTTAATTTTCAAATTCCTTCCCATGATCACTTCTGATTCTGACAACCTTGCTTTCCTTTTCTCTTTGAATCTTTTGATAAAGGTCTTGAAACACATCGAACACTTTAGATTTTTCTCTTATAAAATTCACACAGGTGTATCTTGAAAAGTCATCCACCACCACATAAGCATACCTTTTTCCACCAAGATTATCCACCTGCATAGGTCCCATTAAGTCCATGTGAAGAAGTTCCAATACTTTAGAAGTAGTGAGATGTTGGATCTTCTGGTATGACATCCTTGTCTACTTTCCTATTTTGCATTCACCATAAATTTTTCCTTCTTCAATCTTTAGCTTAGGAATTCCTCTTACAGCTTCCATAGATATGATTTTTTCATACCTTTTAGATGCAGATGACCATGTTTTTGGTGCCATAATTTCACTTCATTTCTTTGGCAAGAGCACATTTGGAGTCCTGAGAGGCCCATAGGTAGAAATTGTCCTTAGATCTAACTCCCTTCATGATCAAGTTTAGTTGACATTGAGACCTTGATCACACATTTGACTAATGCTAATTAAGTTGGCAGTTAATCCTTTAACTAACAGAACATTGTCAAGATCAGGAGTTCCTGAGCAATTTAATATTCCAACTCCCTTAATTTCACCTTTGGCTCCATCTCTAAAAGTTATATAGCTGGTAGAGTGAGGTTTGATGTTAACTAATAGATTTTTAATCCCTGTCATATGTCTTGAGCACCCACTATCAAAGTACCAATCTTCCTTAGTAGAGACTTTTAGGGACATATGAGCTATTAAGCAAGTAGTAGTAGTTTTAGGAACCCATTGCTTTGTAGTTGGAGCTTTGGGAACCCATTACTTCTTAGAGGAATGAATATTATGATCAGGTCTTGCTTGAGGCATAAATTTAGGATATCCATGCAATATGAAACAAAAGGGCTTTATATGACCAAAGCGGCCATAGTAGTGGCATCTCTATCTCTGGAATCTTCTTGGTTGGCTAGGTTGATTTTTGTCGCGATGTTGAGAAATTGGATGGAACATCTTTTGCTTAGATCCATATGGCTTATGGTGTGAGGTAGGATTATTGTCTGCAGGTGGTTTCTTTTCTTCATCAAATCCTAACCCTGTCTTGTCTTCTATCCTTCTTCCAGATTAAAGAATCTTATCCAGGGTTTTGGTACCACTGTTCATCATTCTAACAGACTTCCCCATTTGATCAAGTTGGGAAGTCAACTGAGCAACTTCATTATTCAACTTAGTGATAGTTTTAAGATGTTCAGAAACTTCATCATTCAACTCCTTGATAGTTTTAAGGTGTTCCTCTTTTTCATCCTTCAATTTGATGATGAGTTTCTTATGCTTTTCACCTTGATGGCATACCTCTTCGCTTCTAAGGCACAACTCTTTGTAGGAGGATGCAAGTTCTTCAAATGTTAATTCATCTTCACTGGAGTCTTCATCAGAATAGTATCTTCCAGTCAAAGCAGTTACATGTTTGGCAGACTCTTGTTCAAGATCACTGTCAGAATCCTCATCAGTCCAAGAAACAACAAGACTTTCCTTTTGTTTCTTGAGATAGGTTGGGCATTCAGCTCTAATGTGACCAAAACCTTCACATCCATGGCACTGTATCCCTTTGCTATTTGTGGGTTTTTCGTCAGTCCTGGTTCTTCTACTAGCATCATTGGACCTACTGGTGTCATGAGAGATGTTCTTGACATTAGGTCTTGACTTCATATCCATTATTTTCATCACTTTGTTGAACTGTATTCCAAGAAGCACTATTGCATTTGATAAAATTTCATTTGTATCCTCATCTGATTCATCCTCTCCATTTTCAGTATTTGACATAAAGGCTATGCTCTTTTTCTTATCAGCTTTGTCACTTATTCCCACTTCAAAGGTTAAAAGAGACCCAATGAGTTCATCAACTCTCATCTTAGTTCCGGTCATGGATATGTCATCTATATTAAGCATATAGGTGTTGTTAACCCTCAAGCCATCAAACATACAATCTTTCTTTTCAATGTGTTCAAATATGCAACAAGTTTTTGTAAAAGTTACTTTAAATCCATTGTCACATAATTGACTAATGCTAAGAAGATTGTGTTTATGACCTTCAACTAACATAACATCGAAGATAGTAGTAGATAAGGGATTACATATACTACCTTTTCCAAGTATTTCTCCCTTGTTGTTGTCTCCACAAAGTCAATGAATAGAGAGATGTCACCTGTCATATGTCTTGAGCATCCACTATCGGGAAAGCACATCTTCTCCGTAGAGCCAAGACATTCAACCTATAGAATCAAACAAGGGTAATAGGTACCCAATTTTCATTGGGTCATTGATAGTGAGTGAAATCAAGATTGCATTTGGGCAACCACTAAAAAAATACCCTCTAGAAACAAAGAGTCTCATAAACTTGCATTTTTCAATAGTGTGACCTTTTTTGCAACAATAGTGACAAGATAAGTTGTGATGGGATGTACTTTTGGTATTTGAATCCTTTTGAACATATTTATACTCTTTATATGAGGGTTTAAAGACTGCTTAAACTTTGATGGATAAATATCAAATATAACCTTTGGTTGTAATGCCTTGTACAATTGATCTTTGAGAGTATTTATCTCTTTTTTCCAAATGTGACAAGTTTCATAACCAAACCATAAAGGTTCTCCATCTTCATTCTTATATTTTTTAATATCTACCATAGATTGCTTAAAATCATCCTTATTATTTTTGGTTTCTAAAACTTTAGCTTTTAAATGTGCAAGAATTCTTTTGTTTGAATCTAACTTTTTAAAAGCGTCTACAACTTCTCGATGTAGATTTTCAAAATCCTTTTGTAATTGAGAATAAGACAATTGATTAAAATATTCAAGCTTAGAATGACTTACATTCTTATTCTTCTTTTTGTTGGCCATGAATTAAAGTTTAGCTAATTCGATACTTGAACTCGAGCTTTCATCACTTGAAGAATCATTTTCACTTTCCTAAGTAACATAAGCTCTTCTAGACTTGCTATATTTTTTGTGATGACTTTTCTCTCTGTCTTTCTTGATTAATGGACACTCTGCCCTATAATGACCTTCTTTTTCACATTCTTAACATGAAACTCTATGTTTACCCTTCTTATTCTCATCTTCCTTTGAGGACTTCAATATCATTCTGAATTTGATTAGGTTCTTGTCGGAGTGTTTGACTTCATTTTTCCTTATGTACCTATTGTACCTTTGGATGAACAACCCCATCTCTTCATCATCCAAATTCTCATTATCACTTGTTTCACAATAGATTTTCTCATTGGTTGAGGAATTTGAACTTAAAGCCTTTAAAGTAATAGACTTATTTTCTTCCTCCTTATATTTACCTTTCTCCTTCTTCATCTTCTTCTCATGATTTTCCTCACGTTTTTCCAAGCAAGCGAGTTCTTGCTCGTGTTCTTTTAGGTTTCCAAATAAAGTTGTGAGATCAAGTATTTTAAGAATATTCACTTCTTTGATCACGGTGACCTTGGATTTCCATTCCCTATTAAGACATCTCAAAAGTTTATTAGTATAATTATAATTGAAATAGGATTACCTAGAGCCTTCAAGCGATTTATAAGATGTATGAACCTCTTTTGCATGTCGGAAATGGTTTCACCATGCTTCATGCGAAATAGTTCAAACTCTTGATTTAAGGCATTGATCCTGGCTTATTTGATCTCATTAGTTCCCTCATGAGAAACTTATAATGTGTTCCATATAACTTTGGCGGTTTCACAAAGAGAGACACAATAATATTCATCAACACCAAATGCGAATATGAGAATATTTTGTGCCTTCCAATCATGTGACCACAATCTCCTATAATCATCATTCCATTGTGCTTTCACTTTTGGTATGAAGACATCTTCAATAATGCTCACTGTAATTTGATTAGGATTATTGATGATGGCGTTCCATACACCCATATCAACCGAGTTGATATAGATACGCATACAATCTTTCCAATAGCCATAATTTTCACCGGTAAAGATGGGTGCTCTATTGTTCTCCCCTTTAGGTTCAGTATCCATTTTCCAATAAGTGAATATTAAAGCACATAATTAATCAGAACTCGTTATACTACTTGTTATACAAAGGCGACTTATCTAGATGGGGGTTAATAGACCCCAAGTTAAAAAAATTATTTTACAAAAACTGTTTTCAAAAAGTTGCGGCTAGGAGAAGTGACTCGGATCCTTTCGTCAAAACCAAACCTCTATCAAAAAGCTCGGATATGTGTATACGAAAACCAATTGATGATAATGATAAGTAAATCAATCAATATGATTTAATCACAATCCCTTGAAAGCTACTTACAAGTAAAGCTATTTTCAATTATAACAAACACAAAATCTTAATTGAGACAAGTTGTCAAACACCTTATGTGCAATAAATATCATTTAAAATTGTGTATGGTTTTGTTGATTTGAAAATCCAGCCATAATCAAATAGATTGTGATCAACTAAAAAAACCTTTTTCAAAGGTTATCAAAATATTTAACAACGTATTGATTATACAAATAAAGAATACAACAATTTGCAAATGAAAAATAAAAGATATAGATAGATAGATAGATAGATAAATAGAGAGAGATAAATAGATAAATAGAGAGAGAGAGAGAGAGAGAGAGAGAGAGGGGGGGGGGATAGAGAGTACACAAGGATTTGTTAAGGCATTTCCTCAATCGGCTTCACTATGGGTAAGTCTTCCCTAAATTTGAACTCAAGTTGAGATGGTGTAAATTAACCTTACTTTGCAAATGTAGTTTACAAGAGATATGTAGAAATGAAACCCTACAAACCATATGTTTGATGTTGATTATAACACTTTCTCTTCCCTTAATTTGAGCTTGATCAAGTCACTCAACAATGTCAATTTAATTCACCGTTTCATGCTACTCCTTTGTAAGAACCCTCGTTCTTCAAAGTATTCACTCGATCTAATCCAAATTGAGAATTATTGTAACCCAAGATTTACCAATTTGATTCACCATCTCATGCTACTCCTTTTCAAGAACCCTCAGTTATTCAAAGCCTTCACTCGATCGAATCCAAATATCTGTAATCTTGTCCAAAACATTCAAATCCCTAATTGATCGTGAAGGAAAAACCCACCTTGGTTTTCTAATTTGAAACCCCCAAAGATTCTCAACCCAATTTACAATTCAACAAGCTAAATTGGATGTTATCAACTTGATTCTAGATGGCACCCACACAATCAATGATTATCTGTACTTTGTGTGTGCGTATGTATAGAACAAAGGTTGAAGATGGTGAGAACTCATTGTATATTATTGGTTTGCTTTATGATTTTCACAAATTTATTGAAAAGAAATTATGCATGTATATATATATATATATATATATATATATATATATATATATATATATATATATATATATATATATATATATATATATATATATATATATATATATATATATATATATATATATATATATATATATATATATATATATATATATATATATATATATATATATATATATATATATATATATATAGACACACACACACACACACACACACACACACACACACACACACACATATATATATATATATATATATATATATATATATATATATATATATATATATATATATATATATATATATATATATATATATATATATATATATATATATATATATATATATATATATATATATATATGTCCGTGTGTGTTTGTGCAAGTATAAATCAAAAGGAATGAAAAAGGAATAGAAAACAATGCAAAATTTCAAGATTTTTAATGTATGTGTGGATCTACGTAAGTCATATGTCAACCTATTTGATGCATGAGCCGACCTGTAAAGGTCATGTGCCAACCAATGCAGTCAGCACATCAAACAAAGGCTATAGACTTAAAAAATGGGATACATAAGCCGATCTAAAAATCGTATGTGTCGACCTGTAGAATTTTTTTCTTATATGTGCCGACTCATAAAGGCAGCACATCAAACATAAGCTATAGGCTTTAAAAATGGACATATGTGTCGACTTATAGCATGTATGTGTCGACACATATAGTTGTTTTTCACAAAAAATACCTCTTTTTAATGCACGACACCTTTTCTAAATCATTTCCAAATGCATGAACCTTTTCTAGATTATTTCCAAAATGTTTTTATGCTTCTTAGTGCTAAGATGCACAATAAAACTTAGAGGATACCGTCCAATATACATAAACGCTAAAGTATCCTAGTTTTGACATCATACAAAATACATCTAACGAAAAGTTGCACTCACATATTATAGAAAGTTTTCTTTAATTAACAACATTGGAAATTTATTCTATTAAACATTGACGCGAACAACAACAATAATATTACGTGAGATAGATTGCAAGAACATAAAATGATTTGTTAAAGGTTGGTGTAAGAAGAACAAAAACACAGAACCAATAAAATTTTCTGTCTGCAATCCATCAGATATAAGGATGTTTAAAAGTATGGAGCGGCTGAACTTGTGAGTTAGTTTAGGGTAAATCTTGTGAAGGAATCCTTTTATAGTAAAATTTGTGTAACCCTTCGATTATTTAAGAAATCGATGGAATGATGTCGTGCCCCAAACTTTGCCCAACCTTCATATCCTTTCTAGGGCCATTTGATTTCAAATTAATGAGATAACATAATTGGTAGAAGAGGATGTATAAGGAGTTATAAGGGAAGGGAAAGGTTCTGAGTTCAAGTCCCACCTTTCACATCTTTAGTGTTTTTCTCCTTTTTTTTCTAAACTTTTTTCATCTTTCTTTTTAGAATTATATTATTATTATTATGATTATTTTATAAGCATTATTATATTACTAACATATTTTTTTCCTAACTGTCATATCCCAAATTTTGACCCTAGAAGTCATCATTGTTCTAGGAGCATATCACATTGCATTGCTAACTCTAATGTTGTTCAAGTTGCTTTTGTGTTTGTTTCCATGAATTAGGGTTTTGCACCAAGAGAATCAAGAGGATCTTCACTTGATAAGTCAATGCCTTGGATTGTTCATCAACATACCAAGTATGCATACACTCAAGAGGCCTCTCTCCATCAAGAACCAAGTGAAAATTGGTCTTGTTACAAGATCTTTGAAGCTCAATTTCATCTGGCCCCCCAAAAAAGGGTTTTACCAGGAAAAATCAACTGTGCCTTTGACTTTTGATCAAAACATGATCCCAAGCCTTAGGACATGACTCCAGACACTCAAATACATCTTTGGACTCCATCCATGATGTTCGAAAAGTTCAAGAAGCAAGATCATTAAAGATCCCACAGTTGAATTCATTTGATACACAAGCTTTATCTAACAAAGTCAACCCTTTCATTTTTGGGATTTTTGGTCAAATTTGAATTCCTCTAGCCAAATTCCATCAAATAATGTTTAATCAATGAGTTTGAGCATGAAAAATCAAGAACTGGAAGGTTTCTTGCAAAAGGGGCAAAGTTAAGAAACTTGAATTTTTTCCAAGAGTGGGAAAAAATCCTAATTTTGTGTCAACTTTGGAGAGTCATAACTTTCAATCTAGACATCTATTTTTTTTGTCCCAAAGATTAAATTGAATCCCTTACAACATACTGCAACTTTGTCAATGAGGGTTAATCTCCAAAAAGTGCTTAGATTTTGAGTTATGGAGCCATCATGTTGTGAAAAATCTTTCTACACTTAGAAAATTTTCAAAGGCAATTTTTGTTCATCAAAAGTACCAATCTTTGGAGCCAATTTTCACCATGATCCCTTAGAATTCAAAAAGTTCACCAAACATTAAAGTTGTATAGCATGTTTGAGAATTTTCAAAAAGTATAAGAACTTCTCCATAGCATTTTAGAGCTAGGAGTTTCAAAGAAAGAAAGATGACCTTCCACACTTGAGCTTTAGGTCATTTTTTATGGCAAGGGTTGAAGCAAATTCACACCAAATCAATTCAAACCTACATGATCTTGCTTTGCAGGCCTTGTTTCTTTTAAATATACCTTTAATCAAAAGTTTGTACTAGTTTTTGAGGCACTACACAAAGGTTTGAGCATTAATTCAAATATTCATTCCATTTATGGAGGTTTTGGCCATAAAGATCACAATACCACTCTTGAAAAGTGACTTTAATCACAAAGATGGTTTTACTTGAGACCCTAACTTGTTTCTTCTACAGAAGCAAGATCTAAAAGATTCCAACCACTCAAGATATCCTTGTACCTTGCATTGGGACCATAAGAAGCATCAAACCATCAAATTGAATTCCAACCAAACCATGAAACCATCAAGTTACAATTATGGATAACTTGATCCTCATCCTTGCCCTATAAATAGAGGCTTGATTCTTGTTTCGAAACAACAGGAAAAAAAACCTCTAAGCATCTCAAATCCCTCCCATATTAGAATTGGTATTCAAGTCCCTGCTTGAAGCCGATAATAATCATTTTGTAAAACACCATCCAAATTTTTTTTATAGTCACAAAACCTCTAATCCAATCATTCACAAAAACCACAAAACACCTCATAAGGGTGTCCAAACCACCACATTCATCAAAAACCTTAGAAATAAAAAAGTCAACTCTCACACCAAGTTTTGTTAACTTTCTGCACTTTCCAAGCCATGTCCTTTTCCTGATCCTTTTTTATCACTTTGATAATTTAAAATCAATCTACCAACATATCTTGAGATGTCCCAAACATTGGTTTATGATTGTTACCTCTTTTCCTTGAAGATCAAGTTTCCACTTTCCATCCTTGCAAGAAGATTTGAGTACAAGACTTGAAGCTATTTCTGTGCAAGCTAGTCATTCCAACATCATCAAGGAGGCTCATAAGTACTATTTGGATCATTGTGCTACTTCTGTAACACCTTTTGAAAGGTTTTGGATTCTGCTCAAGAGGTGAGTACCTTCCATTTTTGAACTCAATGGTAGAGTCATTATTCTGATTACCTTTGAACCATGAACATGTTTGGTATGTTATATGTGTTGTGCTTGAATCATTTTTGATGCTATTAATGACTGTGTGAGGATGTGCCTTAGAACTTGCAAAAATGTGTCCTTTTAGGTCTTGCCGTCGTGTTTTAGAATGGACATATTATTAGACAAAACCACCACCACCAATGCATTCCTCATAAAACAATTAGTCAATAAGGTCTTTACACTTTCAAATTTAATCAAATATTGAGTGAGATATGATGCCTCTTGTATTTGGTTGAAACTTGGTTTGTTGGGAAAGACATGACCATGGTGCCCTTTCTGGTATGGCTTTAGGACACAATTAGGTATTTATTTTAATGGGGAGAGGTGATACAATGGATGTATCAACATCCTAGTGGTTAAACCTGTGTGCCTTTCTAACCTTGCACCATTAGAATTGGGGTTTGAATACCCCTCGCCCCGGTTCTTTTAAATTTTTCTGGATTTCAAGTGAATATCATATATATTATCATGCCTTCCCGATGCTTTCACAATGTGTGCATAGTTGAGATGGCTAGTGTTTTGGGTTGTATGCTGACCAGTGTGGGTTCAACACTCATGGGGACCATTCCCCATTTTTTTTAACACTTAATTTATTTATTTTGTTCACAAATTCAAATGATCATAACTTCTTCATTTTTATGGATTTTTGAGCCATTATTTTTGATAATTTCTCATATTGTTTTTTAATTTCTATTTGTGAAATTAAATTTCCAAAAATAATTATTTGTGATGCATTTGTGAGTGCTTAAAGTGTGTGATGTTTTTAGGGTTTCTTAATCCTTATCTTAATTATTTTGAATGATTCATTGATTTCCTCTGTACATGCTGCCTCGTATGAGCCATATACATCTTGTATAAACTTTGTATGACATTGTGAACTTGTACATTATGTTTTTACTTGAGCTTGATGCCTTTTTTAGGCATGTTTTCATGTTAAAAGTGTATGTTGAAATTTGTCCATGCCATGAACTTTTTCTTGACTATTTTACCTTAACATGTAACGTTCCTTCCATGTTTACATGACTTTGATATGCACATTTGTCTTTGTGTTAATTATGCCGTGTTTATGTGTTCTTAAAAACTTGATTCTTTCCTTGAATGTGCCTTTTAATACATGCTTGTATATTTAAACCTTTGTGGTGTTTCTTACTTGTTTAAGACCATGTTTGAACTTTAACATGTATGTTTGGTTGTTACCAACTTGTCTTAACATGTTCCACTTGTATCCATGCTTAAATGTTTAAGTAATATATTAAATCATTCACATGATGTTTGAACTTTAAACTTGTCATCTCTAAATGTATGCTCACATGTCATCCATTGTATGTTTGCCCCTTCATCCTCATGTTATGGTTATAAACATGTGTCTTTGTTCAAGTATACCTTGGTTGTTACCTTTAAAGGTGAGAAAAACACAAGAAATAAGGGGGGGGGGGGGGGGGGAGAGTTCAATTGGGTTTTTAAAAAACAAAAGCTTTTTACTCACTCAATTAAAACCATCGCTAATAAATAACAAAGAGAAATACACTTTGATTTTTATACTGGTTCACTTGAAAATCTCAAAGTTAATCCAGTCCATCCGCCAAGGTGATTTCGCCTTATACCCAAGGAATTAATCCACTATAATCAACTGATTACAACTGCACTAGCAACCGCTGGTGACTAACAAACCACAAAGACACACAATTTATGTCTTCTCAAGGATTCTGACCTAACTGGTCCCTTAGAGAAATACAAATAACAGTTTGATTACAATTGCACTAGCAACCGCTGGTGACTAACAAACTACAAAGACACATAGTCTAGGTCTTCTCAAGGATTCTGACCTAACGGGTCCCTTAAGAAAATATAAACAACAGTTGGATTACAAACTTGTGTTTACAAAGATTGCTTTTACACAAGCAGGTATAAACAAATTAAAAGCACAATACACTTAAAGAAAATTATGTACAAATTTAGACAACAGTCTTGTAAAAATTTCTTCGTTATTTTGCTTGCTTACTTGCATGATGAAATTCTTCAAGTCTTCAAGTCTTTATATATCCAGCAAAAAATATCCCTTGAAAGGTAGATATGGTATTCTTCATGAATGAGCTGGCGACTTGAGTAACAGTTTGATACGGAGGGGACAAGAATAGTACTATCTCAATTTCCTTATTCCACGAAATTTGCTTAGTGGAAGGAATATCGGTTTGTACCATGTACTATATTTCCCACGTGTAAACTCGTTCTTATCTTCTATTCTTCAGTGGCTTTCAGATAAATCGTTGTTTGAAGCATGAGTTAGAAGATTTGATTTTGCTTGAGTTCAGAAACTTCAATCATCAATCAGAAGCTTGATCACGTCAATATCTAATTTGAGATTCTTCAGAGTTTTTAGAACCTTCAGCGTTTAATCTGCGGAAGCTTGAGCAATCTTCAGAAGTGAATTGATCAGAGTCACACGTCAGAAGCAAGAGCCAAGAGAACGTTGCAGCAGCAACATACAGTTGTCTTAGAAGCTTTTCATCCGTGAGTTTGAGCGGAAGCGACTTAGATCAATATATTCATAAACTTGTAACGTTCCATGTTCAAGAGTCAGAACCAAAGTTGTTTTCTAAAGATACACAATAATAAACTGTTAGGGTACCAAAATTGTTCTCACATAAATACTGAATTGTTATCATCAAAACTTAGAGATACAGCTGCAGAACCAAATCTTGTTCTAACAATCTCCCCCTTTTTGATGATGACAAAACACTATATATTGATGGAAAATTTTTGTCGGGTAATCACCAAAACATATATCAGAAATAAGCACAAAGCTCCCCCTGAGATGAGCAACTCTAAAAAGATGCTCAGAATGAAGGAACACTTCCCTGATTAACCTTTTTGTTGGAGTAGATGAACCTTCTGTTCAAAAGAACTGGTTTATCTTTCAGAAGTTTCTTGAACTTGCCCTTACTATTGTTAAGCGTTTTAATAAAGATTTAACACATAGCAACACATATCAACTTCTGATGAGTTTTACTTCTGATCAGTTGGATAAACTTGAATAATCTTTGAAGTATTTTCTCACTCAAGATGATTCAGAACTTTAAGAAGCTAGCATATCTTCAGAGTTTGGGCTTCATATGCTTTGTTCTAATTTTTCAGATGTTTATGATATATAATACGTTTTTCCTGAAAGAAAACAACTAACATAATATCCTTCTAAACAAGAGTTAGTGCAAAAATTTGAAATGTTTGGGTTTAATTCAATAGAAATTAGGTATATCAAAATCAATACTTTCTCCTCCTTTTTGTTAGCAATCAATAAGAAAATATGCAATAACATGCAATCAGAGGCAACAAAAAGATAATACGTGGGTCTAAAGATTCTGAGACTTAATGTATCATAAGCCACATCAATCATATCCAACCGAAAAGAAGTTCATTTAAGATTAATGATGTTCAACAGAGTTACAAGGACATGATCAAACAAAAGACAGATAATACACACAAACAAGATGGTTAACAAAACACATAAATTGAGAGAACATATTCTGATACACCAGCAAGGACACCCGCCCAGCAAGCATAAAAAAATCATTCACCTTATTAACTCTTTCACATCTTTCTTCAATCATAGCATTGTCTGGTCCAAGCCTTTTGGCTAATCCAATGATTTCAGCCTTGAAGAACAACTTAGACAAAAATTCTTCCATAAGGAATGAAAGACTTATGTTGAATTCTGGAAACTTCAACAGAATATTTCAGATGATTGAAGATGGTTTGAGGCAGGTTGACCTGGACGTTGTACATCAGAAAGTAGATAAAAAGTCTGTTATAATGAGACATAACATCTTTGGCCACTCGAGGACAAAAGTTGGTTAACAGGAGTTGAAACCACACTTTAGCAGTGGGAAAGAGCCCTTCAGGATTGTTGATTCATATCTGGGAAGAGAATCATCATGAATGACAATGAGTTTCTCAACAGAGGTGTAGTTTAGATGAAAACTTCTACGGTGACTCCAGTTTGGACACAGTTGACGACTTCAACAATGGAGGTAGATATTATGATGAAAGGAACTCCATAAACAAAAGACCAGATAGTGTTGTCATCTTCTCCAACCCTTTCATATTTCTAAAACTCCTTCACAAGGTTAGGATAGATGGGTCCGTGCAAGATTTCATAGTAACCAGACCATCCTTGAATTTGTATGCTTCTAGTTATGTTCAAACCCGAGTCTCTGAGTCTAGGAAAGTTAGGCCTTTTCTCAGTGATTAATTCTAAGACTTCTTCATTTCTATAAAAGGTTTTGAGAGACATAGTTACAAAAATAAGATAAGGAAGATTTGAGAGACTGAGGAAGAGAAATGAGGAAGAACTTGAAACGAAATTTCATCATTTCTCAAACAAGTGACGTAGGACATAAGGAGAGTAAGAGACAAAGATATCAAACAATGGGAAAGGAGTGTAGCTGCCTCTTATTAAAGAGAATATCCAAAAGGTCACAGAATGAGTATACGTTATTCAAGTCTTGACATTAGTCAATAAATACGAATATATGTATACTTACAGGTGGCAAAAGAAATCTGACATGAAATAAAGATTGAGAAGATAAATACTTAGTCTCAAGAAATATTTAACTCACATAAGTCTGATGAATGCACAATTATAGGGGGGAGGCGTAAGGATTTAACATATTCTCAAGAAATTTATGAAACCCAATGCGTCAAATCATGATTACACATGTTCATCAAATGGGACAGTTGTCACCACTAGTGTTCACACGTTCTAAGATAAAAAGATAACAATTAATATTGTAACTATTCACAATCCAGAAGACAAATCAAAGGATTTCCTTCTGAAAAGAAAAGTTCTAATTCATGAACCTCTCTCACTACAGAAAACTCATTTTCAGATCCACACATGTAATTTAAAAATCAAATAAACAAATAAACAAGTAAGTTCATCATAATCTTATTTCAGAAATTATGGTAACTTGACACATTGAAATTTCATAAACTCATTATGGACACGGTTTTATAAATAAACTTTTCCAAAATGAATACAAATCTATCTTCAGCAAGGGATTTTATGAAAATATCAGCCCACTGGTGGTCTGTATCTACAAATTTTTAATGAAAAATGCCCTTCTGAACATAGTCACTTAAAAAGTGATGTTTTATTTCAATATGTATAGCCCTAGAATGCAAAATAGGATTCTTGGATAGACAAATAGCAGAAGTATTATCATAGAAGATAGGAATGTAACTCTCAGAAATCTGATACTCTTCTAACTAACTTTTCATCCAAAGAATTTGTGTGCTACATTCGGAAGCTGCAATATATTCAGCTTCAATAGTTGATAAAGTAATTGTGGACTTTCTTTTGCTGGAACATGAGATCAGATTGCCTCCCAGAAACTGACAACTTCCATAAGTACTTTTTCTTTCTATTCTGTCTCCAGCATAGTCAACATCACAATAGTCTACCAGTTTGTACTCAGATGATTTTCTATAGAATAGCCCAAGGTTAGAAGTACCATTTAGATGCTTAAAGATTCTTTTAACAAATGTTAAGTGAGTTTCTCTAGGATCTGATTGGAAACAAGAACATAGGCATTCGCTGAAGATGATGTATGGTCTAGAAGCAGTCAGATAAAGGAGAGCTCTAATCGTACTGTTGAATAGCTTCTATTCTACCTTACCACTTACCTCTTCTTTCTCCAGAATACATGTAGAATGCATTGGAGTTTTTGTTGGCTTACATTATGACATGTTGAACTTCTTTAGAAGTTCCTTGGTATATTTGCTTTGATAAATATATGTTCCTTCAGTTCGTTGATCAATTTGAATTCATAGAAAGAACTTTAGTTCTCCCATAAAGCTCATTGCAAATTCAGCCTTGAAATTCTGGTATCAGATATCAGATGTCGAAGGCGATGTTACGACATTAATATCTATACAATCATCAATAAGCACAAGGATAAACAAATCATAAATGTAACATGACACAAGCAATTATTAACCCAATTTGGTGAAAACACACCTACGTCTGAGGGCTACCAAGCCAGGAAGGAAATTCACTAAGTAGAATTAGTTTGAAGATATACAGTAGACTATCTCTAGTTTACCATCTTCTCACCTAATCTCTACCCTTGCAATTTCTACTGAGGACACTCCTAGATAAGAGACACCTCTCACTCCCCCTCAATCACAATAGTGATAACAACAAAAATAATAAGACTTTAGAAGACACTCTTCAAAGATACAATCTTGATCTTGCTTAAAAGCTTCAATCAAGTACAAAGCACTCTTGCTTACAGGCTTTGAGTGAACAACTTACAATACAAAACTTAGTCCAATTCACACATTAAAGTAATGAGTGAATGGCTCACAAACTAACACAAAACACACGAAAGCTAGAACACTAATCCTTACGCAATTGCACAATATAAGACCTAGCTTCTCTGAACTGAAAATTAGGGTTGAGAATGCTTTAAATATCAACACTTGGACAGGCTTGGGCTGTGGTCAAAATAGCATCTGATCTTGAAGAAATCAATCTAAATAATCAGCATCAATGAAACTGATTTGATTTGATCCAGTCAGCTCCAATCAAATCACTCTTTAGATCTTCAAGATTTTCTTCAAAAAATAGCTCTACTAGAATCCATAACTCTTCCACGATATATGCAACAAAACACTTTTTAATTAAGAACTAAATCCATAAAGGACAGATCATAGTAGTGCAAAGAGTTGCACACAAGTAATAGACAAACAAACACATTCTCACAGAATGTTTTGTTCACACAAGTCAGGACATCATGCTTGACAACATGAACACAATCCTGCAACAACAAACATAGCAACCTGCAGAATCTTAAAACCATATGTCAAGACATCCTGTAGGACATCTTGTGATTTCACCAAGTTTTACCAAAATGCCTACCAATTAGGAACTAACAAACTCCCCCTTTGGCAAATTTTGGCTAAAATGAATAACAGATCACAAGTGCTCCTAAAATAGAGAGCACAACACAGCAGGAAAAAAACTTCAAACAAGAGTAAAAACAAACTCCCCCTCAACACAAAAACTAACAACTCTTCAAGCCAAAACACACATCAATCAGCCCAAGTACTCTTCAATAGTCAGCAACCTGTAAACCACAAATTCACTTAACAGCCCAAACAAAAACAACAACATCCAGCAGGATCAACATCCTGTAAGATCAGCAGAGCAACAGAGCAGCAACAACTTCAGAACAACAATAACTTCCACTAGCTTCACACCTGCCAAACATAACTTTACACACACCAAACTTCTCCCCATTTTTAGCCATAAATTAGGAACAAGCTAAGAGAAAGTAACATATATCATATTACTAGAACCAAGATAAGTTAATGGTACAAAGACCCAATTATAGTACAAGCCATTAGCACCTTAAGTGCAATAAAAAGTACATTTTGCAGCAGCAGACAAATCAAAGAAGCCAAAAAAAAGAAGAGAAAATCAAACAAGATTAATCTTCATCCTCAGAACTAGTACTTTCAGCTGTATCAGCATCAGTAGGCACAAAATTAACACCATCATCAGTCTCCTCCTCAGACACTTCCTCACCTTCATCTTCTTGAGCATCATCATCATGCATTACATATCTTCATTTTCCAAACATTGAATCAAAGCCTCCAATTTAATATTCCTATCAGTGGTCAACTTTATCATATCACCTAACTCCCTGCATGTTTCCTTCAACCCAGAAATAATCCTAGCCCTTGATGTAGAAGCCTTCTCAACAGTAGTCAAGACAATGTCTGGGACATGTCTTCTAGCAAACAACTTGTAATGAAGGGATAGAATAGATTCCCTCTTGCATGCCACATCATTTGTAGTAAGAATTCCAGGGTGTTGGTTAAGGATGATTTCACAAATAAGAGATGGAAATGCAATAGGAAGTTTCACAACAATAGTGGTTGCATGTTTTACAGTTTGATCAAAAATATATTGTCCAAAGTTAAACTCAATCTTAGTACCCACAACATAAATAAATCTACACAATCCAACAACAATGGTTGAGGTATGATTAGTGGGCACCCAGTTAGCATCACCAATCCTATGAAGGATGGCATACTTGACACTAAGTTTCTCAACAAAGAGCTTACCTCTAGATGGCCAGGCATTGAGTTGGTCTGCAGTAAAGATCCTACACACTTGGTTGTCAGAAGCCTTCATTTCACCTTCACCTTCATCAGTCCTTCCCAAGAATCTGTTAATCACCATTGAAGAGAATTCAACACACCTCCCTCTAACAAAAACCTTCATAAAATCGTTGCTTTTCCTATCAGTAATTGTAGCAGGAATATTCACAATAAATTCCTTCACCAGCCCATCATAACATTTAGAGAAACCAGTAACCGTTTTGATCAAACTAGCATCAGTAATCAATTGCATGACCTCCTTGATATCCAAGGCGTCGTTTCCTAATTCCCTTTCCAGAGCAATCCTTCATTTATATACAAATTTCCACTTTAACACGCTGTCAATAGAGTGGAATGATACATTATCAAGAGGGGCAGCAGGCACGGACCTTGTAGTCTCCTTGGCAATAGATCTCTTTGCAGGGGTGATGTCCGAAACATCCTCCTCAACATCATCATCTGAGTCATTAATTTACAACCTAACTTTTCTCTTCTCGGAAGCAGGAGTAACCTTACTCCAAGCTTTTGGAGGTCCAACAAGGGTCTTCTTCTTCTGACTTTTGGAAGGGAATTCATCAACCACAGTCTTTCCCTTTCTAGTCTTCAATCTTTTAGCAATACCTGGGGAAACATTCTTGATCAGCTCATCATCATAAGGGACATCCTCAACATCCACCACATTTTCAGATATGTTTACCTTCTCCTTGTTTGGAGCAGAACAGTTTGTTGTGTCTTCCATACCATCACTCTGATTAGCAACATCATCTTCTCTAACATCCTGGAGCACAGTGCTAGCAAGCTTGTGCAAGTTCTCAGTATTAGGGTTCTCATCAGATGAGGGTTTATCAGCATCTTTACCTAGGTTAGCAGCAGAACTAGGAGTGGGATCTATGCGAGATAAGGGAGTGGAAATCCCAGGTACATTTTGTCCACCATAGAGAACCTTAGTTACAAGTTCCCTAATGGATCTATCAACATAGGCACTACCTTCTTTGTTCTTCATCCTAGTGATATAATCAGCAAAGGTTTCAGAGGATTTACCTTTGGAATTCTGTTGAGATTCGTTTGCATGAGTTGGAGTGTTCTTGGGAGCTTCATTATCGTGTCTGGGAACCATGGAGAGAGGAGTAACGTCAAGGACTTCTTCAAAAGAAATGTTCATGGGACAAGCCTTGGGTTTAGATTCAGACTTTGAAGATTTTGAAGAGGTTGCAGCATGTTTAGGAAACATTTTGAGTTTTATGAGAGAAGAAAAGTAGGTTGTAATGGGAGAACCACGCAGAGAGTGGGAGGCAAGCAGAAACTTAGTGGGGGTATGGGAGTTGAAAGGGAAGTTGGAGGGAAAATTTTGATTGGGGTAACGTGTGTTAGTATCCTTGAGCGTGCTATGCAATAAAGAGTGATGTCGGGACATCTCTATTTTAGGAAAAAAAACACCTTTTATGAGTAATAATCCCTCTCAACAATAATTGCTATAAATCTTCATAAATGCAAATCCCTAATTTTTCTCTCAAAATTTAAAACTTTGGCATACAAAGCTTTAGTAAAAATACCCGCCAGCCGTTTTTCTGTTGTAACATGCTCTAAGGTAATGATTTTATTTTCAACAAGCTCCCTTATAAAATAATGGCGAATGTCAATGTTCTTTGTTCTACTATGTTGAATGGGGTTCTTGGAGATGTTTATAGCACTTAGATTGTCACAATATAATGTCATGACATCTTGTGTGACATTATACTCTATAAGCATTTACTTCATCCACACAAGTTGAGAGCAACTACTCCCAACAACTATATATTCATCTTCTGCTGTAGATAGAGATACATAGTTTTGTTTCTTGCTAAACCACAATATGAGGTTGTTTCCCAAAAAGAAGCAGCCTCTTGATGTTCTCTTTCTGTCATCAACACTTCCAGCCCAATCAGCATCATAGTATCTAGATAGCACACAACCAGATCCACGAGTGTACAACATCCCATACTTACTTGTCCCATTGATATATTTCAAAATTCTCTTGACTTGATTAATATGACTTATCTTGGGTTCAAATTGATATCTGACACAAACACCCACAATAAATGCAATGTCAGGACTGCTTATTGTAAGATATAACAAGCTCCCTATCATGCTTCTGTAGAGACTTTGATCCATATTGACTCCTTTTTCATCTTTTGACAACTTTAGATGAGTAGGAGCAGGTGTTCTTTTGTGGCTGGCATTTTCCAGTCCAAACTTTTAACTATATTCTTAGCGTACTTACTTTGAGATAGGAATATAGATTCTTCCATCTGTTTGACTTGCAATCCAAAAAAATAAGTTAATTCCCCAACAAGGCACATTTCAAATTCAGACTGCATTTGCTGCACAAAATGTTGAACCATCTCATCTGACATCCCACCAAAGACAATATCATCAACATATATTTGAGAAATCATGAGTTTTCCCTTTTCTTCCTTGATAAACAAAGTTTTATCTATGCCACATTTTCTGTATCCATTGTCAATAAGAAACTCTATTAATCTTTCATACCATGCTCTAGGAGCTTGCTTCAGACCATACAAGGCTTTCTTCAACTTAAACAAACGATTAGGAAAAGTTGGATCAACAAAACCCTTAGGTTGTTCCACATAAACTTCTTCATTTAGGTAACCATTTAAAAAGGCACTTTTAACATCCATTTGAAGCAGCTTGATTTTCAGAATGCAGGCAACTCCCAGAAGAAGTCTGGTAGATTCAAGGCGAGCTACAGGAGCAAAAGTTTCATCAAAATCAACCCCTTCAATCTGAGTGTATCCTTGAGCAACAAGTCTGGCTTTGTTTCTAGTTACCACTCCTTTTTCATCAGACTTATTCTTGTAAACCCATTTAGTTCCAATCACATTTTTTCCTTCAGGCCTTGGCACAAGATCCCAAACTTCATTTCTCTTGAATTCCCCCAACTCCTCTTGCATGGCATTTATCCAGAATTCATCAGTTAAAGCTTCCTTGATGTTTTTAGGCTCAATCTTGGACACAAAACAAGAACTTGAAATAACTTCTCTGGATCTAGTAGTTACCCCTTTATTTGGGTTACCTATGATAAGATCCATAGGATGGTCTTTCTGAATTCTGGTAGATGGTCCTTTGTTAACTGGTTCAGATTTAGTGATGGTAGGATTAGGATCATTGTTTCTGTTTTCAGACTCAGCTGAGATATCAAAGGATGTTCCAACATCTTCTGGGACATTAATCTCCTTATGCACATCATCTATAACAACATTGATAGACTCCATCATGGTCTTAGTTCTAGAGTTAAACACTCTATAGGCTCTGTTGTTGGTAGAGTAGGCCAAGAATATACCTTCATCACTCTTAGGGTCCATCTTTCATCTATGATCATGATCTGTAAGTATGTAACATTTGCTTCCAAACACATGAAAGTACTTAACAATAGGCTTTCTTCCTTTCCATATTTCATACAATGTGGTCATTGTTCCTATTCTCAATGTTACCTGTTATGTACATAGCAGGCAGTGTTCATGGCTTCAGCCCAAAAATGGTAAGGCAGCTTCTTAGCATGGATCATTGCTCTAGCAGATTCTTGGATAGTTCTATTCTTTCTTTCTACAACTCCATTTTGCTGAGGAGTAATGGGAGAGGATAATTCCTGGCTAATTCCCTCGGAAGAACAGAACTCAGCAAACTTTTGATTTTCAAATTTCTTCCCATGATCACTTTTGATTTTGACAACCTTGCTTTCCTTTTCTCTTTGAAGCTTTTGATAAAGGTCTTGAAACACATCGAGCACTTTAGATTTTTCTCTTATAAAATTCACCCAGGTGTATCTTGAAAAGTCATCCACCACCACATAAGCATACTTCTTTCCACCAAGACTCTCCAACTGCATAGGTCCCATTAAGTCCATGTGAAAAAGTTCCAATACTTTAGAAGTAGTGAGATGTTGGATCTTCTGGTATGACATCCTTGTCTACTTTCCTATTTGGCATTCACCACAGATTTTTCCTTCTTCAATCTTCAGCTTAGGAATTCCTTTAACAGCTTCCATAGATATGATTTTTTTCATTCCTTTTAGATGCAGATGACCAAGTTTCTGGTGCCATAATTTCACTTCATCATCTTTGGCAAGAGCACATTTGGAGTCCTGAGAGGCCCATAGGTAGCAATTGTCCTTAGATCTGACTTCCTTCATGATCAACTCTCCTTTTTCATTAGTAACCAAGCATTCAAGTTTAGTGAAGTTGACATTGAGACCTTGATCACACGATTGACTAATGCTAATTAAGTTAGCAGTTAATCCTTTGACTAACAGAACATTGTCAAGATCAGGAGTTCCTGAGCAGTTTAATTTCCCAACTCCCTTAATTTCACCTTTAGCTCCATCTTCAAAAGTTGCATAGCTGGTAGAGTGAGGTTTAATGTCAAATAATAGATTTTTAATCCCTGTCATGTGTCTCGAGCACCCACTATCAAAGTACCAATCATCATTAGTATAGACTTTTAGGGACATATGAGCTATTAAGCAAGTAGTAGTAGTTTTAGGAACCCATTGCTTTGTAGTTGGAGCTTTGGGAACCCATTGCTTCTTAGAGGAATGAATATTGTGATCAGGTCTTGCTTGAGGCATAGATTTAGGATATCCATGCAATCTGAAACAAAAGGGCTTTATATGACCAAAGCGGCCACAATAGTGACATCTCCATCTCTGGAATCTTCTTGGTTGGCTGGGTTGATTTCTGTCGCGATGTTGAGACATTGGATGGAACATCTTTTGCTTGGATCCAGATGGCTTATAGTGTGAGGCAGGATTATTGTGTGCAGGTGGTTTCTTTTCTTTATCAAATCCTAACCCTGTCTTGTCTTCTATCCTTCTTCCAGATTAAAGAATCTTATCCAGGGTTTTGGTACCACTGTTCATCATTCTAACAGACTTCCCCATTTGATCAAGTTGGGAAGTCAGCTGAGCAACTTCATTATTCAACTTAGTTATAGTTTTAAGATGTTCAGCAACTTCATCATTCAACTCCTTGATAGTTTTAAGGTGTTCCTCTATTTCAGCCTTCAATTTAATGATGAGTTTCTTCTGCTTTTCACCTTGATGGCATACCTCTTCGCTTCTAAGGCACAACTCTTTGTAGGAGGTTGCAAGTTCTTCAAATGTTAATTCATCTTCACCGGAGTCTTCATCAGAATAGTATTATCCAGTCAAAGCAATTACATGTTTAACAGACTCTTCTTCAAGATCACTGTCGGAATCCTCATTAGTCCAAGAAACAATAAGACTTTTCTTTTGTTTCTTGAGATAGGTTGGGCATTCAGCTCTAATGTGACCAAAACCTTCACACCCATGGCACTATATCCCTTTTCTACTTGTGGGTTTTTCTTCAGTCCTAGTTCTTCTACCAGCATCATTGGACCTACTGATGTCATGAGAGATGTTCTTGACATTAGGTCTTGACTTCATATCCATTCTTTTCATCACTTTGTTGAACTGTCTTCCAAGAAGCACTATCACATTTGATAAAATTTCATTTGTATCCTCATCTGATTCATCCTCTCCATTTTCAGTATTTGACATAAAGGCTATGCTCTTTTTCTTATCAGCTTTGTCACTTATTCACACTTCAAAGGTTAAAAGAGACTCGATGAGTTCATGAACTCTCATCTTGCAAATGTCTTGTGCTTCCTTTATAGCAGTTACTTTCATGTCAAATCTCTTGGGAAGAGATCTGAGAATTTTTCTTACTAGCTTTTCTTCTGACGTCTTTTCACCTAGGGCACTTGAAGCATTGGCTATTTCAAGAATATTCATATGAAAGTCATGTATGCTTTCATCATCTTTCATCCTTAGGTTTTCAAACTTTGTAGTTAGCAGTTGAAGTCTAGACATATTAACCTTGGATGTACCTTCATGGGTAGTCCTGAGTATCTCCCAAGCATCTTTAGCCACCTCATAGTTGTTCACCAATCTGAATATGTTCCTATCAATTCCATTGAACAGAGCATTCAAGGCTTTGGAGTTACCAAGAGCCAGCTCATCCTCTTCCTTTGTCCATTCTTCCTCAGGCTTCAAGTCAGATGTAGCCTTTCCATATTTATCAATAATCACAGGATGTTCCCATCCTTTTATAACATCTTTCCAGGCCTTACTATCCAAAGATTTTAAGAAAACAACCATACGTGGTGTCCAATAGTCATAATTACTCCCGTCCATAATAGGTGGTCTGTTCACAAATCCTCCTTCTTTGTCCATGGTACCAGAAATTATCGTCCCTAGATCTCACCTAGAACCAGAGCAGAATGCCTGCTCTGATACCAATTGAAATTCTAGTATCAGATATCAGATGTCGAAGGAGATGTTACAAAACTAATATTTGTACAATCATCAATAAGAACAAGGACAAATAGATAACAAAAGTAACAAGACACAAGCAATTGTTAACCCAGTTTGGTGAAAACACACCTATGTCTGTGGGCTACCAAGCCAGAAAGGAAATCCACTATGTAGAATTAGTTTAAAGATATACAGTAGACTCTCTCTAGTTTACCATCTTCTCACCTAATCTCTACCCTTTCAATTTATACCTAGGACACTTCTAGATAAGAGACACCTCTCACTCCCCCTTAATCACAGCAGTGATAACAACAAAAATAATAAGACTTTAGAAGACACTCTTCAAAGACACAATCTTGATCTTGCTTAAAAGCTTCAATCAAGTACAAAGCACTCTTGCTTACAAGCTTTGAGTGAACAACTTACAATACAAAATTAGTCCAATTTACACATTAAAGTAATGAGTGAATGACTCACAAACTAACACAAAACACACGAAAGCTAGAACACTAATCCTTACGCAATTGCACAGTATAAGACCTAGCTTATCTAAACTGAAAATTAGGGTTGCAAATGCTTGAAATAGCAACATTTGGACGGGCTTAGGTTGTGGTCAAAATAACATCTGATCTTAAAGAAATCAATCTAAATAATCAGCATCAATGAAACAGATTTGATTTGATCCAACCAGCTCTAATCAAATCACTCTTCAGATCTTCAAGATTTTCTTCAAAAAATAGCTCTACTAGAATCCATAACTCTTCCATGATATATGCAACAAAACACTTTTTAATTAAGAACTAAATCCATAAAGGACAAATCATAGTAGCGCAAAGATTTGCACACAAGTAACAGACAAACAAACACATTCTCACAGAATGTTTTGTTCACACAAGTCAGGACATCATGCTTGACAACATGAACAAAATCCTGCAACAACAAACATAACAACCTGCAGAATCTTAAAACCATATGTCAAGACATCCTGTAGGACATCTTGTGATTTCACCAAGTTTTACCAAAATGTCTGCCAATCAGGAACTAACAAGCCTGCATTAACTTAGAAAATTCCTCGCACAAGGAAGTATTACCAGAACCAAATATAATATCATCAACATAAATTTGCATAACCAGAATGTCATTTTTATAGGTTTTGCAAAAGAGTGTTGTATCCACTTTTCCTCTGGTAAAGTTGTTTTCCAAAAGAAAGTTACTTAGCCTTTCATACCAAGCTCTAGGAGCTTGTTTCAGACTGTATAACGATTTCTTAAGTTTGAAAATGAAATCTGGGTTTTCAGAACTTTTGAAACCACGAGGTTAATGCTCATACACTTATTCAAAACTATACCCGTTTAAGAATGCACTCTTTACATCTATCAGATTTAAAGCGATGTCATGATTTACAACAAAAGAAACTAAGAGACAAATAGATTCTAACCTGGAAATTGGTGCAAAAGTTTATGTATAGTCTATTCCTTCTTGCTGACTATAACCTTGTGCTACTAGTCGTGTCTTGTTTCTTGCGACCTCACATTTTTCATTGAGCTTGTTTCTGAATAACCATATGGTTCCAACGATGTGGACACCTTTGGGTTTCTGAACAAGATCCCAAACATCATTTATGGTGAATTGATTTAGTTCTTCTTCCATAGCCAGAATCCAGTCATTGTCTTGAAGAGCTTCATCTATACAGGTTGGTTCGATGAGAGAGACCAAGCCATAAAAAGTTTCTCCAAAAGGTTTGAATCATGATCTAATTCTGACTGACGCATGTTTATCTCCCAGAATCAATTCTTTATAATGAGAAGTTATTTGTCTTCTTTTCTTCTGATGAGATGGACCAACAACAATTTCTGATTGAGTTGTTTCTGAGCCTTTAGTTTTAGCAGTTGTGTCTTTATCTGCACAGTCTTTATCCTTAGGTTCTGAGAAGGTAATTTCTAAATCTACAAGTTTCTTAACTAGCTTTGAATTTTCAGGTTCAAGCTTATCATCAAATCTAACATGAATGAATTCTTCAACAATTCGTGTTTCTGTGTTATAGAATCTGTAGCCTTTTAAGCATTCAAAATATCCTAACAACAAACACTTTTGAGCCTTAAAATCAAACTTGCCAAGATTTTCCTTAGTGCTTAGCATAGAACATGTACAACCAAAAGGATGAAAATAAGATATGTTGGGCTTTCTGTTCTTCCACAATTCATAAGGAGTCTTACACAAAATAGATCTAACAGAAACCATGTTTTGAATAACATGATGTGTTTACTGCCTCTTCCTAGAAATGCTTAGCCATATCAGTTTCTTGGATCATTTACGAGCCATTTCTTGCAAAGTCCTATTCTTCCTTTCTACAACTCCATTTTGTTGTGGAGTTCTAGGACAAGAGAAATCATGGGAAATGCCATGAGAATAAAATAGATCCTTAAAGTATATGTTCTTAAATTCTCCGCCATGATCACTTCTGACTTTGACTACTTTGCAATTCTACTCTGTTTGCACTTGAAAATAAATGGTAGAGAACACAAAATGTGACTCATCCTTGTGTTTCGAGAAATTTACCCATGTCCAACGACTATAGTCATCAACGATAACTAATCCATACTTCTTTCCATTGATTGAAGCACTTTTCATTGATCCAAACAAATCAATGTGTAGAAGTTCTAATGGTTTAGAGGTGGAAACAACATTTTTTGCTTTGAAGGAAGTTTTAGAGAACTTGCCTTTCTGACATGCTTCAAAAAAAGCATCTGAAGCAAACTTCAGGTTTGGTAAGCCTCTGACTAGTTCAAGCTTATTTAGCTGAGAAATCATCCTCATGTTAACATGGCCTAAATGTCTATTCCATACCCATTGCTCTTTATTAACAGACATTAAGAATTTGACATTCTGTTCACTGAGATCAGAAAGTCTAATTGTTGCGATGAGAATAAGATATCCATATATTAATTAACTTGAATCTTAATTCATTAAAATTCACCACCGAGCTTTAATTTATCCAAAGGAAAGGTTAAAAAAAATAAAAACCTTTTGCGCGATGTAACAACAACGCTAGAGATTCGGGGATCGGAGGTTGGTTATGCCTAGGGTAGGTATTTCACATCCTAGACATCTGTAGTGCTCTATAGGAACCTTTTGTGTGTGTGTGTGTGTATGCTAAGCTATCTAAGTTATTTGCTAGGGTCATTGGGATTAAGGTTAGGTTAAAGTTATAGGTAAAGACCTAAGGACGGTTCTAGGTTTGCTCACAAAGATATTGCATCTTACACTATGTATCCTAACTAGGATGGAATCAAAGCAACTGTAGTTCTCCTTACCAAGTTTGAAGAATACTTGACTATGGTCAAGACTCGAAGGGGGAACAAACATAACAATGTTTGTATAGAGTTTGACAAAACTCTCTAGATCTAAGTTTAACACTCAAGGGGATTGACTTTCACAAAAGCCAATAGGGGAGTAAGTAATCATAACAATGATCCTTACATAGAGTTCACAAACTCTATCTTAAAGTTCTAATTGAAGGGTACTCCTAACAAGGGGTAGGTCTTTTAGACTTAAAGCAAAGTCTAATGGGTATAGGTATAACTTAACTAAGTTAAAGAACCTAATGACTTTACCAAGTCAAGGGGAGAGGTAATGAGCTATCTATTACTATGAAGTCAATAGAGAGACTTTTGTTTGGAACAAGGGAATAACAAGGCAGCTGGATGAGAACTAACAAGTTCCATCACTTGGGGAGAACTTAACAAAATTAAAGCACACACAAAACATGATGAAGATATAATAGCATGGTACCAACCAAGAAAGCTTTAACATGACAATGTTCAAAGATTATGAAGGTAACCACCCCACAGAGCAAGCATGAAACATGTGTAACAACAACAAGTTCATCAATGGTACACAAACAAAACCCATTCACAAGTCATAACTTGACATATGAATCAAAGAAGGATAAATGTAATCACATTCAGTCATTTTCAAGGCATGTTAATGACAACCAATCATGGATAAGCAAGAAGAGTAACAATAATTCAAGCATGGATTCAAACTCCATAAGGGACAAGATGAACAAGATTCATGGAAACAACCATAGTGAGAATGAAACCTAAACATGTTATGGTTCTAACAAGACACATAAACAGGTAAGATGAGGTTAAGCGAACATGACCAAGAGGTTACAACATCAAAAAGCATGTCACAAATTAATAAAAGTTTTAAGGCATAGTTTTCATATTCCTACACTTACAAAGGGCAAGAATAAGTATGGTAAAGCAAAGAACAAAAATGTTTTCAAACACATTAACATGTTAAACATCCAAAAGATATTCGTATAAGATCAATCATGCAAGAGAAATCAAGTATTAAGTCAAGGAAACTTATGACAACAAGTAAAAAACCTAAAAAGGTCAACCAAAGTGTTTCAAAAATAATAATTTTTGAATTCTTTCTTCATATATTGAAACTAGACATATCAAGCAGCATTTTACAAAAAGAATGACATCAAAATGATAAAAATCAAAGAAGTTATGCATAAACCAATTTACAAAGAAAAATCATGAAGATTAATGGTAAAAAGATAGGAAATGCATCCTATGGGGTTTGAACCCACGCATTAGTGTTCAATAGTCAAAACCTTACCATCTTGTAGCACCCCAAATTTGCCCTAGTTTTTCTGACTTTTATTGGCTTTTACTTCGCATTCATCTACACATCATCTAGGTCGATTATTTCTCGCATATTGTCCATGTTATCAGCCGGAATGGATTTATCGGAATTACAGCCGTTTGGTTCGCATTTTAGACGGTTTAGACCGTTTTGACGGATAAGTTTTACTTTGAAATTGGACGGAGTGTTGCATTTCTTCCGAGTGATTTATTCCGCGCTAATATTTTAGGCACGTTTGTTTTTTCAGTTTTGAGTATTACTTAACTTTTTCTTTTTATTTGTGAGTTATTTTTAACGGTCGTTTTAGGTTTAATTTTGATTTGTTTAGACTAATTAGATTCTTAGCATTTATTTAGTTTAAATTAGTTAATTAGTACTAGATTTTTAATATTTTTATTTAGTTTTAATTATTTTTAGTATTTTTTTTAATTAGATAGTTTTTTAGAATTAATCTTAGATTAGATTTAGTAATTACTTTATTTAGTTTAGAAATAAGTTTTTTTTTTATTTTAGTAATTATTTTAACTTAATAATTAACTTAATATTTAGTTTAGTTTAGGTGTATTTTAATAATAGGTTTAATTTTAGAATTAATTAGATTTAATTTAATTTAGGTTTAGAATAGAAATTAATTTTTATTTTTAGAATTAGAATTAGGTTTTAGTTTTCTTTAGATTTTAACTTAGAATTTATTTTAGATATAGTTAACATAGGATTAGACTTTTTAACCTCTTAATTTCTATCAATCATCGAGCGCATTTGTGAATATTTTTCCTGGCACTTGTACATATTTCTTGAGTTTAAAACTTGACGTTGTTTGTGAATGCGTCGCTTCGTGTTTACTTGTTGTTTACTTCCTGTATTCGCATGATCCCCTTAGGATTTCAAGCTCCACTTAATTTCCTATTAGGTCTGAGGTAGGAGAGACATTAGGCTTTTAATCCAAGCATGACAATATTAGGTTAGTTTCCCATTTAATCCTGACCTTAGGGCCACATTGCATGACAACAATTAGGGTTCAGTTTCCCCTAGGTATTTGTGTGCGTCTCTCTCTTCTCACCTCAAATTTCTTCAAGGCACTTAATAAAGAATGACAAGCGTTGTAACGCCCCAATTCTGAATTTCCCATTTTTGTTGAGTCTTTTGATTTATTTGACTGATTATTATTATATTTGTAAAATTTGAATATTAATATGTTATGTGTGCATATTATGTTATTTTATTATTCTGAGAGTTTGGGAATTAATTAGAGGGTGTTTTAGATAATCCTTAATTAGTTGTTATTTGAGAGAAATAGAATAGAAAGAGTATAAGTGGAATTAGAGAGAAAAGAAAAGAGATAGAAAGAAATAGAAAGGAAAGAAGAAGAGAGAAGAGGAGGAAGAGGAGAAAAACCTAGAATCATCAAGAATCAACTTCTAAGCTTCGATTAATTGGGTAAGGGTGTGAAACTTTATTATTCTTTCGATGTGTACGATTAGGTATGTTTCTATTGGTTTGATTTTGGATTGGGGAGAGTTTTGCTCATTTTCCATTTTTAGGTTGAATTTGATTTAATCGGTAGAAACCGAGTTTAAACGGTTAAAAATGAGGATAAGTGGTAGAGTTTAATCGAGGAATGTTGGGCTAAGGCTACTGAGACGAGTAGGAATTGAATCAGTTAGATTTTGAGGAGTTTCAGAGTTTTGAACAGTGAGAAATTCTGAGTTCGCATACCCTCGCTAGCAAGTCTGCTAGGCGAGCAGGTCGCGAGCATTCGCTGGGCATTCGCTTTGGCGAGCCAGTAGCAAACGGTCCCAGACTTTGACAAAATGGTTTTGGTGTTCTTCGCTGGTAGAGAAGGGGGTGGCGAGCATTCGCTAAGCGAGTGAGGTAGCGAATCAAGTCGGTGGCTTCTGTTTGCCTTCGCGAGCTTGTTCGCTAGGCGAACAGGTAGCGAGCACTCGCTAGGTGAGCAAGGTAGTGAGTGTATCAACATGTTGTTTTCTTGTGTTTTCGCTTCCATGTCGATTCTTCGATTCAAGTATGATTAATCCTTTCTTATTATGCATAGTTGTATGTTGTGATATGAGATGCTGTGGGTAGCCGTAAGGCGTGAATCCTAGATTGTGAATCGTGGAGTGTGAAATGTGGCCGTTTAGCAATTCTGTGCATTTGTTTAAATTGAATGAAAATGCATGATGAGATTGATGTGAATGTGCATAATTGTATGTACTTGTATGATGTGAAGAATACATGATTATATATTTGTGAATATGTATGCATTTCAAGAGTGCGTGGAGTCGTTTTGCATGTGAAGCATCATGATTGCATTCTTGTGTGTCTGATCCTGCATAAGATCTGCAGAAACCTCGTGTGCCCTTGTGGGGTGTGAGTGATGGTTTATTTTCGATCCATAGGAGGATCTGCATAAATGATCGTGTGCCCTTGTGGGGTGTAAGCGATGGTTTATTTGATTCCGTGGAGAATCTGCAAAACGATTGTGTGCCCTTGTAGGGTGTGAGCAATCGGATTATGTGCCCGTGTGGGGTGTGAGCAATCCTGAAACATCGTGTGCCCATGTGGGGTGTGAGCGATGGTTGAACATCGTAGGCCCTACGGGGAGTTACTTCGGTAACAAGCGATGGTTCCATTTTGTTCTTCAATTGAACCTGCTGAATGAGTCAGTACCGCATTTGCATCTGCATAGAGTCGTGAGTCGGTCTCTATGAGTTGCATTATAATCTTCATATGATGTATTGGTGAAATGAACATAATTGTGTATGTTTATGTGAATTGTTAAAGTAAACATCAGTGTAAATGTTTATGTGAAAATGTTGCGATTTGTGAAGCATGATTGGTGAATATGCTTAGTTGTGTAGATAAACATTGTGATGAATTGTGATAAATTGCGGTGAGAAATGTGTTATGTGTATTCTATGTTGGTGTATAAAGATATATAATTATATGCATTGTTTGTTATTATAATGTTTCTCACCCTTCTGCTAAGATTGCAAAAGGCTTTGAGTTCTAAGCTAAGATTGAGTTCGCATTTTAGACGGTTTAGACCGTTTCGACGGATAAGTTTTACTTTGAAATTGGACAGAGTGTTGCATTTCTTCCGAGTGATTTATTCCGCGCTAATATTTTAGGCACGTTCTTTTTTTCAGTTTTGAGTATTACTTAACTTTTTCTTTTTATTTCTGAGTTATTTTTAACGGTCGTTTTAGGTTTAATTTTGATTTGTTTAGATTAATTAGATTCTTAGCATTTATTTAGTTTAAATTAGTTAATTAGTACTAGATTTTTAATATTTTTATTTAGTTTTAATTATTTTTAGTATTTTTTTTAATTAGATAGTTTTTTTAGAATTAATCTTAGATTAGATTTAGTAATTACTTTATTTAGTTTAGAAATAAGTTTTTTTTTATTTTAGTAATTATTTTAACTTAATAATTAACTTAATATTTAGTTTAGTTTAGGTGTATTTTAATAATAGGTTTAATTTTAGAATTAATTAGATTTAATTTAATTTAGGTTTAGAATAGAAATTAGTTTTTATTTTTAGAATTAGAATTAGGTTTTAGTTTTCTTTAGATTTTAACTTAGAATTTATTTTAGATATAGTTAACATAGGATTAGACTTTTTAACCTCTTAATTTCTATCAATCATCGAGCGCATTTGTGAATATTTTTCCTGGCACTTGTACATATTCTTGAGTTTAAAACTTGACGTTGTTTGTGAATGCGTCGCTTCGTGTTTACTTGCTGTTTACTTCCTGTATTCGCATGATCCCCTTAAGATTCCAAGCTCCACTTAATTTCCTATTAGGTCCGAGGTAGGAGAGACATTAGGCTTTTAATCCAAGCATGACAATATTAGGTTAATTTCCCATTTAATCCTAACCTTAGGGCCACATTGTATGACAACAATTAAGGTTAAGTTTCCCCTAGGTATTTGTGTGCGTCTCTCTCTTCTCACCTCAAATTTCTTCAAGGCACTTAATAAAGAATGACAAGCGTTGTAACGCCCCGATTCTGAATTTCCCATTTTTGTGGAGTCTTTTGATTTATTTGACTGATTATTATTATATTTGTGGAATTTGAATATTAATATGTTATGTGTGCATATTATGTTATTTTATTATTCGGAGAGTTTGAGAATTAATTAGAGGGTGTTTTAGATAATCCTTAATTAGTTGTTATTTGAGAGAAATAGAATAGAAAGAGTATAAGTGGAATTAGAGAGAAAAGAAAAGAGATAGAAATAAATAGAAAGGAAAGAAGAAGATAGAAGAGGAGGAAGAGGAGAAAAACCTAGAATCATCAAGAATCAACTTTTAGGCATCGATTAATCGGGTAAGGGTGTGAAACTCTATTATTCTTTCGATGTGTACGATTATGTATGTTTCTATTAGTTTGATTTTGGATTGGGGAGAGTTTTTCTCATTTTCCATTTTTAGGTTGAATTTGATTTAATCGGTAGAAACCGAGTTTAAACGATTAAAAATGAGGATAAATGGTAGAGTTTAATCGAGGAATGTTGGGCTAAGGCTACTGAGACGAGTTGGAATTGAATCGGTTGGATATTGAGGAGTTTCTAAGTTTTGAACAGTGAGAAATTCTGAGTTCGCAGAACCTCGCTTGCAAGTTCGCTAGGCGAGCAGGTCGCGAGCATACGCTGTGGCGAGCTAGTAGCGAACGGTCCCATACATGGACATAATGGTTTTGGTGTTCTTCGCTGGTAGCGAAGGGGGTGGCGGGCATTCGCTAGGCCTTCGCTGAGCGTGTGAGGTAGCGAATCAAGTCAGTGGCTTCTGTTTGCCTTCGCAAGCTTGTTCGCTAGGCGAACAGGTAGCGAGCACTCGCTAGGCGAGCAAGGTAGCGAACATGTTAGCATGTTGTTTTCTTGTGTTTTCGCTTCCATGTCGATTCTTCGATTCAAGTATGATTAATCCTTTCTTATTATGCATAGTTGTATGTTGTGATATGAGATGCTGTGGGTAGCCGTAAGGCGTGAATCCTAGATTGTGAATCGTGGAGTGTGAAATATGGCCGTTTAGCAATTCTGTGCATTTGTTTAAATTGAATGAAAATGCATGATGAGATTGATGTGAATGTGCATAATTGTATGTACTTGTATGATGTGAAGAATACATGATTATATATTTGTGAATATGTATGCATTTCAAGAGTGCGTGGAGTCGTTTTGCATGTGAAGCATCATGATTGCATTCTTGTGTGTCTGATCCCGCGTAGGATCTGCAGAAACCTCGTGTGCCCTTGTGGGGTGTGAGTGATGGTTTATTTTTGATCCCTAGGAGGATATGCAGAAACGATCGTGTGCCCTTGTGGGGTGTGAGCGATGGTTTATTTGATTCTGTGGAGAATCTGCAGAACGATTGTATGCCCTTGTGGGGAGTCAGCAATCAAATTGTGTGCCCGTGTGGGGTGTGAGCAAGCCTGAAACATTGTGTACCCATGTGGGATGTGAGCGATGGGTGAACATCGTAAGCCCGACGGGGAGTTACTTCGGTAACGAGCGATGGTTCCATTTTGTTCTTCAATTGAACCTGCTGAATAAGTCGGTACCGCATTTGCATCTGCATAGAGTCATGAGTCGGTCTCTATGAGTTGCATTATCATCTTCCTATGATGTATTGGTGAAATGAAAATAATTGTGTATGTTTATGTGAACTGTTAAAGTAAACATCAGTGTAAATATTTATGTGGAAATGTTGTGATTCGTGAAGCATGATTGGTGAATATGCTTAGTTGTGTAGATATACATTGTGATGAGTTGTGATAAATTGCGCTGAGAAATGTGTTATGTGCATTCTATGTTGGTGTATATAGATATATAATTATATGCATTGTTTGTTATGATATTGTTTCTCATCCTTCTGCTGTTTTATGATGCTCTATGAGGCGTTGCAGAGTAGGTTTGCTGGAGGTCTTTTGTGAAGCGTGGCTTCATTGTTTTTGGTCGATTGGCTCTGATATGTAGCACCGGGTTGTTAGGAATTGTTTTGATTCTTTTGTGATACATTTGTGTATGTATCTGCTGATGAATGTTTTGTAAACATGACTTATGTCTTGAATTAAACTGTTGATGTATATAATGTTTATATGAATGAAGTGATTCAATGTTTAGATGTTTCCGCTTTTATTCTAAATATTGATATGTGGGTTTTAAGGACTAATTTCCTTTGTGGTGATTTACCCTTTGTTGCATATCTTTATGAGCAGGTGTTGTATGTGTTTTGAATTTCCTGGATAATGTGACGTGCCTCTTTTATACCATGTGTTAATTTATACTCTGATGCAAATTTTTATTAAGTGCCTAAATGATTTAATTGTTTAGTTAGGGGGTATAAAAAGGGGGTGTTACAAGCGTCGTGCGTTACGAGCCTTAAGTACATGGAAAATGATGAGTGAGGGGTTTCACCTTGCTTGTCTAGAGTGTTTAGCGTATGCCCTTTGGGCGATATGTGACGCATTCACCCCCATGTCATAGTCTTTAGTGCGACGTAAGTCTCCAACTAACTCATACCACTTCACTAAAACTCACAAAAAAATTTCAAACCTTTTCATCATTCGAGATTTTTGTGTCAAACCTCATTTTCAAAAAAGAGTACGTTACTTTTTCGTTCTACCACAAACAGGCATCGTCCTTATCTGCTGAAATGGAAGCTTAGCGTCACTCATAAAAAAAAATTAACCAACCTTGTCTCATAGTTTCCTGAACTACATTTGCTCTGATTTCTCATAATAGATGAGGATACGTAGGCGAGCAACCTCCCCCCATCACCCGTAGTTTCCCGAACTACGTTGACTCTGACTTTCCCATTGCACTAGGGAATACGTAGGCATAGGACAACGATGTCCTATCGAGTTTGTTCTTTCTTTCCACCCCCGTTTAGCAGTAGCTTATAGATAGTTTTCACCCATAGATTAGATAACAAGCGTGAATCCCGTTGAGTACAACGGACGTGAGGGGTGCTCATACCTCCCCTTGTGTAACCGACTCCCAAACCCGAGATTTGGTTGCGATGACCTTGTCTTTACCGTTCTTTTAGGTTTTCTTCAATCGTTTCCTTTCCCTCTCTTTGGTATAAATAACATTCGGTGGCGACTGTTCTATTTGTTTCCGCCGGCCCTTTTTTCGCAGATGCAACAGCTGGAGACTCTGTTGGGGAATGCGTTTCCCTATGCGAGTCAATCCTAGCGCTTGCTTGCTTTATATTTTTTGGGATTGTATAGTTGTGTATATGTATGTTGTATTTTTGTATATTATTGCACGTACATTTTATTTTCCGCACTTTATCATTATTATCATATTGCTAATGTGCTGTTGGGTGGGGTGTTCCACTATGAGATAAGCCCAATTCCCTGGCTTTAGTACACACCTAAAATTAGTGTGGAGAGTAGTGCGGGCTTGCATGTTTGGCATGCAAGAGCCCTCATGAAATTCGCATCCAGACGAGGTTTTCTTTGAAGACATCCTATCCTGTGCGTTTTGGACAGTTGAGGGGATGTTGGATCTGAAAACTAATGACTCTGGAGACCGTTCATTGGGGAGTCAGTTGAGGCCTCCTCGTTTAACCATGATGCCAAACTAGAAATGGTGAATGTATCATCGTTTCTCGACCTGAGAGTCTGTGATACTGATGACCTGCATAGGATGTCGTATCTCTTCAGAGACTAGGTCCTACCTGTGAGTGAGAGGGGTTCTGCAGGAAACTTTGACCTTCAACAAACCTGGTTTTCTGGTTTTCTAGCCAGTCCAGACTTTTGATCTTGGATATTTTGGGTTTTCAATCATCTCACCGCTTTGGTATTATGGTATTTGGTATTTTCTTGTCAGAGTGGAGTTCTGGACGTGTTCAGTCAACAGTGCAACAGTTATTTAGAATTTGTGAAAGCTTTGATCCCGTGTCTTTTGATTTGCATATCATAAACATCTCTGCATCATTTTGCATATCATTCTCCAACCGGCCAGGGCTCTTATTCTGCTTTGACTTTATCCTACCAGTTGATTCCCTGGTGCTCGTTCTGAACAAGTGCTGATTGTTGAAAGATGACAAAGTGTTTGAAGCAGGACCAAGCAGCGTCAAGAAGTAAAGTCAAGTTAGGAGCTATTGATAGCTATGTCAGGGAACAACCTCCAGAATGTTGATACCCCACCAGATTTTACCGTGATGACTAACCCTCTGTACGGTTCTTTGCCTGATGAAGATCTTCCACAAGTGAACAACCTTACACTAGCTCAGTCTGTGCAGCTCTCTGTTGAGAATCAAGACTTACGTGAACCATTTGTTGTCCAACGTGAACATTCCTCTTCTCTTGATGCTACAGATTATCATGGTGTTGCTCTCCCTGCATCGAATTCCAAAAGAGAGGTCCCGATGATGAAGACTAATGACCCGAGAGCTCTTGAGTATGATAAAAGATTTCATGTGTTGGAGGAAAAACTCAAAGCCTTGGAAGCTCAAGATACTTTTGGTCTCAACGCTTCGGACATGTGCCTGGTACTAGGCCTAGTGTTACCTCTAAATTTCAAGGCGCCGAGGTTTGAGAAGTATAAAGGGGATAGCTGTCCGAGACAACATTTGGTGATGTTTTGTAGAAGAATGACCTCATCTGTGCATAACGACAAGCTTATGATTCATTATTTCCAGGGCAGTCTGAGTGGGGCATCTTTGAGTTGGTACATGCAGTTGGAGAGTAGTCAGATTCGATCATGGTTAGACTTAGCCAAATTTTTCTGAAGCAGTACGAATATAATCTTGACATGGCTCCCAGTCACATGCAGTTGCAAAGCTTATCTCAAGAGAAAAATGAACCCTTCAGAAGGTATGCTCAGAGGTGGAGATAATTGGCCTTTAAAGTGCAACCACCGCTTCTAGACCAAGAGTTAGCAGACATGTTCGTAGATTCATTACAGAGGCCATACTTTGAAAGAATGCTTGGAATTACACCAAACTTCTCTGACCTGGTAATAGCAGGAGAACACATTGAGAATGGCATAAAGAGTGGAAAAGTTTAGGATGTCTTGAGTGGTCAGGCCAATGAAACTAAATCCCTTGGTAACTCTTAAGAGGAAGAAGAAAATGTAATCAACACAGTCATGGCAGATGTTGAATATTCTCAGGGTGAACTGGTAAAATCTTTTCGTTCTTCATCTTCTCAACAGTCATTACCTCTAGTGTCACGTCATCCTTACGGACATACAACCATGCCTAAGGCACCACATCAGAAACCTTGGGTTTCTCCTCATGCAAATCAACGAGCTAATGGCCGAGGTCATCAGAATTAGTGTCATAATCAGCGCCAGAATCAGAATAGGCCTCGCAAC